>CM035228.1:15461052-15931052 GCA_020226215.1 Sindora glabra
TTCTCCAAGGAAATCCCTAATTCCTATGTAGACCATAATGAAAATTAATCCTTAAAATATGATAGTTAGTACTACCACAACCATATGAATGAGTACTAGCTAAAAATTTGGAGTGGTAATTTTTTATACAACATGATATAATAATATGATACAAATATAATATGTTTATTTAAATTTGAGTTGACATGTCAATTTATTTAACAATTTATATTAAATTTTAAAAAAAATTATTTATGAAATAATTAATATTTTAATTATAAATAAATATAAATAATAAAGGCATAAAATTATTAATTTAATAAAATTTAAATTTAATAAATAATTTCATAATATAAATTTTATTAACTAAAATTATTAAATAAGCTAAATAAATGATCCATTTTAATGTTTAATAAATAATTTAGCTTAAATGACACAAATTGATGCCCTACTCAAAACTAGTCCCAACTAAGGCAGACACGTTGTTAAAGACGGGTTCGACGATTATAAAGTCGTGGAAGATCACGACCACGGCAATTGGGAGGCGAAGAGACGAAAGAAAATGTTGTTGGAGGCTATTCCGAAGAGAACATCAATGACACTGTCAAGTTTAAAAAGGAGGGAAATAAAAATATATTTGTCTGCTCAAAGTTAAATTCAGGCTGTTTGAGTTTTTAGAATTTTAATTATATTAAAATTTTCTTTTTGAGAGAATTTCATTATTTTAAAGAAATGTTCCGAACGAAAGTCTGTTAAATGAAATTATGTGTAAATTTTAAAATTAAAACGAAGATTTGAATAATTTTGATAAACTATAGAAAAGGTACGTATATTTTGCCAAATATAAAAGGTTGTATTAAAATTGTTGGTGCTTCAATTAAGTTTATTTCCCAATGCAAGCACGTATTTTCCTAGAGAAACCGACTGAAAGAAATTGATTTCAGTTGCCAAAACAAAAAGAGAATTGTTATCCAATTATTAATCAAGTGCGTCCTATATTTCCTTGAAACCATCTGGCTGTGGATTATTCCAAAGTCAAGTTCTACAGAAACTAGGCCGGGACGAGTAATATTGCGTGCTCTGAAATATTTCCTCCATACAAATCATATAAATTGACTTAAAAGAGAAAAATTTTAACGTGAGCAAATAAATATTTTTGCTTCATTAAAATAAAGATAAGTATAAAATGAAAAGGAAAGAAATGTGTGAATTTCCAGAGTAAAATCTTTACATTTTTATTAATATCTTTCTTTTTTAATAAAATAAATTTTTTTATTTATTCATAAAGCATGATAGAATGAGAATAAGTAAAAAGAAAGAATCAAGTTTTCAAATTAAAAAATAAATAGAAAAAGTCTTCCATGATGCATGAAATAGCTAAACTATCCTTTAATTTCTACTTCAACTTGGCTTAGAAGAAATAAATCTGTCTTTTTATCTAAATCGGAAAGTGAATAGTATTAACTTCTAAATAAACATATATAGAAGTTAACAGTTCTCTTAATGTTCATTCAATAATACTATCTACTACTTCAAACATAATTGTATAGATAATTTTATTACAAATTATTCTATTTAAGTTTTCTTACAAATTTAGGGAGATATATATATATATATATTGTGAAAGACATTTTTAATTCTTCTTGACTTAGCATGAACCATTCTAGAACATGAAAATATAAATGTATGAAAAAAAAAAGGAAATCGGATAAACTCATTTTTTTTTCTCTTTTTCATCTTTGTTTGTTTGCAGAAAGTGGGTATATATAGATTTGTGCCTGCCATTTAGTCGTAGCCCTGCCGAGCAAGGTAAAGCAAGACGGGTTTGAAGTAACTGCTGATAATATCGGTGTCTTTGGTCCCTACCCACTCAGTCATACTCCACAAAATCCACCCCACCACCGAGCAAAGCACGATGGCCAAGAGCGATCGTAAACCCCCGCTTGCACTTTGTCGTCTTCTGTGGCCGGTGAACGCTAAAGTATTTAACGGCCTGATCCCGTGTATCCAACCATGTCACGTCGGGTTGATATATACAGCATGGTAGGAGTCATTTCGTTCACACACACTGCACACAAAAGATATGTTTTTTATTTAAAATAAGTATTTGACTGATAATAAAAATTAAAGAAAAATATTATATGACCGTCCTAAAGTCATAATCGATATGATAGTTGTTTCTTAATAAAAAAATTCTACCTAATTAACCCATTAAGTTGAATAGTCAATTTATTTAATATTTATTTTTCTCAATGTAAAATGTTTTATAAGGGATATATATATATATATATATATATATTACATGAGTCGCACAAATTTGAAACCCCTACATTTATTGGACTATATCTCCCAGCGTATTTATTTAAAATATTTTTAAAACTAAAAATATTGAAAGGATTAAGAATTAACCAATTTCCTATAAAAAAAAAGGAATTGTCACTAATATTGGCGTGTGATGTTAATCGAATCTAAATTAATAATTTATTTAAATGAAAGAAAATAGAGAAAAATAAAAGTTACGTACTCTGTTTCTTTTATTTGGAAGTTTTGTTTAAAATAAGTAAGGAAATGAAAGTTTATTATTAACTTTCAAAAACCTGTCACTATTCATGTTTTATATTCTTCTAAATCGAAGAGTTTTAAAATGTTATTTATTTAATTTATTATTTTAATCATATTTTATTTTTAATTTATATTTATATGTTTGTTATATTATTATTTGTATTTAAAGAAAAATATATTATTTATTTTTTTTGAAAAGTATCTAGCATGGTAAAATATATATTATAATTGTAAAATTTTTCTAATAAAAAATATTAAATTATATTTTTTATTGTTGATGATAATTAAACCTACTAATTGTGATCCAAATTATTTACTCATATATATTCATTCTTATTTTAATCTATTTATATTAATTTTAAAATAAATACGGGTTTGGTTATTATTTAATATTATCAAATAAAGGTCATATTAAGTTAATTTATAATAATTTTTTCATAAAATTTCTAAATAAAAATTATAATAATATTATATATTCACTCACAATATCATTTTTCACAGATAAATTTTTTAATAAAATTGGAGAGAGAAATATTTTTAATATAAAAAATAATTAATAAATTAACTTCCTTATAAAAAAAAGATGAAATTATAAAAATGTATACTAATTAAATATATATTTTTATTTAACCTTCTATTATTCTCCCTTATATGATTTTATATATCTAGCCAAGGGGAGAGAAAGTGATGATTTAACCTTCCATTCTCATTTCTTCCTTTCCCCTCTATTCTCCCTTATCATCTTCCTTCTCATTTCCTTCCTTAACTTCCAAACATATTACCAAAATTCCTAAAGGAAGTTCTTTTTATTTAGAGAAAGTTAGTGAACAACTTTTTATATTTTATAGGTAATGTAACTTTTTGAAAAATTTTACTTTTCTCCTATCAATAAGTGGCCAATCAAACATCCTACCTACCTCCTATTTGTTGAAAGTTTACATTTTCCTTATAATTCTGCTATGTAAATCAAACCACCTTTTTTTTTTCTTTTAATTTTTCTACCTAATGAGATATTCCTTAAAATTAATTTCTAATCTTCCATTATCAATTTAAATTCGAGGTTGAATTAAAATTTAAGTTGAATTCTTCACTATCCAAGTCAAGAATTTAAAATGCATTTTGCAACAACTGTACACGTTAAAAAAGAAGAAATTTGAAGTTATTGCAATCATGTTAAAATGATTTTTCTTTTCGTTAAATTCATTTTACACTTTTTTGTCCAAAAGTTAAAAATGATGCTTAAACGATATTGAATTGGGGCATTGAACTTGCCAGTTTTCGATGTTATCCGCTAGCTTTCTTTTTGATACCAAACTCTTGCAATAAGATTACCAACCCTTTTTTTTAGAAAAAAAACTTTTGTCGAAGACTTCCTTACTGTCTAGCAGTAATATTAAATCTCAATTAATTCAAAATTGTGATGGATTGAATTCAAATGTAAAAATAGAATTCTTTAAACATTTATTTTTATTTATAAAATTTAAATTTGAGAGGGTTATCGAAATTTTTACCACTTGATTCAACAGAATCGGTGATTACCAGCTAATTTTGCACACTCCTCGTATATAGGATCAGATATGTATGGTTTTAGGGTTAGGTTATTTCATCCTTTTATAAGGTGCAGGCTTTATGTGTTTGCATGGCTCAGGAAAGCTTATCCAAAAGAACTATGGCATACTGACGTGGGAGTGAAGGAGTCTCGAGTCTTCTAGTCCATGTGGGAAATTGAAAGGACATATAGATGTACCATGGTTGATTTTTTATGTTGTGGGTTCATCTTGCCCTTGATGCTCTATCTCAATATCAATGATAGCATCGATTTGCCATTTTTTTATATGATCTCATTTTTATTTATTGACCCATCTTGATCTCCCACTAATTAGATATTAGAATTAATCACATTAAATTAGTTTTATAGAAAGACATAAGAATATAAATTTAAGATAATGCTTTGATTCATATTTAAAAATTTTATAATTTTTTTATGAAGTTTTAATATAAAAGTTGCAATTTTGTATGGGGAGGAACCAGAAAAAATATTTTGAAGTGCTCCGTATAAGTATTACTTTTATGTATTGTAATATTACGTAAATTTGAAAAAATAGATATCACTATATTTTATCTTTTGTTTCACTAAAAGTTAACTATTTTCTCATAAAAATTTTTAAATTTCTAAAAAATTTTATAGTGTAATATTTTATTAATAGAATTATAATCATTTTATGCTTATTAAATTTAAAGTTTATATAAAATTGTAACTTTTATAAATACAATATTTGAATTTACAATTTATAGAAATTAGAATTATGTATAAAATATAAATATTCATAATTAAAAAATTATAAAATTTATTCATGAATTATAAGTATTTAAGTATCATAAATTACTAATGTTATCATAAAAAACATAAATCATATTATATAATGCCGACGCAATAATTTAGGAAGACTAAATATACAATATATACAAAAAAGTGTGATACTACGTTGGGCCTGGGGACTGCGGCTTCTCCAAGGCTCAATATAGTTCCATCCTGGATTTCATATATAGAGCTTTGTAACTTCTTCTATTAATAAATATAATTTTATATATAATAAGTATATAAAAAGTTATAACAATGTTGATGAGAATTACATAAAAGTATTTCAAAAATTTTCTGATTCTTATATATAAAATTAACATTTTTTAAAAAAAATTATAAAATTACGGACAATTTTCACAAAAACTGAGAGCAAGTGATGTTAGAAAAAAATTTTAGTGTGTATAAAAGCATAAGCTCTAAACTTACGAAACTTGGTGCACAAATTTTTTAATTGCTACACTGCACATGAAAATACTAACTAGTCATTTGATTCTAAAGGAAAAAAATTAATAAAAAGAATCAAGAAAAAGTGAATGAATACTTTATAATTATTTATTTATTTTGGTTCAAATAAAATAGGGAGTAAACTTCCTTTAACTTACTTTGTTAATAATTGATATGAGAGAAAATTAATTTATTTTTGCTATAATTAATATAATTATTATAATTATCATCTTATTACTTATTATAATTTTAATAATATTATATTATAATTATTGTTAAATTTATTTTCATTATTTATAATTATATTCATATTTTATTCATTATTATTATTAATTTTTTAACTAATATTACCATTTTCTATTTAATATTGTTAATTATTAATATCTTATTATTGTTGTCGTCATCATTATCATCTTGTTTATTTTTATTATTTATTTATTATTATTTTATAATAATTATTTATTATTTGAATATTGATAATTATCAATACTTTATGACTTTAATATTTTCTTTTTTACTTTTATTATTTATTTATAATCATTTTATAATTATTATAAGTGTTATTATAGTATTATCTAACATTATTTACTAAATATTATTATTTATTTTATTTTTAAATATTTTATTATTTTTATTATTGTACTTTTATTTTTTATTTATTATAAATAATATTATTATTATCATTATTAATCAAAAACTCAAAATGAGAGAATTCAATTTTCTGAAGAATCTGAAAGAATCATCATTATTTTATTTAAATTAATCTTATTAAAAAAAATACAGAAAAAGAGAATCATACTTTTTGAATTAAATATATACGAAAGAAATGAAAACTCTCAATTCTTTTACATTCTCATAAATTTATCTATCTGCTATTTCAGTTTGCATGAACAGTACACCCGGATTCATCATTAAATAAAAAATAATCATGATTAATATAGATTTAATTCAGTTAGCACAATTAATATAGAAAATAATATAATTAAGAAGAAAAAAACTCTTCTGCAAAATAAAATTAGCAAGGCAAATAGTAGCGTTGTAACATTTGAAGGGAATTTTATATTATTCTTATAAATTTGGAATCTATAAGAGTGTAACTAAATCTAAATTATTGGATAAATTAACTAATTTAATAATTTCACTTATTTAATAATTTATATTTTATCATATATTTATAGATTCGAAACGTACAGGGATAACATAAAAAACACTAACATTTGATTGTAAGGAACACTCTCGGATACCAAAATACCTTTAGCAAACGCTGACGGGCACCTCGAAAAGATCCGCCGAAAGAGTCTCTCATAATTAGGGCTTTTGATTTATTAGGTAGTTGTACCACAAGCAATAATTTTATGTCGACGTTTTTTACCCAAAAAAATAATTTTATCAACGATTCAAAAATGGGGAGGAAAATTTTCTAATCATATTATTATATAAATTTAAATTTAATTTATTATCAATATGAATTAACATTATATTATTATTTAATTATGTATTATTATATTAATAAAAAATTATTAAAATTATTTTATCACCTTTAAAAATTTTTAATTATTATTATTTTCTAATGACATGTCTTTTTTTTATTTACTAATAGTATAAAATATTTTAAACTAATAATAAATCATATTTAAACTTTTATAATATTCTCAGTATTAGTTTATATCATATTTTAATAAATTAGTAAATTATTACCTTAATTTTCAAAATTACTTTCATAATGTTATAAATGTTTATTAACAAAAATACAATAAGAAATAGTATTAAAAATTTAGTACCACACTATAAATTTTTTTCAACGGGCCGAAAGAGGCTATACATAAGCGATGCAGAATTACGATTATCGTTTTGATTTTGGTTGTTGAATGGATGATTGGATGATTGGATCTCATTTTAATCTGAAGAGAAGCAAGGAGATGCACTTTCCCACTTAGAAGTGATCATGAAAATAGAATATTTTCTTTTTTCCGGATGATGATTAATGTCTTATGATCCATTAACGTCAGCGAGAAAGATACTATACATAAAGTAAAGCCTATATGATAATCATCATCACTTTGAATAATATTTTAGTGCCGAATTACTATTGCTGTTTTGATTTTGGTCGTTGTGTTTGGATGATTGAATCTCATTTGATTACGGGACCGCCATTTAGACGTCGACTGTTGTGGAGCAGTAACATTTTTAAATTATGAAAAATTTTAAAATATTAATCTTTATTTAAGAAGTTGCTTTCTTTTTCCTGTGAAAATTTTGTATACCAATTCCCAAGATCACTGCTATCTAAAGGAGTAGTTACCGAAATTTAAGAATATCGATTGTGAAAGTAATTATTGTTTAAAGGTATTGTATAATCATAATTTCAAAAATGTAAAAAAGTTAAGACATTAATTTTATATTGAATTGGTGTCTAAAAGTATGGCAATTATCAGACTAATGAAGAAATAAGAAAAATTTAAGACACTAGTTTTGGAAGTCATAATTATCTAAAAGTAATTACAAATGTTTGTTTGGAAAAAATAAATAATTAAAATATCAATTTTTGTACAAAATTAACATCTTAAAGTATGACATCTATCAAGTTAATGGGAAAATAAAAAATACTTAAAACATCATTTTTGAAAGTCAACGTCATGTAAAGACATGGCAAATGTTTGGTTGAAAAATGTGAAATGTTAATCCATTAATTTTGTAAGGAACTAATGTTTAAAGATATAACTACCATCAAGTTATTATGAAATTGGGTAAATTTAAGATATTAATTTTTTAAAAATTTAACATATTCTTTCCTATCACAAACGTTTGGTTGAAAAATGTAAAATGTTAATCCATTAATTTTGTAAGGAATTAATGTTTAAAGATATAACTACCACCAAGTTATTATAAAAATGAGTAAATTTAAGATATCAATTTTTTAAAAATCTAACATATTCTTTCCTAGCAAGACTTTAAACATCAATTTAAAATTGATATTTAAAGTTATGAGATCATGAACCTTTTTCTAAAATATAAAAAAATTAAAAAAAATTGGCATATTTTTCCTTGGACATCAATTTCTACAAGTGAATAGAATTTTAAAGCATAAATATTAAATGTCAATTCTTATAAATAAATTGATGTCTAAAGTTTTATATTATAAAGCAAATCTTACTTCTTTCTTCTTATTATCATTCTCACACTTATTTGTTTACATACATAATCTCTGTCTTCATCTACCTCCTTTTATAAAGAACCTTAGATTTTATTTTGTTTTTCCCTATATATTAATGAATTATCAATACTCATTCAACTATTACTAAATATGAAGCAAATGTTATCTCCTAGGTCAATGGTTCCAAATATAAAAGTTATCTTTTTTACTTATATTTCTTCAATCTTTGCCTTTTCTATATTTTTAATTTTTACATAATTTTTTAAGAGATTTTTATTTGTGTATTATTTTTATAATTTTGAGTTTGTATTTTATTTTTAAATATTTATCATGTATTTAATTAAATATTGCAATAGAATCTAAAATCAGTTGAATAATAATGAAAGATGAAAAAAAGTAAAAAAAATTAAAATAGTTATTTTTCACAATTTTGGAAAGACAAGACGGTTTTGCATATGGATAGAGTTTGAAAAATTATATAAAATTGGGAAAAAAGAACCAAAATGATCAGCCTAGTATAATGTTACAGTTGTTCAAACTTCCTATCTCAAGTTTTTTGCCAGATGTTGGACTTATCTAATTTTTATTGTAGATACTTTGATGAGGAATTAAAAAATCAATCTAAAATATAGAGAATTAAAAAAATTCTAAAAGAAATAACATTATTTTTTTAAAAAATTAACTTGGTAATTTTTTCACATCTATTAAAAAATTGATATGAAATAATCTAACGTATAATATCAATTATATATTCAACATAAAAAAATTAATATATATTGGTTAATCGCATGATTTTCATTAAATAGTGACTATCTTTAAATCGATATATATTGGTATTTTTGTATGATTTTCGTTAAATACTAGATGTATTTAACTCGATCTATATTTGTATATTTGTATGTGAGAAGCAAGGCGATGCCCTTTTTTCACTATTACGAAGGCAGTCGCGGAGTCGAAGACGGTTTCGGCAATCATAAAATCCTGAAAGATCAAGACTTTGGCCATTGCTAGGCGAAGAGATTAAGGAAGATGCAGTTAGAAGCTATTCCAAAGAGAGCACCAGTGACATGTCAAGTTTAAAAAGGAGGAAAATAAAAATATTTTTGTTTGCTCAAAGTTAAATTCGGAGTATTTGGGTATTTAGAATTTTAATTATATTAAAATTTCATTTTTGAAGGAATTCCATCATTTTAAAGAAATATTTCCAACAAAATTCTGTCAAATGAAATTATGAGTAAGCTTTAAAATTAGAAGAAAGATTTGTGTAGCTTTAATAAATTATAAACAAAGGTATTGTATTTTCCCAATTATAAAAGGTTGTATTAAAATGGTTGGGGCCTCAATAATTATATTTCCCAATGAAGGCATCTATTTTCCTAAAGAAACGGACCGAAAGAAGTTGATCTCAGTTGCCAGAACAAAAAGATAAGTGCTATCCAATTATTAGTCGAGTGGATCCTATATTTCATTGAAACCATGTGGGTGTGGATTATTCCAAAGTCAAGTTCTAGAGAAACAATGCCAGGACAAATAATATTGTCGGCCCCTAAGAAATTTCCTCCATACAAATCATATAAATTGACTTAAAAGAGAAAAATTTTGACATGAGCAAATAAATATTTTTGCTTCATTAAAATAAAGATAAGTGTAAAATGAAAAGGAAAGAAATGTGTGAATTTTCAAAGTAAATCTTTATATTTTTATTAATATATTTCTTTTTTAATGAAATAAAAATTTCTATTTATTCATAAAGCATGATAGTACGAGAATAAGTAAAAATAAAAAAGAAGAAGAAAGAATCAAGTTTTCAAATTAAAAAAGAAATAGAAAAGGTCTTCCATGGTGCATAAAATAGCTAAACTATCCTTTCTACTTTAACTTGGCTTAAAAAAAAAAGTAAATTGGTCCTTTTATTTCTAAATAGGAAAGTGAATAATATTAACTCCTACAAAAATATACCTAGAAGTCAACAATTCTCTTAGTATTCATTCAAATAACACGATCTACTACTACAAACATAATTGTGTAGATAATTTTATTACAGATTATTATATTTAAGTTTTCTTACAAATATAGGAATATATATATTGTGAAACACATTTTTAATTCTTCTTGACTTAGCATGAGCCATTCTAGATCATGGAAATATAAATTTATGGAAAAACGAAATCGGATAAACTCAATTTTTTTTCCTTGCCATACATATGTGTTCTTTTTCACCTCTTGTTTGCAGAAAGTGGGTGTCTCTAGATTTGTGCTGCCATTTAGCCGTGGCCCTATCGGAGTGAGGTAAAGCAAGACAGGTTTTGAAGAACTGGTAATAATATTGGTGTCTTTGGGCCCCTACCCACTTAGCCATGTTCCACAAAATCCACCCCACCACCGAGCAAAGCACGATGGCCAAAAGTGATCATAGTCCCCCCCACTTGCACTTTGTCGTCTTCTGCTTGTGGCCGGTGAACCCTTGTAGTATTTAACGGCCCTCAAGCCATGTATACAACCATGTCACGGAAGGTTGATGGCATGAGTCACTTCGTTCACACGCACTGCACGCAAAAGATATGTTTCTTATTTAAAAGAACTTAATTTAAAAAAAAAAAAAGAAATTTCAAAACTATTTGGCCGATAATAAAAATTAAAAAAAATATATTATATGATCGTCCTACAATCATAATCGATATGATAGTTGTTTCTTAATCAAAAAATTCTACCCAATTAACCCATTAAGTTGAATAGTCAATTTATTTAATATTTATTTTTTCTTAATTTAAAATATTTTATAAGGGATAAATATATATATATATATATATATATATATATATATATATATATATATATTTAAAATTGAAATCACATTAGTCTCACAAATTTAAAACCCCTTACATTTATTGGACTATATCTGTCCTCTTATTTATTTGAAGCATTTTTAAAATTAAAAATATTGAAAGGATTAAGAGTCAACCAATTTCCTATAAAAAAAAAAGGAATTGTCGCTAATATTGGCATGTGATGTTGACCGAACCTAAAATCAATAATTTGTTTGGATGGAAGAAAAGAAAAAAAATTACAATTTTTCATCTTCTTATTTGGAGTTTTGTTAAAAATAGGGAAGGAAATAAAAATTTATTCTTAACTTTCAAAAACCTTTCACTATTTAATGTTTTATATTCCTCTAATTGAAGAATTTTGGAATGTTATCTATTTAATTTATTTTTAATTTATATTTATATTTTTAATATATTATCATTTAAATACAAATATATTATTTATATCTTTTGAAAAGTATTTGGCATGTAAAAGTATATATTATAATTATATAATTTTTTAATAAAAAATATAAAATTATCTTTTTTTATTATTGATGATAATTAAACCTAACAATTATCTTTTCTTATTATTGATGATAATTAAATCTAACAATTATAATCTAAATTATTTGCTCATACACATTAATTCTTATTTTGACCTATTTATATTATTTTTAAGTTAAATGTAGGTTGAGTTATTGATTGATATTTTTAGGTAAATATCATATTAAGTCAATTTATGACAATTTTTTATAAATTTTTAAATAAAAATTATAATATTATTATATATTCACTCACAATATCATTTTTCATAGAGAATTTTTTAAAAAAAATGGAGAGAGAAAATTTTTAAATATAGAAATTTATTAATAAATTAACTTTCTTATAAAAAGGGGTAAAATCATAAAAATGCATACTAATTAATTATATATTTTTGTTTAACCCTCTATTATTCTCCCTTGTATAATTTTATATATTCAAATAAGGGGGCAAAAATGACAGCTTAACCTTACAGTCTTATTTCTTTTTTTCCCCTTCATTCTCCCTTATCATCTTCCCTTTTATTTCTCTCCTAACTCCCAAACATATTATCAAAATTCCCAAAGGAAGCTCTTCTTATTCAGAGAAAGTTGGTGAACAACTTTTTATATTTTATAGGTGGTGTAATCTCTTGAAAATTTTACTTTTCCCATTTAATCAATGGATGGCTAATCAAACAGCCTGCCTATCTTCTATTCCCTAAAAAATTTACACTTTTCTTATAATTCCACTATGTGAATCAAATCACCTTTATTTTTTTTCTACCTAATGAGATATTCCTTAAAATTAATTTCTAATCTTCCAATATCAATTTAATTTTGAGGTTGAATTAAAATTTAAGTTGAATTCTTCACTATCCAAGTCAAGAATTTAAAATGCATTTTGCAACGGCAACTGTACACGTTAAAAAAGAAGAAATTTGAAGTTACTGCAATCATGTTAAAATTAATTTTCTTTTCGTTAAATTCATTTTACATTTTTTTGCCCAAAAGTTAAAAATGATGCATAAACCATATCGAATTGGGGCATTGAACTTGCCAGTTTTCGATGTTATCCGCTAGTTTTGGTTTTGATACCTAACTCTTGCAATAAAATTACCAACCTTTTTTTTTCTTTTGTCTAAGACTTCCTTAATATCCAGCAGTTATATTAAATCTCGAGTAGTTCAAAATCGAGATAAATTGAACTCAAATGTAAAAAATAAAATTCTTCTAACATTTATTTTCTTTATTTATAAAGTTTAAATTTGAGATTTTGTTTAAGGGTTATCAGACTCTTTACTACTTCCAATAGGATTGGTGATTACCAGCTAATTTTGCACATTGCTTATATATGGGATCAGATATGTAGGGTTTTAGGGTTAGGTTATTTCATTTTTTTTTTAATAAGGTGTAGGCTTTATGTGTTTGCATGGCTCAGGAAAGCTTATCCAAAATAACTATGGCACACTGACGTGGGAATGAAGGAGTGTCGAGTCTCCTAGTCCATGTGGGAAATTGAAAGGACATGTACATGTGCCATGGCTGGTTTTTTACGTTTTGGGTTCATCTTGCCCTAGATGCTCATCTCAATATCAATGATAGCATCGATTCGCCATTTTTATATATGATCGCACTTTTATTTATTGATCCATCTTGATCTCCCAATAATTAGATATTAGTATTAATCACATTAAATTAGTTTTATAGAAAGACATATAAGAATATAAATTTAAGATAATGCTTTGATTCATATTTAAAAATTTTATAATTTTTTAATAAAATTTTAATATAAAAGTTGCAATTTTGCATGGGGAGGAACCAGAAAAAATATTTTGAAGTTCTTCGTATAAGTATTACTTTTAGATATTGTAATTATACATAAATTTAAAAAATAGATATCACTATATTTTATCTTTTCTTTCACTAAAAGTTAACAATTTTCTCATAAAATTTTTTAAATTTTTAAATTTTTTTATAATATAATATTTTGTTAATAGAATTATAATAATTTTATGCTTTTTACGTTCAAAGTTTATATAAAATTGTAACTTTTATAAATACAATATTTGGATGTACAATTTATAGAAATTAAAATTACGTGTAAAATATAAATATCCATAATTCAAAAATAAAAATTTATAAAATTTATTCATGAATTATAAGTATTTAAGTATTATAAATTACTAATGTTATCATAAAAACATAAATCATATTATATAATGCCGGCGCAATAATTTAGGAAGACTAAATATACAATATATAAAAAAAATGTGTGAGACTGCATTGGGCCTGGGGGCTGTGGCTTCTCCAAGGCTCAATGTAGTTCCATCCTTGATTTCATATATAAAGCTTTATAACTTTTTCTATTAATAAATATAATATTATATATAATGAATATATAAAAAGTTATAAAATATTGATGAGAATTACATAAAAATATTTAAAAAATTTCTGATTCTTTATATAAAATTAACTTTTTTTAATAAAAATTATAAAATTACGGACAATTTTCACAAAATCTGAGAACAAGTGATGTTAGAAAAAAAATTCAGCGTGCATAAAAGCATAAGCTCTCGACATACGTAACTTCGTGCACAAATTTTTTAATTGCTACACTGCACATGAAAATATTATATAGTCATTTGGTTCAATTCAATAAAAGGAAAAAAATTAATAAAGAGAATAAAAAAAAGGAATGAATATTCTATGATTATTTATTGTTTGGTTCAAATAAAATAGGAAATTAACTTCTTTTAACTTACTTTGTTAGCAATCGATATGAGAGAAAATTAATTTATTTTTACTATAATTAATATAAGTATTATATTTATTATTATAATTATCATCTTATTGCTTATTATTTATTACTAATATTATTTTATAATAATTATTAAATTTTTTTATTATCTATAATTATATTCATATTTTATTCACTATTATTATTAATTTTATTATTATTATTGTCATCATCATCATCATCTTTTTTATTTTTATTATTTATTATTATTTTATAATAATTATTTCTTATTTGAATATTTTATGATTTTAATGTTTTCTTTTTTAATTTTTATTATTTATTCATTATTAATATTTTTAATTACTATTATTTTTATTACATTATTATTAATATTTGGTATTATTATTTTATTAATATGATTATCACAATTATTTTCACTTTTATTATCGATTTATAATCATGTTATAATTATTATAAGTGTTGTTATATTATTATTTAACATTATTATTTACTCAATATTATTATTTATCTTATTTTTAACTATTTTATTATTATTATATTTTTATTTATTTATTTATTATTATTAATATTTTTATTATTATCATTATTGATCAAAAACCCATAAGAGAATTCAATTTTCTGAAAAATTGGAAGGAACCATCATTACTTTATTTAAATTAATCTCATTAAGAAAAATATAAAAAAAGAATCATACTTTTTGCATTAGATATATACGAAAAAAACGAAAGCTCTCAATTCTTTTACGTTTTCCTGATTATACCAAGCTAGATGGCTCATAAATTTATCTCTCGACTATTTCAGTTTGCATGGACACTACCCTTGGATTCATCATTAAATGAAAAATAATCATGATTAATACAGATTTAATTTAGTTAGCACAATTAGTATAGAAAATAATATAATTAAGAAAAATACTCTTCTGCAATATAAAATTAGCAAGGCAAATATTAACATTGTAGCATTTAATAGTAAGAAACCCTCTCACAGATACCAAAATATCTTTCCCAATCGCTGAAGGGCACCTCCAAAAGAACCACCGAAAGAATCTCTCGTAATTAGGGCTTTTGATTTATTCGGTAGTTTTATTGGAAGCAATAACTATATATCAACGTTTTTTACCCAAAAAAAGAATTATATCAACGATTCAACGTTCGTTAATGTCAATGGGGAGGAATATTTTCTAATCATATTATTATATAAATATAAATTTAATTTATTATTAATATAAATTAACATTATCTTATTATTCAATTATATATTATCATATTAATAAAAAATTATTAAATCATTTTTTTACTTTAAAAATTCTTAATTATTATTATTTTTTAATAATATATCTTCTTCTTATTCACTAATAGTATAAAATATTTTAGACCGATAACAAATTAAATTTAAACTTTTATAATATTCTCAGTATTAGTTTATATTATATTTTATTAAATTAGCAAATTATTACTTTAATTTTCAAAATTACTATCATAATGTTATAAATGTTTATTAATAAAAATACAATAAGAAATAATATTAAAAATTTAGTTCCACACAATAAATTCTTTTCAATGGGCCGAAAGAGACTATACATAAATAATGCCGAATTACTATTATCATTTTGATTTTGGTTGTTTGGATGATTAGATCTCTCCTTTTTTTTTTTTTATAAGTAGATGGGCCTAAGCCCAAAATAGTTCAAGGGGTAGATACCTCTAATACATCATCAAATATAAGGTTATTAATTCCATCTAAAGGAATATTCAACCTTTGTAGATCTCAATCCTTGGATAGATTATAATTGACCAATTAATCAGTACATTTATTTCCTTTTCAGAATGTGTGTTGAATAGTTATCCTTCAATCTTTATTAAGTAAAGGTTAGCATCTTGACAATAGAGTAGTAGCATGCTTGGATAGTGTGCAATATCCTTTGTTCAATAGATTAATCAGCAACTTGGAGTCTAACTCTAGGATGATTTGTTTTAGTCTCAATTCCAAAGCAATAGAAAAACCCTAATAAGCTCCCCATAACTCAATATTCAAGGATGAGCATATTCCCAAATACTTTATAAAACCATATATCCATTGTGCCTTTGAGTCTCTAAGTAATCCACCACAACTAACTTCACCTGTATTTTTTTTTTCTTGAGGCTTCATTTATGTTCAGTTTGATCCACCTTTGTAGGGGTGCATTCCAACTCATTATTATAATGTGAGCACTTTGAGCTAAAGTAGCTGGATTTCTGTGGAAGGCCATGGTAATCTTTTCAGCATAAGATAGGATTACGTTCAGTGTATTACGTGGCATGTCTTCCACATTTTAGAAGATAGCTTCATTATGCCATTTACAACATAGCTAAATTATAGCACCCCATGTGACCGACCAAGGCTTAGTTTCAATTAGGTCATAGTCGTCAATTAGATTCAAACAAACCCAATCTCTGCCATATATTCCAAAGAAACGAGCTCGATGTTTGACAGGTATTTGTTTGAGTCATAGGTTGCTTACCCGTGGACAGTCTCTCAATGCATGAATAATGTCTTTTAGTTTATCTTGGCAAAATCCACACCTTAAGCTACCCAATCCTTTTTGGGATCTTAACACATTCACCATCATCCCTCCTTAATTACATTGCTAGATGAAAAGTTTGATTCGTTTTGGCAATGGAGTTTTCCAAAGGTGGTGCCAAAACAGGTCAGATTCCATGTATGTATCTTTGAAAAGACCATGATATGCAGATTTTATGGAGAATAATCTATCATTGGAGTCCGCCCAAAATATACCATCATCACCACTTTCATTTAGAGGAGGGAGAGTATTTATAATGCGAGAAATAGACTCCATTGGTAGTATTTTATTTAAGTTTGTAATGTTCCACTCACCATCCTTGGCTATAAATTTTGCCACCATAGCATTTTTCTTTTGTTACAGAATCTCATCCACCAAGGTGCTAAATGGTTTTTCACCACACCATTGGTCAAACTAGAAGGAGGTTGTTCTACCATTGTTTATCTACTTTATTGATCTGTCCAAAGTTATTTGCCATAGATAGTAAAGTTAATTCCAAAACAAAGAATTTGTATGTTGCATTCCAGTCACACTAGGTCAATCATAATGTCTTTTGTATTCGCTTTTGAGTACTGATGCCTAAAAGCTTTCATCATCGGTAATTAATTTCCACACCCATTTCATTAAATAGGCTGCGTTTAGAATTTTTAAACTACAGAGTCCCAACCCCACTTTCCTTAAGCTAGCAGAAGGTACTCTATGCAATTGTATACATTCTTCATTCATTAGCGTCATGGCCCCAAATAAAGCAATGTTGAAGTTTCCCAATTTCATTCAAGGTAATCATAGGAATTGATGATGATTACATGGTGCATATAGGAATTAATCCTAACAGTGATTTAGCCAAAACGAGCCTTTTAGGCAATTAGTCTTCCATCCAACAAGTTTATCTTGAATTTATTTTATTAAATACAAGTATGACAATTCACCCTTTTATGGATAATAGAGACTCCTAGATACCAGTAAATATCATATATCTCCAAAAAATCACACCTATTTCTGGTTGCTGATTGTAAATTTTATTTTACATTTCAAGAAAAGAAGACGTTTGATTTGGATTGATCTACATTTTGATTAGACATTTTTGAGAAGCAATTCATACACTTTATCACTATATAAAATTGAAGAAAAGTGGCTTCACCAAATAAGAATAAATCATCAATAAACACTAAGTGTGAAATACACACATCATTTTTACCAGCTTTTAGAGGTATCCAATTTTTTATCATTGATGATCTCACTAATAATGTGACATAATTTATCCATGCATAGAATAAAGAGATAAGGAGATAAAAAGTCTCCTTGGCAAAGACCTTGTGTTGGAGAGAAGGAGGCAGTCTTGCACCCATTCCAATTAATATTCAAGAAGGTGGAAGAGAAGCATTTCATAATAAATTGATTATTTCAGGAACCATATTAATTTGATGAAGAATATCTTTGATAAACTCCTAATTCATTCAATCACAAGCTTTCTTTAAGTCAACTTTAATAGCAAAAAAACCTTGTCACCCTCTCATTTTTTCATAAAGTGGAACATTTCTTGTGCTATGATGATGTTATCTTGTATGCAGCATCTAGGAACAAAACTTGTCTAATAAGGAGAAATTAATTGTGAGAGAATAATTTTAATTTGGTTCACCAAAATTTTAGTGATGCATTTATATATAAAATTATATAATGAGATTGATCAAAATTACTTGATGAACTCTAGCTTATCAGATTTGGGAATTAGACAGATGAGAGTTTTGTAGGCTTCTTTAACATCTCCTTTGCTAAAATTTTTTTTTCACAAAATGGGAAACATTGTTTCCCACTATCTGTCAATTCCTTTTGATAGAAAAGTATAGGAAAACCATCCTCCTCTGGAGCTTTAAGACCTTCAATGGCAAACATGGCTTGGCGGACCTCTTCAAAGGTAATCTCTTTCTTTAACTACAAATATTGGTCATCGTAAATAATAAGATAAGTAATATTGGTAGATGCAAGGATTCTCTTCTTCAACTCCTCACTGAATAGTTTTTTTTTTTTTGAAAAAGGAGATGCAGGGATCTCACTTTATTCTAAAGAGAAACGGTGAGATGCATTTCCCACTTAGAAGTCATCATGAAAATAGAATATTTTCTTTTGAACATACAATGATTAATATCTTTTGATCTATTAACGTCGGTGAGAAAGATACTATACATAAAGTAAAGCCTATATGATAATCGTTATCACTTTGAATAATAATTTAATGCCTAATTACTATTGCTATTTTGATTTTTGTCGTTGTGTTTGGATGACTAAATCTCATTTAAATATGGGACCGTCATTTAGACATCGATTGTTATGAAGCAGTAACATTTTTAAAATTATGAAAAATTTTAAAATATTAATTCTTATTTGAAAAAAAAAAAGATGTTTTCTTTTTCTTGTGAAAATTTTGCATACCAATTCTCGAAATTACTGGCATCTAAAGGTTACCGAAATTTAAGAACGTCAATTGTGAAAGAAATTATTATGAAAAATTTTAAAATATTAATTCTTATTTGAAAAAAAAAAAGATGTTTTCTTTTTCTTGTGAAAATTTTGCATACCAATTCTCGAAATTACTGGCATCTAAAGGTTACCGAAATTTAAGAACGTCAATTGTGAAAGAAATTATTGTTTAAAGGTATTGTACAACTATAGTTTCAAAAATGTAAAACAGTTAAGAAATTAATTTTGTATTAAGTTAGTGTCTAAAAGTATATATGGTTACTATCAAACTAATGGAAAAACAAGAAAAACTTAAGACAATAGTTTTGGAAGTCATAATCATCTAAAAGTTATTACGAATGCTTGGTTGGAAAAAATAAAAATTAAAATATCAATTTTTGTGCAAAATTGACATCTTAAAGTATAACAACTATTAAGTTAATGGGAAAACAAAAAGTACTTAAGATATCATTTTTGGAAGTCATTGTCATCTAAAGGTATCACAAGTATTTGGTTGAAAAATGTAAAATGTTAATCCATCAATTTTGTAAGGAACTAATGTTTAAAGATATAAAAATCACTTAGTTATTGTGAAAATAAATAAATTTAAGATGTCAATTTTTTTAAAAATTGATGTATTTTTTTTCCTAGTGAGACCTTAGATGTTAGTTTAGAAATCAACATCTAAATTTATGAGATCAATAACCTTTTTCTAAAATATTAAATGTTAAATGAACTGATATCTAAAATTTTATACTATAAAGTAAATCTTACTTTTTTTTTTTTCATTATCACTCTTACTCTCATTCTAATTTCTGTCTTCATCCACTTCCTTTTATAAAGAATCCTAAATTTCACTTTATCTTCCACCACGTATTAATGAATTATCAATACTCATTCAATTAGTATTGAATATGAAGCAAATGTCATTTCCCAAGTCATTAGTTCCAAATATAAATTTTTTTCTTACTTATATTTCTCCAATCTTTGCCTCTTCTTTATTTTCAATTTTTTGTACAAATTTTTTCAAGAGATCTCTAATTGTGTTTCATTTTTATAATTTTGAGGCTGTATTTTGCTTTTAAATATTTATTATATATTTAATAAAATGATGCAATGGAATCTAAAATCAATTGAACAATGATGAAAAATGAAGAAAAAGTAAAAAAAAAATTAAAATGGTTGTTTTTCACAATTTTGAGAGGACAAAATGGTTTTACAGATAGATAAAGTTTGAAAAATTATAAGAAATTAAAAAAAAATGAACAGCCTAGTATAAAGTTATAGTTGTTCAAATTTTCGATCTCAAAATAGAGTGATGGTTGTTCAAACTTCTTATCTATGTTTTTTTGCAAGACGTTGGACTTATCTAATTTCTATTACATATATTTTGATGGTGAATTAAAAAATCAACATAAAATATAAAGAATTGAAAGAATTCTAAAAGAAATAACATTATTTTTTAAAAGAAATTATCTTGATAATTTTTTTTACATCTATTAAAAAATTAATATGAAATAATCTAACGTATAACACCAGCTATATATTCAACGTAAAAAATTAATATATATTTGTTAATCGCATGGTTCTCATTAAGTACTAAATATTTTTAAATCGATATATATTTATATTTTTGTATGATTTACGTTAAATACCGGATGCATATAATTAAGTATGGTAAAAATGGTACATTTGTGATTAGTAGCTCATACTACCACAAACAAAATCATGGTAAAAAAATAAAATGAAATTACTATAAAAATTAATATAACTAGCTAAAATATTTTTTATATATATTTGGATAGGATCAATTGTCTAATTGATTCAACTAGGTGCTTGCTTCTCATCTCGTTCAAAGATCTATTGAAACTTGTTTTTGCTTTTGGCACACATTAAACCAACGTAGATTCCCAAACCTAATAAGAATTTTATCTATCTTGAAACTACATTTACATAGAATCCTTAAAAATGTTAAAATAATTTATTTCTTTAGTATCAGAATATAATATATTTTATATATAATTTTAGTTGATTGGTTAATCTTATAAATAAAAATATACTTAAACAACACTAATTATATAATAATAAATTATAATGTAAATATATATAATCTTAATTCATGCCAAAAATCTTTATAACTTCATTTTAACAATTATTTTTTATGGATTAAAATTTTATTTATTTTATCACTAATTTTACTTGCATCAGAATTCATTTCTTAGAAATATCTTGTATTAATTTTATCTCTTACAAATAATAAATTGATTAATTTGGTTCTTTTTATTAGTATTTTTGTTAATGGATTAATAATTATAAAAAGAAATTGAGTAAAATAATACATAAACAATATGAGATGGATGAAAATGATACAAAAATTTTGTGAAGTATCAATTTGATATAACTTACATTTATAAGGGATCTAATACAAAAGAAAATTTTAAAATAATTAAATAATAATCTAAATATAAATTTTCAATATACAGTTTAAAGCAAATATTACTCTACACTACAAATAAAATGATTAAATTTATAATCAATTATTTAAAATTTTATATATTAAAAAAATCTAGCAAATCATATTTGTATGTAATTTTTTTGAATGTGTATGAAAACAATAAATATAATTAAATTATTATAAATTAAATTCAATTCTAAAATAGTAGTTTTTATTAATTATTTTTAATTAAGTTATTACAAGATAAAAGTGAAAATTTTATATCTTTTGGGTAATTTTTGTTATTTTCTAAAAAAAAAAATTTAGTAAAAATTGAATTACTTAAAAAATATCCATATAAATCATAACTTCATATTATCATGTAAATTTAATTTTTAATTATAAGCTAACATTTGAATTATTATAAATTTATTTAATTTGAAATTTTTTATTTGTAATATCTATTTTAATTCTTCACAAATATAAGTTATCCCTCATAAATTTTTAATATCACTTCCTTCCCTTGTATATTATTTACATATTTTTTTAGTCCTTTCATTTATTAATACGTTAATGAGCCCTCATAAATTTTTAATATCATTTTCTTCTCTCATATATTATTTACATATTTTTTTAGTCCTTTCATTTATTAATTCGTTAACCTATCAATACAGATACCAATAGTTTAACTAAATTTATCGAATTATTATTTATAAAGAATGGAATTGATATAAAATATTTGTAAAAAATGAAATTTATATAAGTGAAATTAATGAGGAGTCAAAATGAAGTTTTATACTATTTTATATATTTCACACCATTAAATATAATTTACTTTATTATTTTTAAACATAATAATTTAATTATTATTAATTTATATATAATTTTGTATAATTATTAATTTTTTATTTTTTAATGAAAGCCTCTTAATATTACAATGATAATAATGAATATAAAAATTATTATTGAATATAATTAATTTAATATTATTAATAATTTATTACGATATATTTTTTATATTATTATATAAATATATATAATAATGTTACCGATTGTACCTACTGATTCAACTAATGTGACTATGATTAATTTGCCTCACTAAATTCATTAAACAGGTCTTTATAGATATTATAAATTAATCTTTTTAAATTTTATTTTATTCTTCCAAGAAATAAAACTCAATCAATTTAATAATTTTTATATGTATATTTACTTAGATAATTTTTTTTTACTTATTATATTGTGATATAAATAATACTTTGTTAAAGATAAAATTTTCCTTCTTATATTATAACCCAAGTGATACTTTTCCTTAGGTATAAAATATTCCCATAGCCTATTTTATGACATAAGAGGCACTTAGCCACTGAAAAAATTTTCTCATAACATAATTTTTTTTATTTTTTATATATCTATTGAAAATTTTTTTTGTCAAGACTAAAATCACCATAAATTTTAAATTACCGAGACATATTTCTTGGCTCAAGTATTAATTTATTATAATATTTATATAAAATATTTTTTAACGAAATAGATAGAGCTCAGATCATATCGTGATCTTCTTTTACTCACCGGTTCAATGGCAAAGAGAGGGGGATGAGGGGCCCTAACTCCTCCAAAAATGTTTTCTCTTATATATGTGTGTGATTGTATAGTTAGACCTGCTTAAAATTTCAAAATAACACAATCATAATAAGAAAATTACGTACTTAAGTAATAAATAATAAATTTTATAAAAATATATATAGAATTACAAATGAGTATAAAAATAGGATTATTCTATAATTAAAAATTAAAAATATTTTATACATTGATTTTTTTTGCCTTTACTTGTTCTTGTTAGATATAAACATCTTTATTATAATACAACTTAAAAATACTTTATAAAAACTTATATTTAGTTGAAACAAAAAATTTATATGACTTAAAAAATATTTTTTTGACTTTTATCTAACTCTAATTTCATTTTTAAAAAAACATTATATGCATTAAAATTTATAGACCCTTATTTATATTATACATATGTTATAATTGCACGAGATTTGCCACTTATTTAAAATTCTATTTTATCATTCTAAGTTTTCACAATAAAACTTTTATACATGTATGAAAAAGTATACATATGAACTTTATTAAATTAATTATCTTTTTGCAAATATTATAGATTATTATTGTTATGCGTTACAACCTTTATAAGTTAAAGGTTATATTTTTATTTACATTATATATATAATATGAATGCAATAGAATTGCCACTAATTTTTATCGTATAAATTTTTCACTAAAAAATTTTGTATACATCTAAAAAAAGTATACATACATATAAATTTTACAAAATTAATTATAATTGAAAAATATTTTATAATTTTTATTGTAACTTTTTTAACAATCTAAATAATTTATGTACTATGACCCTTACAAATAAATTTTTATAATTTTTCTTATAAAAATCTTTTATATTTTCTTGGTAAATAAAAACCTTTTATAATTTTATTAAATGTTTGAAAATTTTTATATTTAATATTTTTAAAAAGTTAAAGTATCTTAAATCAAAATTATTAAAAAATATATAATTATTTTATACAATTATAAATTTTTCAATATTCATTCAAACAAAAAACACCCACTTTTCACCAGCGCGGCCCTCTAAAGCTAAAATTCCTGATTCTTTATTTGAATGTTCACAGAATCTTCAAAATTGAAGAGACAGGGCAAATGACTATTAGAACTGAAGTTGTTGAGAGATTTTTAACAAAATTAATCACAAACTCACATTCTTTTCTTCTCCTCAATGGTAACTACGAAATCATTTTTAAAAAAATTATAATATAGTTTTTTCTTTTCTTTTCCTACCTCTCATTCTCTTGCCTCCAAACATTAATACGGATAAGTGACTCACTCATGCTAATTGCATTAAGCTGCTAAGGTCATGTCATGGATTCAGCTCTTTTATTTTTTGGGCCATATAATTCCTGTCTTGATTGTTTCCATTTGGACCTAAAATTCATTCTGGGCTTCACGAGCCCAGGACACATGATGGCCCAAATTGACCAGGACAGAGATTATATAAAAACTAGTCCATCTTGATACGAGCCCGACAAAAAATGAATACAAACCTAATTCATATTTTCCACCGAAAGGCCAGCACAGACGGTTAGAGATTCGACCTTTTAACATTGTGGTGCAAACGGTGTGGGTTCAATTTCCATACAACCCAATCGCCGTCCCCAATCCCCCCCCCCAAAAAAAAAAAAAAAGAGAGAGCCTAATTCATATTTAGATTAAATAGCACTCCCGGCCTTTATAACTGGGGATGCCAGTCCCACGAGTAAATAACAGGTCAGTCTTCTTTTATCTTGTATTCCATCATTAGAGATAAAACATTATTTTGTCTCATAGCTTATGATCATAGATAAAATTTGCCTCATTCTCGTACCCCATAAGACAATAAAGTTCTACGAGGAGAATGATAAAAAAATAAAATTAAAATTAAAATAAAATTTCAAAATTAATAGTTATAAATTTATAAATAATTATTAAGTAATTTCAAATATTAATAAATAAGGAATAAAAAATTTTAAATTTAAATATTACAAATCATACATAATCAATAAATGTTATAATATAAGTTTAAAGTCATATATAATCATTAAGTAATTTCAAATATTATTAAATAAGGAAGAAATGAAAAAATATAAATTTAAATATTGAAAATCATACATAATTAACAAATATTATAATATAAATCTAAAGTTATATATAATTATTTAAATAATTGAAAAATTAAAAAAATGTTGATACATAATTAATAAAATATTATTACTTTCTATATTTATTATCTCAAATGAAATTTCAATATTTTTTCAATTTTTTAAATAATTAAATTATCAAAATAGCTAAAAAAATTATATACATATTTGTACATATATATATATATATATGTATATATATTAATATATAAGGTAAAAATATAATAATTTATTAATAATAGTACTCTACAAAATAAGGTAAAATATTATTATTCCATCTCTACAAGGCCATGTCTTTGGGTAGGCAAGTAAGGCATTTGCCTTAGGCCCTCAATTTTTCTTAGGCCCCAGTTACAATTTTTCTTATTTTTTATAGTCATTGGTCAATTAGTTAAACTTTAAATCTAATGGTAATTACTCTTTTTAGAATTATTTGTATAGTCATTATAGTTGACTATACAATTTACAATTAATTAAGGAATAATTGAAAATTTATTTCCTAATTAGTTACAGATTTTTTATATAATTATACAAAATAAATGATTGATGACTATAAAAAAATTAGTTATATGATAGTGATCCAACCATAATTACTCTATTTGAGATTATTTCTTAATTAGTTATAAATATTTTGTATGACTATACAAAATAAATGACTAATTGAGGAATAATTGAGAATTTATTTCTTAATTAGTTACAGAGTTTTTGTATAATTATACAAAATAAATGACTAATGATTATAAAAAAAATTAGTTACATGTTAGTAATTTAACAATAATTACTCTTTTTGGGATTATTTTCTAATTAGTTGCATATTTGCACATTATTACTAGTTAACAATTTTTAATATTATAATTTATAACAACCATTTTTTTAACTATATATACTACATATGTTCAACATTTTCTCCTCAAATTTTCTTAACTCTCACATTTTGTTTTCTCTTCTCACTCTTATCTTCATACTCTTTTAAAGTGAATTCTCAAAATAAATTAACATCAAATTACTGTTGTAGATAATATGACATGCAATTATCTTCATTTCCAAGTTTTCAGGTGCTATCATTTCATCATTTTTTCTATTTACTTTGCACATCTATTTTATTTATATTTTTATTGTTGTTATTCTATTTTATTTTTATACTTCTTAGCAATAGAAGATGTCAAATAGAAAGTATGAATACGACTTTGAAAAATTAAAGAAAAAAAGAAAAGTTAAAAACTTAATTCAATCTCAATGCGATGTTTTTGATAAATTTATTATTATTCATAAAAAGAATGTAACAATTAGTTTAATTGATGAAGAAATAATAGAATAATCATCTATAGATGATGTCAGAAACACTAATAATTCTAATTCTAATTAAGAACAAGTAGAAGATAAAAATTTAAATGAAGATAATTTAGTAGAAGTGAATGTTGATAATACCTGTAACAGTTGCTACTGCCGAAAGAAGTTTCTCAAAATTAAAATGGCTCAAATCCCATTTGAGATTAACTATGTTATAAGATAGATTATATTATTTATTGAGAGTAAAATATTGAAATTATTTAATTCTAAAATTTTGATAGGTGATTTTACAGTTTAAAAAGTTAGAAAAATAATATGAGAATTTGATGATTTATATTATATTAGAGACATTTAATAATTTTGCCTAAGACCCAAAAATGTCTAGATATAGCCTTGCATCTCTGCCATTTTGTTTAGATTAAAAATTTGTATTATATTTTATTCTGTGGGCTAAAAAATCATGCTATTCCTAAACTCTCTACGGGAACAATCTTTGTAGACCATTGTAAATTTAAGATGTTTTATCATTCATATTTAAAAGTTGATCTAGTTTTATTTATACCTAACTATTTTTAGAAACCTCCCTTACATTTTCTACAGTATAGTAAATGAGTATAGGTTTCAATAGAAAGAAAAGATATGTTAGTTTATACAAAAAAAAATATAAGTGAGTGTGTATTTTTCGAAAATATAAAGCACCTATGCTGTGCTTCCAAAAATGAGCGACCCTCACTCCAAGAATAAATCCCTACTACTCATCCTCCTATCCTATGTAGTTCCTTGTTGGCTTCCTCTCATATATTTATGAGTGACTCTTATTCCAAGTAAAGAATAAATAGATATATTCATTCTCCTATATTAAAGGTCTGAATGTTTGGGTCGGGCGGGGTTTTAGGCTGGGATAGGTTGACCAAGTCAAAGTGCATAAAATTTAAAGTTCGAATTCGGGTTAGTCTGATTTGGCCCAATAATTTGAAATTTTAGTTTTTTATTTTTTAAATAAAAATAAATTTTTAAAAATAAAAAATATATATTTAAAAAAGTAATATGATATTTAAATATATAAAATATTTAATTATATCATATTAATTTTTTAAATTAAATATAATTATTTTTTAATATATAATTATATTATTAAAAATAAATTAATATAATTGGGTCAGGCGAGATTGGGCCATTTCTTTTTTATTTTGAACCGAGTCTAACTAGATTAATAATTAGCCTATTTAGAAAAAAACTCAATGAACCTATTGGACAAAAAAAATCAAAATCTTATATATTTTTAAGGCCGATCCTATAGTTGAGCAAGTCGCTCGACTCATGTAAACATTTATTCTATATACAGTTCTTGCTTGCTCTCCTTTGCATGCTTGTGAGACTTAAAATTTTGAACACCATAAACATATGAATGAAAATGAATGTAAGAAAAATGAAAATAATATTACTCATATATAATTTACCTTTTTAACTCTTGAATTTTTTACTTTTTATAAAAAACTTAATACTCAACAAATTCCAATCTCTTTGTGTGTGCGTATGTGTGTATAAGATTGTTAACCTCTATATTCATATATGAAATCTCTATTCTTTTATTAAAAAAAAAATTATACTACTAATTTAATAATAATAAATATTTAAATAATTTTAATAAATTTAAAATATTAAAGTTAACTCTATCTATTTTCTCATGTGCCTATAATAAATACATTCATTAATTAAAGTAATTATTGTTAATAGTAAATTTATTTTAAAACTCTTCATTATTTTATTTTTATTAAATTAGTATTATGATCTTTTTATTTAATTTAAAAAATGAAAGTTGTTAACCTTTAAAACTATTGAAAGGATGAGCCGAGCTAGCCTACGAGCCTATCCACATGGATCAGTGCTTTCACAGGCTAAGCTTGGTTTATCTATATTTTATATGATATTTGTAAACTAGTTTACGAACCTTTTTATTTATTTTTAAACAATAAAAGAATTTAAAATTATTTTAAATACCACATATTCATCTATAAATAAGTTTATATATAATCTTAAAAGTACTATATATACAAAATATAAATAATAAAATACTCACAAAATAAAAATATCATATACAAATTATTCATAATACAACCTTATATAACTAAAAGTAAAAAAAAGGGTGTGATTTTATATGAATTAGGTATTTAGGCCTATATAAATTTAGAATATGCAAAAAAAAAAAAAAGATATGCAAACCAAACTAAAAATTGATAGTCCAAGTCCTTCAAAACTCGCAAACTAATGGGATAGTTTGTAAACTTTAGCCTATTTCAACAATTCTACTAACCTTTATATATAGAGATATGAAAATTAATAATCCTTATATATATATAGTAAATCATTAATAAGCCTTAAGTTCAAAGTACAAATTTGGCTAATTAGAATAAAATTTGAAAATTGAGGTAAACCAAATAATAATAATAATAATAATAATAATAATAAAGTAAATTAGTAATTCAAACTCAATTTGAATCAAGTTGATTAATGATTTATTATATATATATATATATATATATATATATATATATATATATATATATATATATATATATATATATATATATATATATACGTATAAAGACTGCTAATCTCTACTTTCTTATATAAAGGTTAGCTACTTTCAATTTTTATTTGGAGTAAATTTTTTTATTAATTCAATTATAATAAAATAATTAAAGTTATTGTAATTAATTTATCACCTAATTTAATGAGAATATTTATTATAAAGATGAGAGAGAATAAGTGAAGTTGATTTAAATATTTTAAATTAATTTTTTTATTAAAATTGCTTAGATACTCTTTATTATTTTATTATTATTACATTACATATAGATATAGAGGTTAGCAATCTCATATGCGCACGCGCACGCGCGCGTGTGTGTAAGAGAAGTGTTTTTATGCAAGAGATAAAAAGAGTAAATTATGGCTACTATATCTTGCATTGATAACCTTTTAAAAGAGTTACATGATTATTGAAAAAAAAATCACATAATTTTATACTTTAATCTTAACCCTTTAATATTAGGTCTAATATTTACAATTCAATCTTGTTACTTTTACATAGAAAAACACCCATTTCACTTGATATGTCAAGAATTGCTAACCTTCACATTCTTGTGTAGAGGTTAACAATTTTTACTTTCTCATTTGAACAAAAAAACATATTACTAATTTAATAATAATATAATAATAAATGATATTTAAATAATTTTAATAAAAAATATAAATTTAAAATATTTAAGTCAACTCTTTTTTTTCTCATCTTTCCAATAAATTCACTCATTAAATTTAGAAATTTTTTATGGTGGCAACAAAATAAAGATACTATTATTTTATTATCTTTAAATTAATACTCCCTCAATTTTTATTTATCTGTCATAGGTAACTAATTTCACACATATTAAAAAAGTAGTTTAATTTATTTATTTTTATTAAACTTTCCAAGATTATTCTTTTACACAAAATTTAAGATAATTGAAAATAGAGAAAGAAATATAAAACAATAAATATAAGTTGATTGAAAATGTAGAATAATGAAACATTTATTAATAAAAAAGAAGCGTAAGTTTGAAAAAAATATTTAATGCTTGGTTGAATACTAAAGTGATAGATAAAAAGGAATAATTTTTTTTTTAAATATGACAGATAAAAAAGAACAGAGAGAGTAATATTTTTTTGGTCTAGTTGAAATATTGGAGGTTGCTAAAATATGAAATCTTTATAAAAACATTATGCCATAAAATTTAAATAAACTTCAAATTTGTTCTAATGATATTTGTCACTTGAAAATTTTTTATACCAAAACTCTCTTTTCCTATTCTTTGTCAGTGAGTATTATATTTTTCTGAAAACTCCACAATTTCTGCGTTGAACTTGTTAACAACTTACAAAAAGCAACTTAAAAAAGAAGGAAAAAAATGAAGAGCTTGCCGGGACTTGGTATTCTGGAAAAATAAATAAATAATCCAAAGAATATTTAAGCTTCACTTAGATGGGGATGGAAAAAAAAACTGCGGAGAGAGAAATTTTTGGAATTTATTATCCTATTTTATAGGGATTAAGAGAAAAATGAAATAAAAGTAATATTAAGGACAAAATCTCTAGCTATAAATTTTTAGTCGTTTTAAGTTTTAAGATTTTTTTTTCTTTCATTTTCTTCTATTTTTTCTTTTATTTTCTCTCCAGTAATCAAGAATTTCTGTTAGGTAACTAAGTACTAACAGAACTAACCGCAAAATGGCGTTCGAGAAAAGAGATTAAGCAACGTAATAATAACTTAATTTAGGAATAAATTTTAGTGATATGGGATCCTCAGAATTGGGAATTCTGAAAAATCTTATCATTTATGGAAATGTAATTTCTAGGGCTGTGATTTTTTGAAAATATTATATTATTATATTTAATTAAATAAAAAGATTTTTAAAAATATTATAATATTATTTTAGTTAATTTATACCATTTTCAAAATATTATTAAATTTTAAAAAAAATCTTATTGCAACATTGGATGATAATATCAAAAAGTCTATTGCTTAACATGGATGAACAATAATTAATCACAATGAGTGATGCAAAGTAGTGAGCCATGATTAATAATAATTATTAAAGGTATAAAATAATAAATGATAACAAATGATAATTAATAGTAATAAATAATAATAAATAATAGTTAATAATAATAATTAATATTAATAGCAAGTGATGATACAAGCAATTAGCAAGATAATGATAAACAATAATATATGAAAATGGCGACAGTTAGTGATTGCAGTAAGTGAGATAATGATAAACAATAATATATGAAAATGGCGACAGTTAGTGATTGCAGTAAGTGATGATATTTAATAATTAACAATAATAAATAATGATGGATAATAATAATAATAATAATAATAATAATAATAATAATAATAATAATAATAATGGTAATAATTTAGTGGTGATATTTAATAATTAACAATAATAAATAATGATGGATAATAATAATAATAATAATAATAATAATAATAATAATGGTAATAATTTAGTTAAGTGTAGAAAAAATATTTTTATATTATTAAAATACTTCTATTATAAAAATATAAGATAAGATATTTCCTTTTATATGAGAATGTTTTGAAGGAATATTAAATTAAAATATTTAAAAAAAGATGCGAACAATCTTTAATAATTTTTTTTAATTTTAAGCTAAATATAAAAAACTTAATACATTTCTCTAAAATGTTTTTAAAATACAAGAAAGATTCCAGGAACTAATGCATGACCGCATGGAATTCCTCGTAATTTCTAGTTGAGTTCACCTCAGGAGGCCGTCCTTTCGGAAAACTTTTTTTAATATTAGGTTAATACTGAAAATTTAGTACTATTTTAATATAGATATTAATAAATATATTATTTTTTTAATTCAATAATTTAACATCTTATAAAAATAGCTAATTTTTTAATAAATTACATTGTTGAATTGGAAAAAATAATGCACGTAATATTATTTATATAAAAACATATCTGAAGTTTTAATGTTAATACAACATAAAAAATTTGTCCTTTTATAGACTTCCAATAAAATCGATCTCTATCTTAGGAGGTCTTCATACGAATCATTTGTTAATGTAAATTGACAATTAAGACACGTGGAATGACGAGAGACAAGGTTGGGTTTGTCAACCACCAACTCCACCGCCCATTTTCCGCCGGCCCCTTCTTTTTTGAAGAGAAGGTCGTAAGATATGGCCGTCATTATCAAATAATAAAGAGGGCATTTTGGCTTTCATTGCATCGAATCCTGCCAAAAAATATTTGTCATAAAATTTTTTAGCATTATCCATTTTACTTTCAAAATTTGAGAGAACCCTTTTCTAATCGTAATTCTATTTGGCTTTTTTATGTGGCTTACCGACTAGTTATACTATTATTTTGCAAACTAGCTCTATTGATTTTGACTTTCAATGGTGGCAAATGAAAGTTTAAGATTAATATAACTTCTCGTGAATTATAGTTGCACACTACACCAAAATGTGATGAAGCAGAAAGTTACACATGAACATGCTAGTGACCATCCAACGAGGTCAGAGGAGAATCATTTCATGATTTCAAAAATTTATCGCTTCATTATTTTCCAAACCTATATTACAAAAGAGTTTTGGAGGGTTTTAAAGGTTCACAGCTTTATTTTTAAGTTGTCAAATATAATAGTTGGAGGCTGTCAACTATAGGAATTCGAGGTCAAATAACAGTACTTATAGAAGAAATTATCAGAGCAAGGGCAACTTCTTGACACTTTCAAATTTTGGTTGGATAATAGTACCTTCTATTTACTATTTATCTTTGTAATTAGTTCGGTTGTTTGTATTATGCAAATTATGTTGGATTAATAATTATACTTATTTTATATACGGTTAGATATGCGATCCTTATAATTTATTTACCGTTTGGTGTGAAATACGACAAAGAAAGATAATTGATTAAATAATTAGTTGTTTCGATTCAAAAAAGTCAACAACATTTTATGTGCAATGTCATTAAAGTAAAGCTTGTCAGCTTATAATTTGCAACGTTTCACCGAGAGCAATGCTATAATACTTTTAGAACTAAAAATAAAAACAGAACAATTTTCACAAATATGAACACCTCTGTATTATGTGTGTGTATATATATATTTATATATCTTTTTTTAATTATCTCTCTTAGAAATCTTGAACTTATGCTGTGTGAATTCGGAAACAAGGCTGGGCAGGATCTGTAGATATTTTTATTTACACTTGATAGAATTAGAGAAAATAGAGATTTTTACCCTTTAGTTTTACTAAATTTGTAATTTTATCTTTACAATTTTAATTTGTACAATTAAGTTCTAAAGTTTCAAATAATATATAATTAAATCCTCCTTTTTAATTGGTATTAATTCTAATTAATGGAATGTAAAATAGGCTATAGACCCGTAGGCTTTGCAGGTTGCCTGCAGACATGCAGTGGTACGGTTCCTTTTTTTGGTTGCTTTGAAAAATCACAAAATAAAAAATTATGTTTAAAAATAAAAAAAAAAAACAAACTTAGAGTCTTTGTTGATTCATGTCATATCAATTACAAAATATTTCAAGAATAACTATAAACAAGTCATAAACTATATTTATTGTCAATTTAATGAATTATTCTTAACTAGGATTTATATTACAAAGCTAGCTGATATTTTGAATTAAGTGAAAAAAATTATTCCACTTACGCTTTAGGTTTTAACTACATTTGTATCATTATAAATTTTATTAAATTTAACCAAAACTTTAGTAGAATTCATTTCATTTTGTATATAACACAAGTTACATAAAAAAATTATCTTATTTTGTTAGTATTTTATTTACTACTCCTTTCATTCCTATTTATCTATCGCCATTAATTAACTTCACACATATTAAGAAAATAATTTAATTTATTTATTATTAGTAAAATTTACAAGATTATCCTTTATGCACAAATTTCAAGATAATTAAAAATAGAAAAAGAAGTGTAAAGGAATAAATGCAAGTGGGTTAATAATGTAAAATAATAAAGTATTTATTAATGAAAAAGAATGGTAGATTTGGAAAAAAGAACATTTAATGCTTCATTGAAATTTTAAAGTTCCTATTTATCTATCGCCATTAACTAACTTCACACATATTAAGAAAATAATTTAATTTATTTATTATTAGTAAAATTTACAAGATTATCCTTTATGCACAAATTTCAAGATAATTAAAAATAGAAAAAGAAGTGTAAAGGAATAAATGCAAGTGGGTTAATAATGTAAAATAATAAAGTATTTATTAATGAAAAAGAATGGTAGATTTGGAAAAAAGAACATTTAATGCTTCATTGAAATTTTAAAGTGACAGATGAAAAGGAACAAAAAAATCTTTAAAAATGCGACAGATAAAAAAGAATTGAGGAAATATTTATTATCAAAAGTTATATTTTACATTTATTTTTTAATATATTCTAAGTGAAAATTTTATTTATAAATAAATTTAAATATTTTTAACATAATTTCTAAATAATAAAATTTATTTATGAATGTATTCAAATTATTTTGAAGAGGATGAGTCCCGTCACAATACTATTTTTATATGTAATTTGAATTGAATGATAAAGATGATACAAGATGGGGGTGAAATCATAAAAATGTCTTAGTCATAATTTTATTCATTTAGGCTTACCCATCACCCACAAAGGAAATATTTATGAGTTTTAATAGTCTTCCTTTGTGCCTAGTAAGTTAGTAAGTGAGTGAGAATGAATAATAATAAACAAGTGAAATTACCACTGCTTCACTAACTTATGTGCTCATCCAGAAAATAAAATTAAAAAATATAAGGTGTATTTGGATATACTTTTATTTTTATATTTTTAAAAATTTTCAAAAATTATTGCTAAAAATTATTTTCTTATTTTTTAAAATTATTTTAAAATTGAAGAAAAATTAAGATTAAAAGGTAGTTAATATTGTAAATAAGAAAATATTTTATTTAATTATAAAACTAACATTTAAAATAAGAAAATAAATTTAAAAATAACTAAAAATTATTTTTATTTTCTTGTTTTTAAGTTATACATTTAGGAAATAATTTTTAAAAATAAATTAATAAACAAGTTCTTTTATTTTTAAAAATAAAAAATAAATAATTTTTAAAAATAGATTCTAAAAATAAGTTAGCAAACAGATTTTTCTATTTTTAAAAACAAAAAATAAAAAACAAAACGACCTGCAATTTTTTTAGTTTTATCTTCAAAGCCTTGTGCCGAATTTCAGCAGCTTTGAATTGATCTATGGCGTCTTTCAAAGCCTTGGTTCCGAGTTTCAACGTTGCTTTAGTCAACTGAGCCAGCGTGAATTCAATTCTCTCAGGCAAATCAGGCACCAAAAATGGCTCTGACATTGAACTGACCTTTTCAAGAATTTTGTTGATGCTGATACTAAGTGAACACAGAAGAGTGAAACAAAAGTTAGCATGGAAGACAATTCTCGGAATCTGATACTTTGAGGCAAAACCAAAGGAGGACAAAGATCAGAAACAATGCAGCTCGGCAGCGTTTCTGAATCCGTCAGCCATGTTTCAAGTGGTTCTTTGAGCATATTACACATCACCCACAAAGGAATATTTATGAACTTTAGAGTATGGATGCAGCGCCACGACGAGCCTTCTGGATTATCAAATATCAATCATCGCACCCATAAGCATGGTTGCTCTCCTCTCAACCCTAGTCATGCATCCGGGAGAGAGTCTTCATCGTCAATGAAGAATGTCAGACGGTCTTTGGCTTGCAGATATCCCTTTCCAACAATCTCGGACTACAGCCTCTTTGTGAAGACGGGTTTTGGATTACTGTGCCTCTTCTGGTGCAGCCAAGTGTCATAACACTTCCATCACTCCGCGTCCTAACTTGGAATGTAACCTCACGTTCATCACCTTGAAAGGGGAGAAAATAGAGAAGTCCCCTGGGAAAACCAGGCCGATCCCTTACGTCTCTTTCTTTTAGTGACCTCTGATACAATTGAACCGGAGCCATCTGCAACGACACGTAAAGGAAATTTAATTTAAGAAGTTTCCGGAACCTTCGGAAAAATTTAAAGACCTCTTAAATGATGTAGAAACTTCTAAAAATTTTTAGATACTTTTAGAAGTTTCCAAATACTTCTAGACACTCCCAAAAACTTCCAAAGAATTCTAAATGCTTCCAGAAGATTTCAGAAATTTTTAAATAATTGTAAAAAATTTTGGACAACTCTAAAACTATATAAAAATCTTTACGAGATGATACATAATTATAGAATGTTCTAAAATAATCTGTAATTAAAATTTTTTAGAATTATCCTTATAAATATCTAATAGAATATAAAAAAATTAATGTAAACCATTGGACGTAATTAATCTCCACCATGAAATGAGAAATTTCTAAAATTATAAGGGAAGCCTATATAAATCCTTACCCTCCTCATTTGCAAGAATCTAAGTATTAGTAAAATAACAAGTTTATTTCTAGAACATTTCTTGCGTCATTCTCTCAAATTCTTAAAACTTTCCTTAGTTGTATTTACCTGCTAACTTGAAGGTGTGGTTGACTTAGTAAGGATTAAAGTAAGAATTAGAGGAGTTGATCACGCTATGGCTATTATGATTTAAGATCAAGGCATAACGCCATGACACATTGGAATCCTATTTTCTCTCGCGTTTAAAATTTTAATTTAAAATTATATATATTAAATGAATTTTACTTTTAATTCTATAAAAATTCAAAATATTACTCATAAATTAGAATTTAACTATTTTCTAATAATAATAAAAGTAATAAATCATTATTGTGGGGCTCAATAATTAAACGCAAACAATACAAGATATTGTTTATAAAGTTGAAGTTGGATTATTTAAATAATAGTTAAAGTGATAAGTCATTAAACCTGTATACATAATATTTTGAATTGAAATTGAGAAAATTTAAAAAATAATACTAGGTGCTTATGAATTGAACTTTTCTAAAGTATAAGATATAATTAATGATAAAATTAATAGCTCATAATTTTATAAATAATAAATTAAAAAAAAAAATTTAAATTTATGATTATCTACTTCTTTAATTTTTTCCTTAATAGCTATGACAGAATAGTAACTAATATACGATGTGCTAGGTTTAAATAAAAAGTTTAAATTTAATTTATTATTAATATAAAATATACATAATTAAAATTTTTTAATTATAATAAAAAGGTTTTAATATTTTTATTGATATAGTAACGTAGAAATTTATGATAATATAAATTTAATTTATATTAATAGTGAATTAAATTTAATTTTTTAAACAAATTGACTTATCATTATTATCCCATTTAATTTAAAAAAATAATTTACAAATAGTTATGTATAATACAAAGAAATAGAGTTAATTCAATAAGATATTTAATTTTGATTAAATTTTTTTAAGAAACGTAATAATCAATTAATTAAATAAGGTATTATTCGATGGGGATAAAAATGAGCTTTGTATTTTTCCTGCAATTGATCCGACTCCAATTGATCGCAGGATTAAATAAAACGGGGTCAACTATGTAATTAAATAAACTATGAAAACCACAGTTGGGTGACGTGGAAGAGAGCAAATCTCATCCCATCCGATGACATGATATAAATTTGAAATCGACGTTGGTTAAGAAAGGGCCATAACAAAATATTAATAGCCAAATTTAATTAACCAAAATTGACTTAGCACCTAAAGCCCAGTCAGTATCGAGGAGTGCGGCTTGTTAAAAGATATTTTAGCTGCAGTAGAAGAATAAAATAAAATAAGATGTTATTATTTTTATTAAAAATTAATAATTTAAAAATAGATAAATAATATTTATAATAACTCATTTTATCCATTCAAAATATATTTTATATTTTAGAAAAATTTGATCCTTCAAGGTCTTATCATGCATCCGAAAAAATTTCTTTTGCTACTGTAATAATGAAATTCTCATATGATATCACAATTATTAATTAATTAAAAGATAATAAATTTAATATTAAAATTCGGTATTATTGTTATTTTTCGGTGGATAAATAAATCAATCTTCCTTCATCAATCAGACTTTGATTAGAGTTCCGCGTTTTGACGCTGACATACATTGACAGTCATCTTCTTTACCATTCTTGGCTTGAAAAAGTTAATGGGGTATTTGGGACTTGCAAGGATGGAGAAGAAAAGCCAATAGGAGGTAATGAAAGAAAACGGACTGGAAGAAAATGGGCAATTAAATGATATTTTTTCTTTTATTTAATGTTTAAAAAAAGCTTTAAATTTTTTTTCAATTGAAGAAATAAAAAATAACTAGTAGTGGAAGGTTATGGATTAGCGTACTCTCGTTGTAAATCTTTCACTCCTCCGTGCATCATGTATTAAGATATTAAATTTTTAAATTTCTCATAAGATATATCAAACAATATTATTTATAAATTTATTAAATTTTAGAATTTAAACTTACTGAAAAAATGATAAAATCGATTAATGAATCATATCCTTCTTTAATAGTGAGCTCATTGTTAAAATTATAATTTTTATTAGAATTACTTAATTAATATTTATAAAAAAATTGAGCAGTGATTCTTTTTTTTATTCAACCAATATATTATAATAAATTATAATTAAGTTTTTATAATATAATATAAATACATATGAATAAGTTTTCTTATGATAGAATCCGAAGAAGTTGGTTAGCAAATAAGTAGAATTAGTTTTAATCAAAACGCACGCTATATGTAACAAGATTAAATAAATCAAAATAAAGATATTTATCCTTATAATATTAAATTAATTTTCAATAAAAATTAGAATTTGCATATCTATTTATCATTAATATTATATTATAACAAATTTGAATTCACATATCTTTTCAATAATTATAATATTATATTATTCAAATAAATATTCATTTATAATATAAAATTACTACTTTTAAAACTTTATTTTATACTATAAAGTGGTAAATAAAAAATATGTTGCCATAAAAAAATCTTATCATAAATCATTTTATTAAATATTAATAATAATAATTATATTGAAAAATGATATTTAATTAATGGGATATTAGAATTCAAAATCAAATATGTACTTAAAGTTGAGTAAAATCAATGGAAAAATAACTTTTTTGTAAGAGTTGTTAGCTATCTATTATCAAACTTTTATTTAATCCTTTTTATAAATAATTAATATATAATTATAATATTATATTATTGCAATAAATATTTATCCATACGAAGCACGGGATGACACCTAATATTATATATTAGTCATGTCATTTCTTAACTCCTATTATAATAAGTGTTATCTTCATAATTCATTATATGTTAATCTATTATTTTTAATGAAAATTTAATTTTTTATTTTTTTATTTGAAAGACAAGTTGTGAAATAAAAATATTTATCCTTATAATATTAAATTAATTTTCAATAAAAATTTAAATTTACATATCTATTTATTATTATAATTCACAACTACTTATTTATCTTGTTCTCATAAAAATCTTATTATGTTATATTTATATTTTATTTTTTTTCTTTTTTTACCTTTAATTACTTCAAAGTCATTATTTTTTTTTACATTTAATTACTTCAAAGTTATTATTTTATCTAAGATGAGAGTTTTCATTTTTATCTTCAATATTTATAAGTTCACGTTACCTAATTATTTTATTCTCATTAAAAGCTTCCTAAATCATATTTAAGTTTTGTTTCTTTTCTCTTTTAACTTTAATCACTTTAAAATTATCGCCTTATTTGAGATGAGAATTTTCATTTTAATTTCTTATATCTGTAAGTAGTCTTTCTTACTATTTTTTATCATTTGCAATTGTTCAATTCAAAGTTTCTATTATGTATTTTCTTTTTTATGATTTCTTTTACTTTTTTATACTATTATTATTGTAGTTTAATTATCTTTTTTTATTGTGAGTACTTTATTTCATTAAATTTTTACTTTTTAGAAAAAAATTGTAGCTTAAATCAATTTTCATTGACTTGCAAAAGTATACATTTTTATATTGTTTATTTTATTAGATAAAATTTTTTGACTACTTCATATTGTTTAACAAAAAAAAAGCACAATTTAAAAAATAATCATGGAAAGAGAAGAGCTACCATCATGTAAACATATAGATTATTAGTTATGAAATTTATAAATTTGCAGTTGATAATACATATGAATAGATTATTTTTTAATTAACTTAAATTTGTATAAAAATATTATGATTAATAAATATAATATTTTTTATTTTGAAATGTGAACATATAAATTATCAATTATAAAATTTATAAATTTACAGTTGACAATACTTGTAAATAGATCATTTTTAATTACTTTAAATTTGGATAAACATATTGTGATTAACAAATATAATATTTTCTATTTTAAAATTTAAAAATTATTTTATTTTTATTTTAATCATATTTTATTTAAATTTTTTATTTTTTATCTTCATTTGATTTGATTAATTTTTTTTTATTCTTATCTTCATCTTATTTTACATATAATTTAAAATTTATAAAATTTTATCTATAATGGTCTTTTTCTTTATCTTTTTTTTATAGAATTATTTTTTTCTTGCATAAACAAATGAACAATTCAACTTATACCTATTTATCTCATGATATTTGTCATTAAATACCTCAATAATTCATCTTCATTTAGTAGATTTTTATTATAGTAATTGCAAATTTTTTTTTATTCCACAGACTAATTAATTATTTATTTATTATTATATTAATAAATAATTATAATATTTCTCTCACCTTTTATTCTCCTCTTTGTCATTAACATATTTTTCTTAAATTTTGAATAAGGGGTAGATTAATTTTTTTCTAAAAATTCAATACCTATTGCTTATTTTTATTTATTTATTATTTTATATTTTTATTATATTTTAAGAAAATTTTTTATTATAATGCACCTTTTAAAAGATAAAAAATACAAGTGGGTCATTAATGTTTTCTAGCCAAAAGTCATTCCTTTCTTTTATGCAAATTAAAAAAATAGAGCATATTTGATATCAAAATATTGAATTTTTGTTAACATGTATGTCATAATTTATGAATTTTAATACGTTATTTCCAATATAAAATTATTACTTTCAAAATTTTATTTTTAAAATTTTATTTTATATTATAACATGGTAAATAAAAAATATATTATATTATCATTACAAAAAAAATTATTCTTATCATAAATCATATTATTAAATATTGATATTAATGATAATAATTATCTTAAAAATAGTTTCTAATTAATGCAATGTTTGAATTTAGAATCAATTTTTTATAAAATAAATTTAAAATTAATTATTTACTTGAACATTAAATAAAATGAGTGGAGAGATAGATTTTTTCCTTAGAGTTGTTGGCTATATATTAATTAATTTTTGCATCTAACCCTCTTTATAAATAATTAATATATAATTATAATATTATATTATTAAAATAACTATTCATCCATAAAATAAAATATTTACTTTCAAAAATTTGTTTTGTGTTGTAAAGTGGTAAATAAAAAATATATTTCCATTAAAAAATCTATTTTTATCATAAATTATATTATTAAATATTAATATTAATGATAATAATTATATTGAAAAATTATATTTAATTAATGAAATATTTGAATTCAAAATCAATTATCTACTTAAGTTAAGCAAAATTAGTAGAGAAGTAATTTTTTTCTTAAATCTATTAGCTATATATTAATAAATTTGTTTCTAGTCCTTCTTATAAATAATTAACGTATAATTGTAATATTATATTATTAAAATAAATATTTATTCATGTAACACAGGGGATAACACCTATTTAAAATATAATCGAGTAAAAAGCTAAATTTTGATTAAAATGTAAAAGATTTTTACTCATATGAATTTAATTAAATCATAATACTAATTATAAAATACTTTAATTATCACATATTATTTAATTTAAATTTATAATTATATTTTCTCATTATTTTATTAAAAAAATTTCATTTTATATAAATTTTGTGTAAAATAATTATATAAAAAATTACAAGCATAAATATTCCTAAAATTTTCTTTTGTATAAAAATTATAATTTTTAATAAAGAAGTTATGAAAAATAATAAAAACTTCACAAAATTTATAAGAGTAGAAGTTAATATAAATTTTTAGTATTTTATCAAAATATAATTCTAAATTTAAAAATTAAATACATATATATAAACTTACTGATTATGAAATCTTTGCTCCACCACTGCATACATATAGACATTCTTTTAAATCAAACTCATCATCTCCAAAATAAAATAACAATTTAATACTGTTAAACCAACTATTATAATAACTTCAATTATATTGTATCATATCATCATCCTCATCATCATCATCATCAACATAATATAAGAGTAATTTTTTCTATTTTTTTTCTTAGTGCTTATTTTTTATTAATTTTATTGATTGATACCCTAGACCATGATTCTGTGCAACCATCGATGTAGATATATAAAGCAGGTTTCATGCTCGGGGCTATCCACAGATGTAGGCATCTTATGTATGGTTCATTTTTTGTGCGAGCTTTATGTAAGGAGTCTCGAGTGATCACAAGCTTTCGCAGGCAAGTCTACGAGTATTTGCAATTTTTTTTTAAAGCATTTTAAAGATTTCTGATCTAATTCAATTTAATGTTTAATGATTCAGTATAATTTTTTAATTTTATTTGACTAATTTATTATATAAAATAAAAAATTTAATTAATTAATTATAAATAAAAAATATTTTTTTAATCCAGCGTCCCTTCGAAGATTTTGTATGTTCTACCACTAGGAGGTGCTTAACATTTCAAAAGCCTACGGGCTAAATGGACTAGCAAGTAAACTTATTGCAGATCGAATTAAAAAATTAGGTTTGTTAACAATGCGTTAAAACAGATTTGGCCAATACGAATTATAGATCAAAGCAAATTGATCCTAAATAGGTTGGATTGATCCGAAAATCTAAACGAGTCAAACTATTTCTTTAAAATTTTTTATATTTAATAATTAAATAATATTTTTATTTAAAAATATAATTTATTAATTATTTTTATATTATAATTTAATATAAAATATAATTTAGTTATCAAAAAATTAAATAAAATAATTAAACATAATAAAAATAAAAATAAATAATAAAATTAATAAATTTAAAAAATGGAGTGGCTCGTAAATGAGCTTATAGGTTGAATTGGACCAGTTAAAACGAGTCCATTTAAAATTAGGCATTACCGAACTAAACATAAATTGATTTTTGTTTCAGTCCGATTTGATTCGACGATAAGCACTCCTATATCATATTTAAAATCCGATCTGTCCGATTTGGTGTGCGTGTGTTTCCATATGGCTTATCACTTTTGCAAGTAAAAAGTAAAGAAGGGATGATATTTATTTTTTTAAAGGGTTTTCAATATTAATAATTATATTAAATTTTGATTAATTCAAAATCAAGTCAATTATATTTAATATAAAACAAATCTTTTTTAATAATAATTTTTTTTCATTTATAAAACTTAAACTCACGATTTTACTTAAAGAAGTTAAATTCCTATATACTCGAAGTGATTATTGTTCATGAAATGAAAGTTATTTATTTAATGACAGCCTATCGGTTCATGAAATGGAGTTATTCAACACTTGGACCAACCATGGTCCATGAGATGAAGTTCTGCAAACATCATAGTCCATGAAATGTCAAAAGAACTAATTCAACTTTCAGACAATTTTCACTTTTGACTCCACTGGCCACTGCTTTAAAACCTGTGCTTCATGCACTCTACAGGCAACTCTTCCATATCAAATTTTCAGCAAACACACCAATTCACAAACTTTAAAGAATGTCAGACGGTCTTTGGCTTGGAGATCTCCCTCTCTAAAAATCTCAGACTACAGTCTCTTTGTGAAGACGGGTTTTGGATTATTATGCCTCTTCTGGTGCAGCCAGGTGTCATAACACTTCCATCTCCCCGCGCCCTCACTTGGAATATAACCTCACGTTCATCACCTTGAAAGGGGAGAAAATGGAAGCCCCGTGAGAAAACCAGGCCGATCCCTTACATCTCTTTCTTTTAGTGTTACCCCTGATACAATTGAACCGGAGCCATCGTAATATTACTTTTAATTCCAAAAAAATTCAAAATATTACTCATAAATTAGAATTTAACGATTTTTTAATAATAATAAAAGTAATAAATCATTATTGTGGGGCTCAATAATTAAACACAAGCAACACAAGATATTTTATAAACTTGAATTTGGATTATTTAAGTAATAGTAAAAGTAATAAGTCATTAAACCTGTATACATAACATTTTGAATTCAAATTGAGAAAATTTTAAAAATAATATTAGGTGCTTCTATACAATTAAACATGTCAAAAAAATTGAATTGAGCATATTAATCATGCCATTTGACACAATAGTAATTAGCATACGATGTGTTGGGTTTAAATAAAGAGTTTAAATTTGCTTCATTATTAATATAAAATATAAGCAATTAAAAAATTTTAATCATAATAAAAAGTTTTAATAATTTTTTACTGATATAATAATATATAAATTCATGATAATGTAAATTTGATTTATATCAATAGTGAATTAAATTTAAATTCTTAAACAAATTGACTTATCACTATTATCCCATTTAGTTTAAAAAAATAATTTACAAATAGCTATGTATAATACAAAGAAATAGAATTAACTCAATAAGATATTTAATTTTGATTAAATTTTTCTAAGAAACGTAGTAACCAATTAAATTTAATAAACGAGTTGATGACAAATTACCTGCCTCGGTATTATTAGATGGGGATAAAAATGGACGTATATTTATAACTATTTTTCCTGCAATTGATCCAATTCCAATTGATGGCACGATTAAATAAAACGGGGTCAACCAGGTAATTAAATTAGCCATGAAAATCACAGTTGGGTGACGTGGAAGAGAGCAAATCTCTTGCCATCCCATGACATTATATAAATTTGAAATCAATGTTGACTAAGAAACGGGCATAACAAAATATTAATAGCCAAATTTAATTAACCAAAATTGACTTAGCACCTAAAGCCAAGTCAGTATCCAGGAGTGTGGCTTGCTAAAAGATATTTCAGCTGCAGTAGAAGAATAAAATAAAATAATATATTATTATTTTTGTTAAAAATTCATAATTTAAAAATAAATAAATAATAATTATAATAACTCATTTTATCCTTTCAAAATATATTTTATATTTTAGAAAAATTTGATTCGTCAAGGTCTTATCGTGCATCCGAAAAAATTGCTTATGCTACTGCCTCCACACCCCTGTATCCATGCGCCTCCCGGCTTGACCGCCTTGCTTCCACCTGCCTTCACACCCCTGTATTCATGCGCCACGCGGGACTTCTCGTTTCTCATACTTCACTTTGAAGCCACGTATTCAACACGCCAATGCAGCATTCACTGCCCCTTATTACGACTTGGAATTTGGGTTGGATGGATCGGATTTGAATTTGGGTTGGATGGCTCATTTTATGGTAAGTGGATGGATTCTCTTCAAATTAAAAAAATTACACAAAAAAAGGTGTGAATTTTATAAGTGATTAATTCATGGTCGCTGGTAGTCTTGTGGGTGTTCGAAATGACTGTTTCCAAAAGCGATTATTTGTACTATAATCATCCTTTTCTCACTTACTCCTTTATGTTCCTTAATTATCAATCTCTTCCAGAGCTTTCCTCCCTCTCGATCACTTTGCTCTTTCTCTCAACCTGTCTCTATCTCCGCATCTGCCATTCCCTTCAATCTTCACGGGGTTGATCGCCGGAGCCCCTCAACTCGCCGGCCTGCCGGTGATGATTCTCCCCTTTGGTCTATAGCATATCAGTTTGCGGACCACTTTTGAACCCAAAGTTCTTTTTTTCGCAAACCCCACTTTCTGATCCGTTGCCATTTGAGTTCTGATGCGAAATTGGGGGCAGGAAAAGCATTTATGGATTAGCATAGTCTTAAAGGGACTTTCACTTCTTGCGTTTGATGTCATCACTTGATTAGAAGCTAGGTTCTATCACGAGCTAGTTCTGGATACGATTCTCAGCTGCACAGCTTTAGGGTTAGGGTTTGCTGCATTTGAAAAATGTTTAAGAAAATTATGAAAGGTGGGCAGAAGAAGCCCACTAAATCGGATAATGATCCGTCGGCTTACGGGTACGGACCCACTGGGAACTTCAATTCAGGTTCGGCCTCTGGCAATGTGGTGGTCACAACTGCTTCTCGGGGTGGTCCAGCCGCATCCGGGGGTGGGGTTTCAGTGATGCCCTTACTTCCACCTTCTGGTGCTATTGAACCGCTTCCTTTGTTCCGGGACACGCCTGTGCCGGAAAGACAGAACTTGTTCCTGCGGAAGTTGCAGATTTGTTGTTACGTTTTTGATTTCACGGAAAACATGAAGTCTGTTCGAGAAAAAGAAATCAAGCGGCAGACACTCATGGATTTGGTTGAGTTTATACAATCTGGGTCAGGAAAAATTACAGAGGCTTGTCAGGAAGAGATGATAAGAATGATTTCAGTAAATATATTTCGGTGCTTGCCTCCAGCTTCACATGAAAATAAAGGACAGGAAACTACCGATCCAGAAGAGGAAGAACCTACTTTGGAACCATCGTGGCCCCATTTGCAGCTTGTGTATGAGCTGCTTCTTAGATATGTGGTGTCATCTGATACTGATACCAAGGTTGCTAAACGGTACATTGATCATTCTTTTGTGTTGAAATTGCTTGATTTATTTGATTCTGATGACCATAGAGAGCGAGAATATTTGAAAACTATCCTGCATCGCATATATGGGAAATTCATGGTTCACCGGCCCTTTATTAGGAAGGCAATTAATAACATTTTCTATCGATTTATTTATGAGACTGAGAGGCACAGTGGTATTGGCGAGCTTCTTGAGATTCTAGGGAGTATAATAAATGGGTTTGCACTGCCAATGAAAGAGGAGCACAAGTTGTTTCTTGTTCGGGCCCTTATTCCTCTGCATAAACCTAAGCCAATTAACATGTATCATCAGCAGTTGTCATATTGCATCACTCAGTTTGTTGAAAAGGATTTCAAGCTGGCAGACACAGTTATTAGGGGTTTGTTAAAGTACTGGCCTGTGACCAATTGCCAGAAGGAAGTTCTCTTCCTTGGAGAACTGGAGGAAGTGCTGGAGGTGACACAAGCTGCGGAATTCCAGCGCTGCATGGTGCCCCTTTTTAGACAGATTGCACGCTGTCTCAATAGTTGTCATTTTCAGGTTTGTGGAAACTGAAACTTCTTTTCTTTTAAATAATTCATTTAATTGAATCGGCATGATAAGTGGTCTTGAATTTGGAATGCTACTGCTTCTTTCTCTGTGATTTGCAGTAAGGGGAAGTTGTAGTCATTATACATTTGGTTTACTTATAAACTCTATCATGTTGTTGTTTTATATTTGGCACAAATATTTTGATTAGAATAAAATAAGTTTCAGATGCCTATTTAATTAAGTGTTAACCGTAATATGTTTCCTCCTTTATCTCCTAACTCTACCATTATTGGATTAACTATCTCAGCATTCCAAATTTTCTATTTTATTTGTCATTTTGCACTGCTGCTTATACCATCCATTACTGTTGTTCTGTTCGATAAAGGGGGGGGGGGGAGTAGACATTTGGTATCATCCGATGAATGGGGAACATAAACTTTCTCCTATTTGATTTGATGGCCTTCCACATGCAAATGAAGACATAGACAGAGTAGTAGAGGGGATTTGAATTCGTTTTGGTTCATCCTCAAGTTAAAAGCTAAGTGTTGAACTGGCAAAGCCTACCGAAATTGATGTCTGACTGATGGCTATTAATGCATTATTCCTTTTTGTGATTTTAAGGCTGATTTTGATGTTTTAAATCCTAGACAGACAACCATGGACTAATTAAAAGGTTTTGTTATTAATAGTTTATTGGGAAAAATGTGAAATACCCCCTTTAATTTTAGAGTGACTGGATTTTACCTTTTTATTTAAATAATCCAAATTCAAGTTTATAAAAAATATCTTGTATTGTTTGTGTTTAATTATTGAGCCCCACAATAATGATTTATTACTTTTATTATTATTATTAAAAAAATAGTTAAATTCTAATTTATGAGTAATATTTTGAATCTTTTTAGAATTAAAAGTAATAATTCATTTAATATATATATAATTTTAAATTCAAATTTTAAACATGAGATAAAGTAAGATTACAATGGCTCTGATTCAATTGTATCAAAGGTCACTAAAAGAAAGAGATGTAAGGGATTGGCCTGGTTTTCCCACGGGGCGTCCCCCTTTTTTCCTCTTTCAAGGTGATGAACTTGAGGTTACATTCCAAGTTAGGGTGTGGAGAGATGAAAGTGTTATGACACTTGGCTGCACTAGAAGAGGCATAGTAAATCCAAAACCTGTCTTCACAAAGAGACTCTGGAATGAGATTGTTAGAACGGGAAATTTGCAGGCCAAAGACCATCTAACATTCTTAATTGACAATGAAGACTTTACCATACAAGATTAGGGTTGAAAGGAGAGCAACGATGCTTATGGATGTGATGATTGATCAAAAGGCTTGTCATGGCGTTGCATTTTTTAGTTTCATTCGGTGTGAAAATGGCATATCCATCCTCTAAAGTTCATCACTATTAGTGGAGAAGCAGTTGTAGATGTTGGCAATGGTGGTGGCCAAACAAGAAGCACAAATAGTTGTGGAAAGGTAGTTCTTGCATTGAAACATGGCATAAATGGGCTTTACACTGCTGGTTGATTGCCTCATAGCGAAGTGCTTTAAGATTTAATTTGATAATAAAAAAGTCTATAAAGAAGAATATAAGAATTGCACAAAGATCCAAAAACTACTCTTTATAGCATACCTTAAAACAGAGCTTTTCTTTTAACCAAAAATAAGGCACAAAACAAAGCTCTTGTTACACAAAAACATTGCAAAAAGGATTTTAGTGTTATGTTTTATGCTTGACACAAGTGAATTTGAATTATTCTCATTTTTTATTTTTTTATATTATGCATAACATCAAGTTTTATGCTCTCTATGTGTGTGTTTCCCCATATATACTTGTTCTTTCATGTTTTTTATTTTCAACATATATATTATAATTTTTTTTAAAAAATTGCATCTTGTGCCATGGCGTGCTTTGCACTGAGTGTCATGTGCTAGGGCTTTGAAAGCCTGTATTCCCTTAGTGTGCTATGCGCTATAAATAACTATGGAGTGATGAGTTTAATAAGAGTGCAGGATTTGGTGATAGGTATGTGATTTTGTAAAGATCTCATGATAGCTTGTTTGTAAAGAAGTTACTAACAAAATTTGCACAAGTATCCGAAGGGTGATATATTGAAATAGTGAAGTATCTAGCTTCCTAGAGATATTCCCTAGAGATTGAAGATGTAATTTTAGTCAGGAATATATTATCCTTGTTGAAGAATTATGTGTAAAATAATGAATTTTCTGGATTCTAGTCGAAATTAAATTTAGGGAGAGTACAGAAATGCTGTAAAATAACGAGTTTCTTTTGGATGCTAGTTGGAATTAAATTTGGGGAGAGTATAGAAGTGCTAAGATATCTTTATATCATCTAGGATTTTGATGTTATGTTTTATGCTTGACACATGCGGATTTGAATGATTCTCATTTTTTATTTTTTTTTTATATTATGCATAACATTAAGTTTTATGCTGACTTTGTTTTTTTTATGATTTTTATTTTCAACATATATATTTTAATTTTAATTTTTTTAAAAAAATTGCATCTTGCACCATGGCATGCATTGTGTTGAGCAGCATGTGAAGGCTTTAAAAGTCCTTATTGCCTTGGTGTGCTATGTGTTGTAAATAACTATAGAGTGATTAGTTTAATAAGAGTGCCGGATCTAGTGAAAGGTATGTGATTTTGTAAGATCTCATGATAGCTTATTTGTAATGAAGAAGTTACTAACAAAATAGCTCAGAAGCCAAATGGAAAAGAAAGAAAATATCTTTCGAAGAAATTGTATTGATTCTCAAACCTGGACTTATTGCCAAATTGCAGCATGTTGGGGTATTTATAGAAAACCTCTATGGGCATTTCTATTCTATTTATTTCTAGAAATATCTTCCTTTGAGTTTCTTCATGACTAGATGCAATGTAAGGCTTTTACAATTCCAAGACATCTATTGAAAATTCTGAAAATGTCTCCTTGTTATTTGAATTTGGTCTTGGGTTCATTGAATTTGACTTGACTTTGTTTTATTTTTCCTGGGTTAGACGAGACTTGCCTTTAAGTCTGGTAATCATCTTCCTCATAGTATGGCTAGAGATCAGTGATGTTAAATGTGATCAAGAAGCCATTGGAGTTTGACAACTCTATCTTGTAGGCATTATCATTGATCTTCTACATAACATGGAATGGTTCATTTGCTTTTGGAGATAACTTGATATTAGGCTGATTCAAGAATCTCTCTTTCCACATGTGTATCCATACCAAGTTTTTTTCTTTCAAAGTATACTCTCGTCAATGTTTGTCTCATTGAGCTTTATATTTGGAATTCCATTTCTGAATTCTTGCACGAGTTTGTTTGTGAAGCTTTTTAATCTCCTTTGCTCTTTACTTTGCATTTGCGCTGAACTAACAACTAGTAGAAGATAGTGCTAAATCGAATGGACTAAGGGGACGAGTACCATACACCACCTCAAACGGGCATCTTCTAGTGGCTTGGTTTGGTGGAGTTGTAGGCGAATTTGATCGAGGTGAGTATAAGATCACATTGCTTTAGATGCTTTTCCACAAAGCTCCGAAGGAGGTTGCGTAGGAGTTGATTGATTGCTTCTATTTGTCCATCTGTTTGGGGGTGACTGACATTGTTGAATTGAAGCTTGGTTCCTATTTTCTTTCATAGGGTTCTGCAAAAATGACTTAGCTTGACATCTTAATTAAAGGTAATAGTTTTTAGAATGCTATGGAGTTGAACAATATCCTTGAAATATAAGTCTGCAACTGGCACAGCATCATTTGTTCTTTAACACGGAATAAAATGTCCCATTTTTGAGAAGTTGTCTATGACTATCATTGTAAAATCCTTTTGTCTTTGAGTACGAGGTAGTTCAAGGACAAGGTTCATCCATGGTGCTTTTGGAATTGGTAAAGGCATCTATTGTCTTGTATTTTGGCTTTTGGTTTTTGTTAAGTGACAAACCCTGCATCTCTAAATGTGTTTGTTAATGTCTCTTTCAAACTTTGGCCAATAGAAATTTTCATTAACTAGGGCTACAGTTTTGTCTCATTCTAAGTGATTAGCTAATCCTTTATCACGGGTTTCTTAGATAATGGCTTCCCATAGTGAATATTGGGGAATGCACAAAGCTTTATCTTTGAATAGGAATCCTTGATGCCTATATTGTTAGAATAGTTGTGTTTTAGTGGTACTCCAGACAAGTCATCTTGGTATAGTTCTTTTATAGTTTCAAATCCAATAATCTTTGTCTGAAGAATAGATAGCAAAGTGTGTCTTCTACTGAGAACATTTGCTATAGTGTTTTGACTTTCAATTTTGTGCCTTAGTAAGATCTGGTAACCTTGTAACAATTCGCTTCAAGCAGCATGCCTATGACTAATCTTTTGCTGAGAGTTTAAAGGTTTAACGACGTCTGATGATATCACCTTGAATTGAGCTTTGGATACTAAAGACACCAATAGTTTAGCTTTACCTTTACCCCGATTGAATTATTCAAGTGATAGTGGGGGTTAACTTGATCTTTACTTTATCTTTTATGAAAGAATAGATGTTTGTATAATCATTGTATATAGCACGATGGTTATACTGTCAAGGTTTTCCTAAGAGGAGGTGACAAGCTTTTATAAGGGTGACATTACATCATATTTTGTTTTAGTACTTTTTGTTGATTGAAAAGGCAACAAGGTAGCATTCCATGATTTTTGTCTTGTTGTCTTTGTTAAGCCACTTCTACTTGTAAAGGTGCAGATACCTCTGGGTAGATAGCTTGAGTTTTTCCATCATATATCTTGATATAACATTTTCACAAATTTCGCTGTCTATGATGACATCATAGACTTTACCTTGGGTTATGCATCGAGTGTGGAAAATATTGTGCCTTAGTGAAGGTTCTTGGTTTTTGGCTGTGGTGTGTAAGTTTCGTCTAGTCACCAGTGATTCTTCATGATCAGTAGGTATGAGTTCGTCAAACATTGGTGGTTCATTGGATTCATCTTGTGTTTGCTTGAGCTCTTCTTATTTTGATTCTTCTTGAATTTCTCCCTTCATGATAGTGATGATTTTTTGGTTTAGGCAATTTGACGCAATGTGGCCATATCCCTAGCATTTGAAGTATTAAGGTGGTTTGGGTTTAGTGAGTGTTTTAGGGTTGGTTTTTTTTGGTAGGTTTAGGTGGGGTCTTGTTTGAGATATTGGGTCATGTGGATTGAGTGCTAATAGGGTTTTTGGAGGAGAAAGGTTGACATATGGGCTTTTTGAAAAATTGTTTCTCAATTCAAATGGTAAGTCAAATGACATCATCTAAAGTCCAATATTGTTGAAGCTAGACTAGTTGGGCAATCTTGAAGTTCGAACCTCAAGGTAGTGGGCAATAGTATGCTCTTCTTTTTTTTTTTTGAATATCACATTTTATTATCAATTTCTCAAATTCTTGAATGTATTCTTCCACAAATAGAGATTTTTGGTGTAGATTTTGCTACTAGATAAAGTTATCTTAATAATAGTGATCAAGTAAGAATTTATGTATAAGTTCTCCTTTGCGTTCTCATTTCTTTTTCAAAATTTCCCACTAGATGGAGGTGTGTTTCTTCAACTTGAGAGTAACAATTTAACCTTCTGCTTATTTGGTATATCTTTAAGCTCAAACACTCTTTCAATTGTTTGAAGCCAATCTACAAATTCGTTTGATTGGAGCCTTCTTTTGAAATCTAGAATGTCTACTTTAATATTAGTTTCTCGAATTGGCTGTCTTTAGGGAGGACGGCTACTTGCCAAAGAATAGTTACTACTGTCAGAATCATATTTTGAATTCCTTTTTTGATTAAGTCTTATTGGGTATTAACAATTTTTTACAATTGTTGAATTTGTCTCCACATTTCTTCCATCTTAATTTCTTGGAAGTTTCTTTCATTTTTATCTTCTTGGTGGCATTTTGGTAATTTATGATGGGTTATGGGGTCAAAGTTAAAATTTCCAAAAAATTTGGGGGTTATTTGTGACTATCGAACAAAGTTTAGGGTTAAATTTGAATTTCGGCAAGGTGTAGAGGGTTTTTTTTTTGAAATAATCCAACAAATTCTGGGGTCGAAATAGAATTTATGGAAGGATTGAGTATGTCTTGTAATTTTAGGGAATATTAGGGGTCAAATGGAAGTTTAAGAAAGTTGAGGGCAATATTGAAATTTTTAAAAACTTTGTTGACAGGGTTGCTAAAGTGACTAATCTGATATGTGGCGCAACTTTTGTGGCTGAAGTGGCATTGACTGTGCAACGAAATGTTGACTTTGTAGTTGACATCATATGGTTGGTTGGGTATGCTGATGTGGCTACTTTGACATGTGACATCCATAGAGGATTACATATTGCTAACGTAGTGTTGATGTGGTCATCTTCAACCTCAGTCAGGTGCATGGGGTGCATGACTGGTGCATGTCTCTTTAGCAATGGCAGGTGTGGGCACGTGTAGGATTTGTTCAATGCGAAATTTTGTAGGCCACCATTTTGGAGTTGGGTGAGTATGTTTGTGGTGTTTTGCTGAGAAAGTGATCGGAAATGAGTGTTTAATCACTGGCAGAGAAAGTGAATATCGGAATCTGCAACAGTGGCAAAATGCCAGATGAACTTCAACCACTCTGAGCTTAAACACTTGCACAAGAAGTTGGAAGAACTAACTTTGATACCACAAAATTTGCACTAGTATCCAGAGTGTGATATATTGTAGTGAAGTACCTGGCTTCTTGGAGATATTCCCTAGAGATTGAAGATGTAATTTTATCTTAATGAGGAATGTATTAGCCTTGTTGAAGAACTTTGTGTAAAATAATGAGTTTCTTCTGGATGCTTGCTAGAATTAAATTTGTGGAGAATATAGAAATGTCAAGATAGTCATCCTTCGTTCAAGATAGATCTTGGGAAGAATGACCTGATCTGGATAGTCGAATCCATTATAGTTTGTTTGGGAGTTGAAATGAAGGGGGAAATGGAAATGATTATTGAGAGGCATGAAAACTGGCCATGAATATTAGACATGAAGTATGCATTGATACATTGCTAATTTTCATTTCCTTCATGTCCTTTCTCTTCATATATTATTTTCAAGACAATGGTAGGTTAATGTTTTTGCATGAAGTAGCTGCTCCCAATGTACGGTTGCTTTGCAGCCTAGTGCAAAGCCAACAAAGAAAGGTTGAGTATGAAATTTAAGTACTAACGTGACATATATACAATGGCAAACACACGCACACACTTGCGTCCACCATATGGGCATGCAGATTGTTAATTAGTGACATTTATTTTTTGATTTTACGTTTGCCCAGTACCTAGCTACCAATGGAATTGGTTGTTTAGTCTGTTAGGGAAACCTAGGACCTTTTAGCTGCATGGTCCACATGAACGTCTTCCTGTTGAAATGAAATATTCCTGTTTTGTTGTTAATGGCTGTTGGTAAAAGGTTTTGTTTTCTGGAACTTTCTGACAGTTTGTACTAATATTTGCTTTACTAATATCAGTGGTAACCATCCCGATGTTTTGTACCATCAGCTGCATGTGTACCTGTATCTGATATGTATCTTGTTTACGCCACACACTTGGATCACAAATTAAACTAGTACTTGTTGTCAGCTATGCTAAACATCATGTTTTGAGAATTTTTGTTAGATGAGGAAAACTAAGGTTTTACAAGCAAACGTGGTCTTGATCACAAATTAAACTAGAAGTGCTAATGGAAATGAAAATGAAAATAGCTTCAAAAGCAAGTGATATTAGCCTTCTTCATAATTTCTAACATGTTTTTATTCTATTTTTCCTGTTGTCAGTTTTACCACATACTATCATTATAAGTTATGAAGTATTCTATGCATGAGGCAGATATCAATATCGATGGTTATTTTCTTAAACCAGTTCCGTGGCTGATCTTTTGTATGGCAAATTTTTGTATCATCATTTTAATCAGCCTAGTGGGTTGTGAATGTTGATCCTCTGGAGCTGACATGTGTGACTGGTACCTTGTCTCACGAGCTATTGATATGCATGTTAATTAATTCCATATGATCTCTTCAGAAGTCTGTTCTTAGGCTATTTGCAATGCAGGTTGCAGAAAGATCTCTCTTTTTATGGAATAATGAACATATTGTGAGCTTAATTGCCCAAAACCGAAGGGTGATATTGCCAATAATATTTGAGGCATTGGAGAAAAATGTGCAGAGCCACTGGAACCAGGCAGTTAATGGGCTGACAGTCAATGTTCGGAAAATGTTCATGGAAATGGATGCCGAATTGTTCGAAGAGTGTCAGAGAGAGTACATGGAGAAACAGTCAAAGGCTAAAGAGGTGGAGGAGCAGCGGCAATTGAATTGGAAGAGACTGGCTGACGCGGCTGCACAGAACGGAGGTGATGAAATGGTTACAGTTTAGTCTGGATTGAGGGGTTAGATGAATATGAAGATCAAAGATGATGAATGTGCTTCTTTCCATTTTGGTTCTATTTTTTTATTGGTTTCAGTTTTTCCTTCTTAATTTTTGGTCTCTTATTGTTGATTCTATATCAGTGGGATTATCAGCAGGCTGATAAAAGCAGTGATAAATGTAACTTTAATGTATTGGAAGTTTTTAGCAGTGTCCGTAGATTAAGAATGTTTTGTGAAGTACTTAGGTTTTTTTTTCCCCCAAAGGAATACGGAATTTTAATTTCATTTTTCTCTGATTTGGTTTATGTGAACAAAACTGAACCTTCTCATTTTGTCTCTTTCCATCATTTGGGTACAACTTCGCGACAATTGTGGAAATAATTTGGCTCAACAATATTGGTTAATAGATCTAAAAACTATTGTCATTAGATGTGGAGGAAATTCTTGATCATGTTTTATATTTATACAAGTAACTCGGAGGATGTTTTGCACTGTTATATTTATGGCCCGTGCGCTCTACAAGTTATAAAGCAGACAAGGTTTAGATAAGAATGAAAATTTAGATAAAGGTTCGGTTGTTTTTGTTAGGAAGTATTTTTGGAAAGAAAATATTATTTGTGTGTATATATATATATATATTAATGAAGAGATGATATATTATTTATGTTAATGGTAAAAAAATAGTATTGAAAAATTAAAAAATAAAGAAAAGTAATTGTTTTTAAAATAGAGAGGTTATTTTTTTCAATTTTTTTTACAAATGAGTAAAATATTTTTTATTTTAATATTTTATAATTATATTTTATAAAAAATATTTTTTAATAAAATAAATGGAATTATGTTGTCATAAAATTCTTTGATTATATTGTGTGCATAATTATTTTATTTACTTATTATAAATAATTATAATAATTATTAATGTGTATATTGTAATATATATGTCCTGATATAATTGAAGATTTTTATGATAAATAGCCAAAGAAATTTTATCTATTTTTTATCCAGGGAAAGATACAAAAATTTGAGAAATAAAACCCCCAAAATTTGTGTCCAAGAGAATATCATCTACGGCAAAAGTTAGCAGAAGAATATCATCTGCGCGATCTAGAGATTGAGAGAAGGAAACAAGGCCCGAAAATGTCGAAGAAGGGAGCATCTGCTTCTCTTCAAAAGGATGTGCCATGGCGAGCATCAAACGTGAAACCCATTCCCAAAATTCATCATTCACCTGTTCTTCGAGTCTCTCAAACCCCTTATTCTGACTACGCTCTCTCTGTTATGAAGGTCCGCCCTTCTCTCTCTAATTAATCGCTTTCTATCATTCATGAACTGCGTTCATTCAATCTTATGGGTAGTGAGTTCAATTTTTTGGGGATTTTGCAGCATCCGAACCCTATAGGAAGTGGGTTAGCTGACGAAGCCATTGTTGAAGCAGCAGGCCCTGAGTGCATCGTACCGGGGCAGATGGTGCCTGTCAGACTGCTTGGTGTCAAGGTGCCGTGCCCTGTTCCATTTGGCTGTGTTATTTTTGAAAAGATGTTACTCTTTGAAGAATCTGACACATGGGTCCTCTTAGTTTCTTGTTAGCTAACTTGCTATGTAGTTGAGCGGAGTTGCCATTAGTATGCTTATCATGCTATATTTTGGTTCATGTAAGTTTATGGATTTTATTTCATTTTGTTCATTTCAACTTACACTTAGTCGGATAAGGCTTTGTTGTTGTTGTTGTTGTTGTTGTTCTTCTTCTTATCTTCGTTTCAACTTCCAGTAAATAGGAGAAGCCAGCTTTTATATTATTCACATTTTTACCTTTATAAGGTTAGTCCTTCAAAGAAGAAGCCAGTTTAGGTATCCTCACCAATGCAATGCCTTCATTTCAGAGCCAAAACAACGCCCTTTGCTCTATGGAGTATATTATTGGATCTTAATTTTTTGGAAAGATGTTTAGGTTTAAGATAATTGATTACTTATGATGTCAGAAAGAAAATGTAAGCATGCTTACAAACAAATTACGCTGAACTTTGTGCTAGAGGAAGATTTAGTATACATTTGCAGCAGCAGCAGCTACACCAATATGAATAATAAAGGTTTACGTTGGATCTGTTCTTTTACCTCTTCCCATTCACAAGAGACAGATTCTAGGAGTTTGGTTTAATTTCTCTTCCACCTGATGTTGTAGCTCACTGACCTAGTAATCAAGATTAGGCAGCAGGTGTGGTTTTTTTTTTTTTTTTCTATATCATTGTATTATGCATGTATTTTATAAGCATGCTATTGCCACCCTAGCAACTAAAGTGGTAGAAAAAAGCAACCGTTAACATATTTTCTTTGTGACTTTAGTCGTTAGATGCTGTGCATGACATTTGTATTCCTTTATCCAGTTACTTGTTCCCTCCTTTTTGTTCTTTGCCATTTGCTGATTTATTATAATCTCAGTCAATTCTTCATGGATATATGATCTTTTCATGATATATGCTTAGTCAAAACTATTGTTCTGTGTTTGTGCGTACTTGTATTGAGTAGTATATGTTGGCTTAGTTAGCTTGAATTTATATTTACTAATTTATTGAAATTGATGTTGGATTGGCTTGTTTAGTGGTCATGTCTGTAGTTGCAATTCCCATCATCTGAGTTTTTATATTTATGCTTCGTAGTATATGAAAGGCTTAGGATATTTGTCCTAACTCCTCTATTTGAAATCCAATACATGCTTTACTAAATAGTACTGAACTCGTTTTTCACTTTATCATGTTTCATTTCCTCCTCCATCAAAGGGTATTAGTTCTTTTTCCATTAAGACTCCCCCCCTTTATAGATTTCCATATTGGCATTATTCTCAAAGTTCCTTTGCGTTGCATGCGGACAGGTTTGGCCTATCCATGTTGACCTGAAATTCTTGGAACCCGTTGGACGAGAACTTAAGTTGCTTGGGAAGGTTAAGTTCCTCTCTTTGTGTCTGATTTGTTGTTTCTGCAAGATGAAAGAATTGGCTCTTCTTTGCGTTAAACTTAATGAGTTCCTTGTATTCGATATTTTGATGAAATGTGGTGTTATAACAGTAACTTATGATCAAGACATCTATATTTTCCTGTATGAACTTGCATAGAAATTTACTACTGATATAAAATATAGAAATTCAATTCCTTTGTACATCAACTGCAAGATATTAAATCTTCAAGTATAGAAATGCTACATTTATAATGCTTTGGACTGTCATGTTAATGAGCTCCTTTGTCTGCATGCAGTTCATGGATGATGCGGTCAATCTCATGAATAAGTCATTTATAGATCGCTGATGGTATGTCGTTGAAAGTGGTGCAATTTTAACATGCGGGGAAGCATATAAACCAAAGCGAGCTGAGTCATTGTAAATTTGCCCCATTTTTGTTCTTAATTTCTTTCCTGTCCATTTTCCTATTCTGCTATACGAGGTAGTTATGTTGAGTAGAAGTAATGACAATAAGGCGTTGTGAAACTTGTCAATCTTTTCTCTATGTAATTGGCCATACTACCATATAATATAAATTGGCATGTATTGGTTCTGTTTTTTCTCTTTTTTCCTATATTATATTTTTCTTCTTTGCGCTAAATGGCAGAATTGTTGAAAGCCCAATCCTTGCATTCTGTAGACAAGTGTCGAGGTTGTTAATATTCTTCAAGCAATACTTGCTTTATGAAGTCTCCTAGTCCTTTTTCCTCATTTATTGGAAAGGTGCTGTCAGGTTATCTGTGGAGGTGAAAGAGAGGGAAAAAAGGAATTTTCATTACGAGAAGTGACATATTTTAGAAATGATATTTGACATTAGTACAGATATTCTTAGTGTTGTAGTAATACTTGATATTACTTTGAGATTTTTCCCTTCTTGCTGTTGGGTTTGAATTCAAAATGTTTTGTATGTCAAGTGATTTGTCATTTTTATTATTACTTAAAAGAAAGGCTTGGAAAACCATTGCTACATGTCCTAGGTTTTCATGCATTTATATTATCTAATTGCACTTGCAATAAAACAAAAAATATGCGGTATGGAGGAAATTGATGGAGGAGATAGGTTTAAGGTAATAAATAAATGAATTTATTGACTTGTTTTATAAATTATATGTTTATTTTTATAAGTATTGGGTACGCTATTTTATTTAAAGGAAAAGGTTTTAATTTGATAAATTTCACAAAATTTATAATTTATATGTAATTTTTCAATTTTTTAAAAAACTTATCCGTTTTTTAATTAGATGATAATTTTTATCTTAATTATATAAATAACTATTTGGTCTATGATAATTAATTTAATATAAATTAATAAGAAATAAATATATGATGTCATAAAATGTAATTAATTAAATTTTAAATAATTATATTTTTATTTTAATTAATAAAAACAAATAAATATATAATATTGTAAAATATAATTAATTAAATTTTATGAAATTATATTATTATTTATAATATTTTAATTATAATAATATCATTTAATTTCGAAATAAATATAAATTAATTTAATTTATATAGCTAATATATTTCTTCTATTATATTATATATTTAAATTAATTTAATAATTAACTTTATTAATAATTTTTAATACAATTATTAACTCATCAATTATTAGCTTTAACTATCAAATCGTTTATTAATTTATCAATTAGTTACACTAAATCAAACCTTCATTGCGAGGTCGGGGTTGGTACACTGTACACTGTACACTGGCTAGTCTGGCTTAGGGCGGACAAGTTGTCCCCCTAATCCAGGCTCCACAGTGCAGTTTTTGGGTTCAATCGGACACAGATTATTGTTGGTTTGGCCTACAAACGTTAAACTAGCTAGGCTTCACGACATCGTATCATTTTTAAGCAGGCCGAAGTCATTGAAAGCAGGAGGGGCTCAAAAGAATTAACAGAAGATACATAAAAATAAAAATAAAACATTTAAGAAAGTTTAAAAGCGTAGACGTTTGGCAAATCTAGTGTTTTTTTTATTTGTTACAGAATATGCACAAGGCTTATTAATCTAAGGTGATGTCTGAGAAGTCAGATGGGGTCCCTTATCCCAATCTTCTCTGGGAATTTCATGGTGATTATTCACATCAACATGCATTTTACTTCTCAATTCTTTGATGCCAGCAGCCTCCTTTCCGACGACGGATCCCTCCTCCGCCGCTGGCGGAGTACCATCGTCGGTACCTTCATCTTCAAGTATCATCATCATCCTCTTGTTCTTGCTCCAAGCAAAATCTGACATCAAAACAACCAGGAGCATCAGCAAAACAACTTTGACACTGGATTTCATGGTTTTTTTGAGAATGTGATATGATTGATGTCTAAGGAAAATTATAACATATGCAGTATTTATAGACGTAGTTATTGAAATACTGTTTAATGAATGGAAGTGGTTTAGAAATATCGGGAAAACGTGGCTTGCTGATTAACGATTTTAACATTAGGGCCATATCATTATTTAGTTTAGTGGTTTGTGTAATTATGTAGGGTTAGTGCTCCATGTGCATATAATTCAGTGCACTATCGGATGTATAATATAATTATTATTTTATATTTTGTAATTAAGCTCAGTTTAAATCAGTTTCGTGTGTCCATTTGTTTGTTTGCCAAATGTAACATCATAAATTCGACAGTCACCCGAATATGAACCTAAAATCATAATCACAGAGTTTCACTTGGGGTAGTAGCATTACACGTGGATGAAGAATATGTGCATAAATAATAATGACTTAAAGGAAAAATATCGAAGAGATGACGGAATCAAGAGGGATGGAAGAAGCTTCCAGCCGGAAGAGTGGGTTTCATGGGTTCTTCAAAATTGTATTTTTGTGACCACTCACGCAAGTCCACACAAAGTTATAATAATAATATCACACTCGAATTTTACAACTATAAGATATGCATATCTACATCTTTGAATTAATAAGGTTTTAAGAAAATTTTTGTCAAAGTTACTGGGCAGTGATTAGTGGGGTGGAATTCGAGTTTCGAGTTTTATTATTATCGATACATATAAAAAGTTTAAATTTAATTTATTATTAATATAAAATATTTTATATTTAAATTTGAAGAATATATGTCAATAAAAAATTTAATAATTAAAAAATTTTAATTATAATAAATGAATTTGAAGAATATATAACAATATATAGATAAGTGATAATGTAAAACTGATTTACATTAACAACAAATTAAATTTATATATATATAAGATGATAACTTTTCTTATATATATATATATATATATATATATATATATATATATATATATATATATATATATATATATATATATATATATAAAAGAAAAGTTATCATCAATGTAGTTTATTTTTTAAAAAGAAAATCAATGTATAAATATTATTTATTTGCTGAAAAATGTTAATATTTAAGGTTAAACAGCATTGTTACTCATTATGCTTTCACATAATTTCAAATCTAGCCATTAAATCATATTATAATTAAAAATATTTATAATTAAATATTTCTATTTCTATTTCATTTTTAATTAGATAGTTCCCCCCCCCCCACATTATTATTAAATTACGTTAATAACTAGTATATAATTTAACGCACGATTCTTGATATAAAATTTTTATATTATTTGTATTTATATTTTATGTGACAACCAATATAGAAGAAATTAAGAAATTTTACAGAGTTGTTTTGTTTTCACAAGAAGATGATAGATTTCTTATCTCCCAACTCATGAATCATTAACAAATCATTATTTATGTGTGCAGATTATTAAAAAAACTTAACAGAAGAATCACAAGAAATATAGGAATAAATATAAAAAATTATGTATGAGAATCCGATTCAAAATTTTTAAGTTATAAATACTTAATTAGAAATTGAATAAAATTACAGAGAATAATAGAAATTTTAACCATTATTTAATATTTTAAATATAATATTTAAAAATACAATGGCTGCCTATACTATGCATAGAAAACATCTATTTAAGAGAATTTTTCAAAAAATAGGCACATTATTTTGAAACAACCCATGTTGCTGGTTCATTGCATACGTACCTACAGTACTCAAATGCTTTTATCAGCGTCTTTTCCGGGATATCCGGCAAGTGCCAACCCCCCCCCCCACCACCTCTCTTTTTGTTTTTTGTTTTTTGGTTTTTTTTTTTGGGGGGGGGGGGGGGGCGCTCTCTTGTACTCTACAAAAGTCACATATCCATATTTGTGACGATGTGACTTAATTAATAGTCAACTTATAAATTTCTAAAATCATGTAACTTTGTTGTTTCGAAAATAAATTTCTAAAATATTGAAGATAAAATTTTGAAAATAATATTAAATATTACTATAACAAAAAAAAATGGTAATATTAAAATGAATTACCTTTAACTCTATGTATATAGAAAAAAAGCCTTTTTTTTTAAATAAAATGTCCATGTTATGCCCAAATGAGAATATTCAAGAGAATCATAATTGGAGTTGGGCAATAAAATGTTGCTTACAAGGACAGGTATGACACCCCCGCCCCGGGGGGACCCAAGAAAACGCAAGACAGCTTCATGAATCAGATTGTCTTACTTACAATCATACACACTACATTATTAAATTTTTTTAATCTTTCTTATACGTTACTCATATCTTTATTAAATATTCAACTATTCCATGCATTAGTTGATTTTTATTGACAATCATACCGTACTCAAAGTAAAAATCTGAGCATTAATACTTGAAGTATTTAAGTGACTTTCAAATTATCGATTTTTTATTTATTTAAATAAACGATTAATACTTTATGATAAAAGATTTGTTTTTTAGATTAAAATATTTATTATATGATATTTATTTTAAATCCATCTTAATTTTCATTACTATAAAGGCAACTATAAAATTTAATGAGAATACTTACAAAGTTTTAATAAGTTAATATTAGATTGAACATTCTCTTATAAATTTTTTGAAAAAAAATTCTAATTTTCTCAACCTTTTTATTAAAAGTTGTAATTACTTTTTTATACAAACAAGAAAGTTTTTTATTGATTTTATTGAATGAAGTTTTAATTATTTATATATTTATTTATATACACCTACAATTTTTTATTACAAATGTTATAAATTTTATATAAAAATATAAATTTTATGATAATTTCTTAAAAAAAAACTTACTACATTATCAAATATACATCGAGGCACAACTATAAAAATTTTGAATTGAATATTTAAAAATTATTTCTACTTTTAATTGAACGCTAATTTTAACTTCTCATCTTATTTTTACTGAAACATGTAGGATTGCAATGAATGTTCTATTTTACTTGTAGCATTAGTACAAAGTGATAATTTCAGTTAATATATAAAATATATTTACTATCTAACAAATATAATCTTAAGAGAATTCTCTTTACTGATTATGTTATGTCAATTTTATTTTGTTGATGCCTTGTTATTCTTATTTTTTGCGAAGTTAATGCCTTAAAATAAAAAAATGTTAATTTTATTATTTATTTTTATTTTTATCTCATTTTAAAATTTTAAAAATTAAGAAAAATTAAAATATCAAATCTTAATTAATCAGATAAATTACTACCATCATCTATATCTTAAATTTTACAATTTAGTTTATCTTTTTATTTAAGATTTACTATTTATTTATCTTTAAATTTTTTTTACTTTTAAATTGAGGGAAAAATAGAATTAAAAGTAAAATTCTAAAATATATCCTAAACTTAAGATTTTACTTTTATGTTAATTATAAGTATATAATTTAAATTTAATTTCTTTATATGTCGTTATTCCTATATTTATGAGTATGAGGCCTAGTTTGACACATTATATAAAAGTTAATAGTATATGATTAACTATACAATTAAGGCTTATATGGTGCTTGAGAATTTTAAATAAATCATATAATTTATCTGAAAGTTTTTTCTTATTCATTAAATTTTTTATAAGGTTATCCACTTCTTAAAAGAAAGGATAAAGAACCATAAGATAGTGTTAATATAAATCCTAAATTGTTAAAATTAAAATATTCATTATCAATCTTTTTTCCCTCTCTTTCATCTCTCTCATATATTTTTTTATAAAATTAAATTAATTTTTTTACATTAACACTTATATTTTGATTTAATATTTTTTAAATTTTATTTGATAATATTATACTATGTTTGTGATATTTTTGGATAGTTTATTTTTTAAAATTTTACGCAAGGTATTTATTGAATTTTATATTTTTAATTTAATTTATTATAATTTTTTACTAATTTATTAGACATACATCCTTACATACATGTCAATATATACATCATTTGTGTATGTGTGTTGGTGAATCATTTTATATTATTTTATTACTATAATGTTAGTCTTTAATTTATATATAATCATATTTTTTAAAAAAAAATTATTGTTGGGCGTTTTTATTTAATTATGTATTTCAAATTCATTTGGTACAATTTTATTAGTTTTTAATATGCAATGGCATCTTAATTAAATTATTTTTTTAAACCTATATATTCTTGAATGAAATAATAATAAGTGAAAGAAAGAATAATTTTGTACAAATCTTTATTATATACAAACCAAACATATCGTAGAGTATACACCTTATCCCATATAGTATAATACTATACTACACAATGATCCTTATAATATACTATCTGGTATGCCAAGCGAACTTTGAGTTTTTTTTCTTCTAATAGTTGCTAAGTAGAGATCTAAAAATAATATCTGAGGTAATCTTTGAAATTTTGGTTACTATCATTATTTTATTGTTAGTATAAATTATTTTAACATTATAACCCACTCATATTACCTAATTATATTAATAAAATATTTTTAAAATTCTTTTAAATTTAAATTTAATCTACCATTAGTAGAAATTATTTTTATATTATCACTTACTCATGTACTGTTATATCAATAAAAAATTTGTTAAAACTCTTTTGTTGCAGTCAATATTTCTTAATTATTTTAACTTTTAATAATATATTTTCTTCCTATTTATTAATAGTATAAATATTTTACATTTTTGGTAAATCAAATTTAAACTCAAATCTTTTATTGCTATTTAAAATTTTTAATTATTCTTATTTTTTCAATAACATATCTTTTTCTCATTGTATTAAATTTAAACTCTTTACATAATAAATCATAAAATCAAACTTTAGACTAAGAAACCTGTATTGGATAAAAAGATATACTATTAGTGAAATATAAAAATGATAAGTCATGAAAAAAGTAACACAATAATTGTAGATCTTTATCTATAGTAAGAAAATTGCAATAGTTTTTTAATAATATGAAAAAATAGAAATAAGTGATAGTATAAAATTGATTTACATTGATAATGAAATCTTTATGAAAAATATTTGCTTTCTTATATTAAATTATACTTTTTTATAACCAAATAAAATTTTAAATGTTTGATCAACTAGTAAATAAGTTAATAAATTTTATTATTATTCTTTGATATTTGCAATTATAATAAATTATTGCATTTTTAAATTAGGATTTAAATTTAATTCAATGTTAGTGTAAGTTAGTTTTATACTATCAAACACTCATATGTTGTAATATTAACAAAATGTGTTAAAAAAATTTTGCTGCTATTAAAAAATTTTAATTATTATTTTTAATAATATGTATATCTTTTATTAATTGACTGATTATGTAAAATATTTTACATTGATATTGGATCAAATTTAAGCTTTTTAAATTATTTTATGATCTTTACAATTATATAAATTTTATTATTCTAACAGAGTTCATACAAATTAATTAATAATTAATATTATCTTTTATAATTAAAATGAATATTTTTCAGTATTTAATGTATTCGCAACTATTAAGAAATAGACATTATTTTTATTTTTTATTTTTAAGATACTATAACAAATTAACACTTGTGCCACGAGTTATACCATAAAAATTTAAAAATTGTGGCAATTTTACCATTTGTCATGAGAACAAAAAAATTTAAATAATATCCAAAAAATTAAAAAATCATGCTAGAGAAAAACTTTATTTATGGAAAAATATTTGCTTTCTTATATTAAATTATACTTTTTTATAACCAAATGAAATTTTAAATGTTTGATCAACTAGTAAATAAGTTAATAAATTTTATTATTATTCTTTGATACTTGCAATTATAATAAATTATTATACTTTTAAATTAGGATTTAAATTTAATTCAATGTTAATGTAACTTAGTTTTATACTATCAAACACTCATATGTTATAATATCAATAAAATGTGTTAAAATTTTTTTATTGCTATTAAAAATTCTTAATTATTATTATTTTTAATAATATGTATATCTTTTATTAATTGATTGATTATGCAAAATATTTTACATTGATATTAGATCAAATTTAAACTTTTTAAATTATTTTATAATCTTTACAATTATATAAATTTTATTATTCTAACATAGTTCATACAAATTAATTAATAATTATTATGTTTTATAATTAAAATGACTATCTTCCAATATTTAATGTATTCACAACTGTTAAGAAATGGACATTATTTTTTATTTTTAAGATATTACAATAAATTAACACTTGTGTCACAAATTATGCCATTAAAATTTAAAAATTGTGGCAATTTTACCATTTGTCATAGGAAAAAAAATTAAAAAAATGTCCAAAAAATTAAAAAAAATCATGTCAGGGAAAAATTTTATTTGTGGTAAAATATCACTTATTCCATGAATAAAGTTATGGAAACACAATCTTTATGACAAAGTATCACTTGTGTTACAAAAAAGTTTTATCCATGATAAAATATCACTTGCACCATAAAAATAAGCTACAAGAATACATTTTGCATGGTAAAATATCACTTATACTACGAAAAAATTTTACTCATGAAAAAATATCACTTGTACCATAAATTAAGTTATGAGAATATATTTCATATAATAAAATATCACTTGTATCATAAATTAAGTTATAAGAATATATTTTTTATGACAAAGTATCATTTATTCTATTATATAAGTTAGAAAAAAATTTCTATAATAAAATATTACTTATGCCATGAATTAATTTTATAAATAAAATCTTAGTCAAATATATTATTTTTGGTAACTATACATATAAAAAATATTATTTATAATAAGTTTAATATGCTACAATATGGTAGATAATAAAAAATAAATATTTATATATTATGTATCTTTAACAAATAACTAATTCATCAATTGATCAACTAATTAACCCCATCAATCAAAATAAAAAACCTATAAAACTTAACATTTTTAATTAGTTAATTCATAAAATATATGTAAAAAGATAAAACTACCCATAAATTATATAATTATGTACTTTTATTATTTTTTTAAAATAATTAAAATAGGAGTTGAATTCCAAACCTTGAGATATGTAAGAAAGAATTCAATTATTAAGCTCCTAAGCATTTTTATTTACATATATATCAAATTTAATATTTATTAGAATGTAACTATTTTTCTTAAATAATAAATAATTATTTAACTTTCCATCAATTAAATTTATATAATAAAATTAATATACATCAATAAAATAAATATTATAATATATTAAAGATTGTATTATATAATTATTTAATAAATTTAAATTCTATACATACTAAAATTAAAAATTAATAGGATTTACATTTACATATATATAATACATACATAGATAACAATTTTTTCAATTCGTTATTCAGTCTAATTTTTAAAACATCAATTAAAAAAATCATTCCAGGTATATAATATTATAAAAAATTTATTTTTTATCGCATTACATTATTCTTAAAAAATGTGTTAACAAAAAAGATATATATTATGAAAATATTAAAATTATTATATTATATATAAATAGTATAATTTATGAGATAAGTTATAACAAGCTTTATTATAAAAATATTTAATAACAAATTTTACATTCATCATTGTAATATTAACAAAATTTTCATTAAAAAATTAAAAATAATAGTTATGTAAAATTATGTATGATTTAATAATAATAAAATTATTATATTAAAAATTTTAAGCAAATTATATTTAAGGGAGTGATATATATAATATAGTCTAAATTTTTATTTTCATCCTTTATTAATTTCAATTGTATTAATTTCATTTCTCATATATTTTGTAATAATTTCTTTTCTTCTAAATAATAATTTAATTAATTTAGTCTATTCATTTTTAATTTTATTGATAGGTTAATGATTTTATAAATGAAAGAATAGAAATCAAATATAAATTACATATGAGAGAAGAAATTAATATAAATAATATGTGAAGATTTGAACGATTTAATTTATATTTGTGAATGAAAAAAATATGTATTATTAATAAAAATTAAAAGTCAATAATTTATAATAATTTAAATTTTAATTTTTAATTAAAATTTAAATATACATAATAGTTCAAAGTTATGATTTGTATGGATATTTATTTCATATAATTTAACCTTTATTTAAGAAATTTTAGAAAATAATAAAAAACTTGGAAGATGTAAAAATTTTACTTTTATTTTGTAATAACTCAATTAATAATATTTAATGAAACATATTAATAAAAGGATAAAATTAACCGATTAATTATTTATAAGAGATAAATTTGATATAGGATATTTGTAAAGCATAAATTTGATATAAGCAAAATTAGTAACGAAACAAATGAAAATTTAGTTTATAAAAAATTAATTTTTAAAATAAAATCATAAAATATTTTAGTATTAGTGTATTTTTATTATATGTATTTATGTAACATTTTATTATTATATAATTAGTATCACATAAATATAGTTTTATTTTTGAAGTCAATAGGTCAATTAAAACTTTATATAAAATATATTGTATTATATTATTAAAGAAGCAAATTAGTGCAACGGTAGAGCATGACATTCATCAGCTTAGAGATTCAAGTTCAATTCCCGGTAAATGCGATTTGTAATTTGTAATTTCTAAATAAATAGAGTTTTAATTATTTATCCTAACTAAATATAGGTCAAAAGCAGTAACAGATTTCAGTAAATGTACAAATAAAATAATAGGATAATACCTAATTGAATTAACTAGATAATTGATTTAATTTAGATATACAAAAATTATTTTAGCTAATTGTATTAATTTTTATAATTATTTTATTTTATTTTTTATCATAATTTTATTCGTATCAATATGAGTTACTAGTCACGGATGCGCCCTTCTTGCCATGTTTGTACTTGTAGTTAGAAGAATTTATTAATCATAAGTGAACTCGTGGCAACAAAAATCATTTATATTATATGACTTCTTTTTCGTACCAATTTTCTTGCCACGCTTACTTATGCTACGAGATCATTCAACTAGTATTTCCATGGCTAAATAGCATAGCCACAGAAAATTTGATCTTGTGCCACAATTTTAACCATGGCACAAGTATTAATTTGTTGTAGTGAGATTGACTATATTACCAAGGAGTGAAAATAACAAATTTCCCCCAAACTTTGCAATTGGTTTAATGATAATTAGGTGGATAATTAGGTTGCTTAAGTATTAAGAAAATAACATGTATTAAGATATTATTGGTGTATTAATTAAGATATATATTTTAGATATCCAAGAACTATTCAATTTTCATTTAAAGGTAATATAGTAGAAGTTTAATTTTTTTTAACAATCGATACTATCTAATAGTGTACTTAATTCTTGTGTACAATATTAATAAATATGACTTCGAAATCTAGAAATGATTTAGAAGAGAAAATATTCTTTAATATTTTAAATTTTTGGAGCAGTTGTCTAATTTGGTAATTAAAAAAAATTCTTGTATACCACGTTAAACGAAGGATGAAGAGAAATGAATGAAATAATATTTCAGTTAAGATTTTCTTAGTCTTCTTTTTCAGATGTTTCCTGGTAATTAGGATGTGCCAGGAGGAAGGTTGGTAGCTTCCTTGGATTCATTTCCCATCAGCCTCTGCTTTCTGCTTTGTCCTTTTCCTTTGGCCAAAAGCAAAATCAAAGCTCATGCGCACTGAGAGTGCATATGGGGTTAAATCAATAACTCTAGTGGTTTATTGAATTTCCTACCTACGTTTGGACGAGAAATTTAATTTTAAAAAAAAAAATACATGAATTCAATTGACTTCGCTATAAATATTTTTATTTAAAAAATTATTTGTTTGAGTAACTCGTTTGTATTGAAGAATTTTTATGTTTAAGTACGACTTAAACTTACCAAGAAAAAAATTTTACTGATGAATATTATCTCATAAAAAATTAACCAGTGTAAATTTGATAAGAGTTTAAATTTTATTTATTATTAGTATAAAATATTTTATAATATTAATAAATAAAAGGAAGATACATCATTAAAAATTAATATATATTAAATTTTTTAATAATAATAAAGAAGTTTTAACGATTTTTTATTATGTAATAATACATGATTAAATGATAGTATAAAATTAATTTATATTGATAATTAATAATATTTAAATCCATATAATAATTGAACTCTTGATTTATATATTACATGTGTTTAGAATTAACATACAATTTATATTTTGTTATCCTGCATCCTATGCTAAAGGCCTGTACGAAAACTGACTATGCACTAGAAATATTATTAAGCCTAAGGAATATAACGATTGCTTTTGCATATATGAATTGTTTGATTTTGCTATAGACTTAGCATGTTAACATGATATAGTTAGAGATTATAGACCAATAAAATAATGTAGAAGTACGATGTGCATGAAATGATGGAATTTCTTTTTCTACTTTTATTATTTTTCTTATCGAATATTTCTAATTGCTCAAAATTCATTAATATTAAATTTTCAAAGATACATGATACATTAATTTTGTATGTTTATGTTTTCATAGTAAGGTGAAGAGTTTTCAAAATTCTACCTATTAGAAGGTACTTCAAATTCCCTATCTTAGAGAATTAAAATTTCTCCTTCAAATTTCTAAAAATTTTAAAAATTTTCTTTTTTATTTATTCAAATAAGTTATTTTAAGTTAAATATTTTACATAATTTATATAATTACATGATCTTCTTAAATTGTAACATTCAAACACAACAGCAGGTTAAATTTGTTTGTTTCGACTCTTAGGCGTGGAGCAACTACATATAGTCGTAGTTTGCCTAACCCGAGAATTCAAAATTATATGAATTAATGTGAAATCTGCATTGGATTTGGAAGGAAATCCCATGTCTTATTTTCCTCGTCAACCAACCCAAATGGAAGAAATGTTCAACCTAATCATAAAGTTTCTGTACTACCTAATGAGGTTTTACTTTCTAATTAAAATTTTCATTATCGATGAGAATCAAAGTCAAAATTGTTAACCAATATATCTTAGAATAATGGCCATAACAAAACTACTCCTTTTATATAATAATATTTTCAAAAAAGAGTAATGAAATATAACATTATATATTTTTCATAAATGATTGTTAATTAATTTGCGCGTAGAAATGTTGCTTCAATGGGAATATCCACAAGTGAAAACCAAAACCCTGCGTTTCTATTTTCCAGTCCACAATGTGGAGGCTAACCAACCTCGTAGTCTATGGTTTCTGTTTTATTCGTTTTCTCGTTTTGAATCTTTCTGAAGACTGGGAAAAAGAAAATAACAATAGCATATGCACCGATAATAAAATTTAAAATTAAGGGTAAGAGCTGTCAATAAAATTTGCGCGTAGAAATGTTGCTTCAACGACAATATCCAAAAGTGAAAACAAGAACTCTGCCTTTCTTTTTTCCAGTCCACAATGTGGTGGCTAACCAACCACATTGTCTTCGGTTTCTGTTTTATTCGTTTACTCGTTTTGAATCTTTCTGGAGATCACATTGGACACCGATTAATTTAAATTTGAGTCGGGTAGGATCATGTTGGTCAACAAAGCTCTACCTACTAAGTTTTAACGTAACTGAATTTTTAGGGATTCGAATATGACACCTCTAGATAAGCTAGAAGAACTCCATGCCAGTTGATCTACATACTCGTTGGTATTTTGAATCTTTCTAAACACTGGGAAAAAGAAAAATGGCAATAGGATATGCACTAAAGTAAATTTGTAAAATTTAATTTAATTAATATAAAAAATTTGAAATTCAATTTCAGGGTATATAGAGCATTTTCGAAAAAGAAAAACTCTTAACCCTGCTGCTGCAATATTCCAATTTATGAAAATATAAGGGACAATAATAGTATTAAAAATCCAATATTAAGTTAAGAGATAAATTCAAATATTGAAAGAAAGTTAATCGCATATTTTAAGTTTGAATCTCATTCTTAACTATTTGAAAAGGATTAGATGATACGAAAATACAATTATAAACCCCATTTTTTTTTTTAAAGTTAGTGTTATATTTCGTTGAAAGTAACGGAGTAATTTACCTATTTCTAATCTTTGTATCCAAAGAAAAAAGAAGTTGGTTTGTCAAAAAAAAAGGGGGGGGGGGAAGACGCTATTAATACCATTAATAATATATAAAAAATTTGGAGAGAAAAATGTTCCTATACCTAAAATGAAGTAACCTTGATCAGATATTTAGTATTTTTTAAAAATTTTATATGATTTAATCTCTGATTCTTGTATGTGTATATATATCTACACAGATATATTTGTAGCATTTTACCACTTCTATTATTAAAAAAAAAAAAGAAAGGAAAAACAAAGGAACTTTGCATGGACCATTTCGATAGCTGTCACTTGACATTTGTATTATTTAATACTGTCCCAGCATATGAAATCACTCTTGTCATCTCCTTAGTTATATCCCAGAATTCTACTTAATTTTTCTATTCAGCTTTCTTTTTCTTTACTTTTTTTGCCTGATTTCAACATGAAGAAGCCAAGCAACCACAGATTCATTTCAATTTTGCAGACGTTACTAATCCTAACACTTTCGTCGTCATCAACTAGAGCTCAGGAAGCTGGTAATGCAGTTTTACTTGCATCTCTTTCTTCTTGTTTTGCACTTTGTTTAATTACCATTTGGTTTATAACTTGCATATGATGTTTAAATAAAGCCACCAACATCACGTCATGCCATGGCTTTTTAAAAACAATATATTAAAAATGAAATTTGAAATTAAATAATAATATATATATATCATGAATTGTCATTAAATGCAAATGATAAGATAAATTTATAAAATTTAATTTAATGGATAAAAAAAATTAAAACTCAATATCAATTTTTTTAAAATATCACCATAACAATTTAAATTGCTTGTGGTAAATGCATTCTTTTTTTTTTCTCTTTTTTTATTTTTTACAATTATAACATAATTGTAATTGTATTTTAAATGCCTGCTTTGCATATTTTCCATGCACTCTTGCTTATGGTTTGTGCAGAGGATGAGAGAGAGTTTGATTACATGAAAGGGAGTGAGAAGGGGCCTTCACACTGGGGTGAGCTTAAGAAGGAATGGGCTTCATGCAAAAATGGTAAAATGCAATCTCCAATAAATTTATCAGGTCACAGGGTCAAATTGAGTGCCAAGTTAGGGGACGTGAAGAAGAGCTATAAGTCTCAAAATGCTACCCTAATTAACAGAGGTCATGATATCGAGGTAATCTATTAATTATTTAAAATTTAAATTTCCCATTGATTCTATGCTTTTTCTTTGCATCAAGAGTTCTTGTTCTTGATAGTATTTTTTTATGAAAATGCATGCATTCTTGTGCGTAAATGGATGCAGCTGAAATGGGGAGAAGATGCGGGCTTCACAAGGATAAATGGCACCAATTTCTTTCTCCAACAATGCCATTGGCACTCACCTTCTGAACACACCATCAACTCCAGGAGGTTAATTCGTTTGTTTCTTCTTCTGCTTCTTCATCTTCATCATCATTGTTTGCTCCTTTGTTACAGAACTCTGTTCTTTTTTCCTTTTGTTTAGAATTCTTGCTATCAACTCCAGGAGGTTAATTCGTTTGTTTTTCTTCTTCTTCTTCATCTTCATCATCATTGTTTGCAGAAGTTTCAAATTTCCTGTATTACACAACTCTTTTTTTTTTTAAAAAAAAATCCTAAGAAAATGTTGAAAAGCTCATTTTACTACGTGCGTAGTTTTAAATTACGGTTGCTAGTAACTCTTAAAAGAGCGTGATAATTATGAAAAAATTGCAAAACAAATATAATTACAAAGGCGGTGCAGCTGCAGTTTTATGGTTATAAATTGCAATTTAGAACCAGAAAGAGTTCTGTGGAATATCTCGCTCACTTCAAATAATCAGGTATGAGATGGAGGTGCACATGGTACATAAAACACCAAATCCTGATGGAACAAACAAGACAGCCGTTGTTGCTCTTCTGTTTAAGATTGGTCGACCGGATCCTTTTCTGTCCAAGGTACTCTACTACCTACCTTGCTATTAGTTTCATTTTCTGGAACACCAACAGAAGCATGTTTCTAAACTATAGTTGTAATTATACTACAATTAGTACAAATACAATAAATGAAAAAAAAAAAAGATCGTTACGGAGAAAAATTGCAACAAATTCTGAACATAAAATGCACCATAACCAGAATATTGTAGCTGTACCAGCTGTTGCAGTTGCAAAATTTGAAACTATGGTAACAAATATTGATATTTGATTTCAGTTAGCAAAATACATAAAGGGAATGATTGATGAAAAAGAAGAAGAGAGAATGGGGGAGATAGATCCCGCAGAAATGAAGATGGGTGGGAGGAAGTACTACAGATACATGGGCTCACTCACTACTCCGCCTTGTACTGAGGGTGTCATTTGGACCATTAACAGAAAGGTATTTAATTAAACACTCAATACATATCTTCTTCAACTAATTAAGAAACCTAAATTTGAATATACCTTTGCATGAACTTTTCAGATAAGAACAGTGTCAAAGGGGCAAGTGAAGTTGTTAAGAGAGGCAGTCCATGATGTAAGTAGAAGCAGCCTAACTCCGTTATATAGCACATTAATATTATAACATCGGCATTTGTGAGCATTTTCATATGGCAGTATGCAGAGAGGAATGCGAGGCCGCTGCAGCCCCTTAATGGACGACGGATTCAACTTTATGACCCCAGACGCGAGGAATAGACTTATGCACACCTCATTGTTCATTTCCATTGCCATTGTTTTCTACTCCTTTTCAATTCTTTGATGCCTGCTCCTTCTCTGCTGTAATAATTTTATATAAGATGAGGGCATTTTTGTTTTGGTTGAAATAAGAGGTCGTTAATCTCTTCAATAAGATGAAGCACTTTTCTTTTCCCTCCATCTTCCTCTTTTATGATACATTTTAACTTTAATTTATCCTATTAATTTAAATTTAAACAAGAAACCCAACACACTCAAGCAACCTTGGCAACCCCACTGCATTTTAATTTTAATTTATCCTATTAAATTAAATTTGAACGAGAAACTCAACACACCCAAGCAATCTTGGCACCCCCACTGCAAATTAACAATCTTTTTAACAATTAAAGCCAATCTTAACCAGAATTTTGTCTTACTCAAGGTAAATTTTCTTATTACACACAGCTGAACCTACATTTATGTGAATTCCACAAATTGTAAAATTTATTTTTATGCTTGTGTTTATATTTCGGCTCCTGAATTAAGAAATTTCTTGTTTCAGAAACAAGAAACCAGATTGAATGTCCTCTCTCTGATCTTATAGAGCTTCGAGGGTAAGACCTGCATAATTTCTGCCCAAAAGTTTTAGCTCACATCTAGGGTTACCATTTGATCACATTAATAAGCTTCGAGCAATGCCTAATTAATCAAGGAACTTAATGGACCACCTGCGTGCTATTACTTCCACATACTTGAGCATGAACTTCACATTCAGCGTCTAAATTAATGCAGTTGATTATCCGACCGTCTCTTTTATCCTGGATGAGCATGAAGCCTGCCCACCTTGTGTCCGCTGGTTGCAGGATTTGCACTAAAGCACTTGTGTGCCACAATGTGAAAGCTTACTTCAGATGTTTCCCCACAGTCATAGCAGAGGATCCAAACCTAGCCAGAGAAAATGGACAAATTAAGAAATCTGAAATCTGACCACTGCGGCAGCAACAGAGTCATCTTAGCATACTATTATTTACCCTTTTATTTTCAGACACTTCAGGCATAGGTATCAAGGCAATCTGAAAATTTTTTAATCAAGCAGAAAATCATATAAGAAGAATTTCCTTTCTAGAAAATATCACTGAAAAGGAATCTTTAAATCAGGATCACTTTGGTCACTAAGTATAGTCTTACCTCTTGATCCATTCTCTTCCACACACATGACATGTCACAGTAAGATTTTGAGCAAACTGGGCTTGAATACCTGCAAGATTAGATTAGGCCTGAAAGTCCCAAGCATATATTTAATTACTGTGCAGGCAGGACTTCAGACGGAGTAACTAACTGAAAATGCTGATCCATTTGCTTCACACATTTCAAATGTTTAGTGCGACCGCATCACAATATGGTAATATCTTTTGTTGAGTTGAAAAGAAACTGCACAGATGAATAAAAGGGAAAAGGATCATTAGTCCAGCACAAAATAACAGAAATTTATCTATTCAAAGGTCTGTCAACTTTATAACAATACCTCAAAGCAAACCGGGCAATTGTGATGCACTGCTTTTTCGACGCAGCGGTGTGAATCCTTCAGCAATGTCGACTAGCAACATCCTGCAAGATCAAGACAGGAAATTTAATTAATTTAAATAAACAATCTCCAATTTAGTTCTGCTTGATGAAACTGTATTCAGCCAAAAGCAGAGAAATCGAAAGACTGCAACATCTGAAGAAAAATAAATTTTGTATCCAAGGAATATGAATTTCAGGTTTTTACCAGAAAATTGATAAGTAGAGGATTGTGAAACATCCAAGACATAAGTTGAAAGCAGTTAGATGATATTGAAGACTAAGGCAGAATTTTCGGGCTCACCAACACGTTTGAGAATAATAGTGATTGAAGAGCAGGGCAAACAGGAAAGTGAGCTCCTCTGACAAACTACTGATGATGGCCTTTGTTCAAAATCATTCAGAAAGTGTAGGAGACTGATGGAAGCAGAGTAATATTATGGCAGTTTTCTGTTTGCTGGGAATACCACATAAACATTCCTAGGTGGTTCACAATCTCAAGTGAAGTGGTTGCTCAAGGCAACTAGATGCTTACCACATTTACTACAGTGGAAAAAATTCTCCCCGCCTCCAATTCTGTAAAAAATCAAGCAAAAGAATATCAGAGTACATTCAATAAATCACAAAAATTGTTCCAGATATATAATAGGGAACACAGAAAATTTTGAACCTGCAGATACCACACTCATTACAATGGTATTGATTTTTTGACACCTGAAGGTACAGAGCTCAATTCAGCAGGATCAAAAGAAGGCCTGAGTTTTCAGATAGAAAAGAGACTAACATCATCATTGAAAAACTTGCACTTTGAGCAGAAGTATTTTCCCGTGCAAACACCACACTGAATGCACACCTGTTGAACCTGCAAAATGAAATAAGTGGGGAATGCGGATTAATCATTTCCGTTGACAGCGTACTTCACTGTTAGATATAAAATAAGGAGGGGACGCTTGCATCTTGCTCATTTCCGCACAATGTGCAGATGACCTGAAAATAAATGGCTGAGAAAATATATATATATATATATATATATATATATATATATATATATTCAATTACTGCTCCCTTTTCTGGTGGAATAGGAACTGCATGCAGTATACTAGTTCCATAATTTTAGAGTTACTCCTCATAAAAAATGGTTGAAAAGGAGCTAGACAAGCAATAACAGGGCGGCACTCTTTCTTTCCCGTTATGGACATATCTAATTATGACAATGGAATAAGATCAAATAGTGGAATGGTGAAATTATACATGAATGCAGATGGTAATATTAAATCATTAATTACATAAACAAAGTAAACCGTGGAAGTGAATGGCATACATACCCTCTTCAAATCATGACGGGGAATGTCATGGCGATCAACAGGGTCGAGTTCAATTGAATTCTTTTACAAAAACATTCGATTGATTCAAGCCATTTTTTTTAAGTCGATTCTTTGAATGTATGAAAAATCATTTTTTTTCAGGGAAACAAGAAAGAAAAAAATAAAACTAATGCCATCCAGCCAGTCGAACAAACTAATAAAAGTGAAGAGAAAAAAATTCAGAGAGGGCGAGCGGAGCTTGGATTCATTATGGCAATGTCTGCAATAAAAAATTTCGTTGCAAGAAGGTGCTCTGATCTTGCATCTCCTCTTATAATGTGAGCAGCTTAAGATTTTAATAACTTCAGATTAAGATTCTCCCATCAAAATCTTTTCGAACTTTCCAGTTCAAAAAAAAAAAGGAAGTAGAAAGTAACCCCAATTGGCCATATCCAACTTCTGATAGAGAGTCTTCAACATGCCGATTTAAAATTCCAGTAGTTGACATCTGAGCCGCCATTTTCTTCAGATTTTTGCGCCTTTGAGTCCTTAATTCATAGGTTTACAGCTGAATGTGCTGATAGAGGAGCATTGGCGTGTCGCAGGAGATGTTTTTGAGCTTGAAGCCACCGGTGTCAGGCTTTGCGAAGTGGATGGAGCACGCGAGGAAAATATAAATGACGCAACTTCTTCGAAATACCAGATGAACCCCTACGCATTATTACTTATTACCATGTGCGAGGCGAATCGACAGCGCTTTGCGCTTTGCGGTTTCCAGATGCAGTCACTGCTTTTGTCTCTTTCTTGATTGCAAAATAATGGGAAAGTCATGTGAATTCATCTATTTTTATTTAATTTATTTATATTTTTAAGTATAAAAATTTATTTATACATTTTTTATTATTAATACCTTATCTATCTTTTTTTTAGTCTAATCTAATTCTAAATAAAATATTTAAATTGAGTGCACTCAAACAAAATTATAGATAAGTTATATATAATTTTTTTATATTTACATCAATAGATGTAAAATATTTTTAATAAGAACTGAAAAATATATTTATTCTTTTTTTTAAATCTACAACCTATGCATTATTATCTTCTTTATAAAATTATTAATAATAAAATATATAAATTTTATTATTTAAAAATGCTAAAAGGTTTAATTATTTTTTAATCCATATTATGTGTTGCAATAATTTTTGTTATCATTTAAAGTAAATATATGAAGGGGAAGGTTATAAAAAATAAGAAGACAAAACTTATAATATTACGAATTATTGATATAAATTTATATAAATATAAAAAAATCATATTTTACTCATATATAATTTATCTAATTTTATTTAACTCATTTGTTATAAAAAATTTTGTTAAAAATCTTATGTGAATAAAGTAATAAAAATAAAAAAATGTGAATTTCAATATTTAAATACAAAAATAAGTTAAATAATATTAATGAAATCATTCGGGGATAAAATGTAATTTTTTTCAAATTTTAATGAATAATGAAAGTGTTTTCTTTTGAGTTTGAGATAGATTTGGTAATAATACCAATATCAGTAACTACGGGAATGTATACTTAGGATATTTTTTACCAGCCATTACCATCTCAATAATTTACTATGGAGGTTCTTTTTAATTATATTTTATTTGCATGTAATTTTACCTTTTTCTCTTAATTCAATCATAATTTTAAATATTATAATTTATTTATTAATTATTAACACTTTACCCACTTAGATTATTTTTATCCAAAATTTAATAAAAAAATTTATGCATATTGCATGTAATTTTTATTATTTCCAATTTTGATTTAATTTGACATATATTCAAAATTAATTTAACTTTAAAAAATTCCACTTGACACAAAAATTATGGATTAAATTGTAAAAAATAAATATTTAATAAAATTAAAATTCTTATGAATAATTTAGTCTCAAATAAATATTAAATTAAATTAAAATTTGAAGAAATAAAAATTAAATATAATATATGTGAATTTTTTTGTTAAATTTTGAATGAAAAATAATTTAGAGACCAAAGTATTAATAATTAAAAATATAAGTAAATAAGTTGCATTGTTTAAAATCATAAATAGATTAAATAAAAAAAGGGAGATCATATGCTAATAAAGTATAATTTTTTATCAAATACATTCGTTTAGCAAGGATAAATTGCCTAACCATTAGAAAGTCGGTTCTGATAGATAATACAAATCAAAAACTTAATTTCTCTGCTCTAAGGACACAGATCACAAATCTATTCATCTTGTCAACAATTTAAAGGCTTCAATAAACAACTAGAAACAAAGGCAGATGGACCCACGTTAAAAATATATCGTGCCCACTCATAGTTTTTAAATATGAGAACAAAATTTTTTTAATAGGACTGCTAACCTTCATAATTTTATCATTTTATATGAAGATTAATAACTTTGATTTTTTTTTATTTTAAAAAATTATACTATTAATTTCATAATAATAAAATAACAATAAATATTTAAATTATTTTAATTAATGAACATTAAATTAAAAAAATATTGAAGTTAAAAAATTAATTATAATATTATTTATTTTTATTATCTTTAAAACAATAATATTTTTTTATTTTTGAAATAAATAACTTTACAGTGAATCAAATGAATATAAGTTTACATACATATAACACACACACACACACAAAGTTTAGGATTTGGATTTTTGTGTATGTATGTGTATAGATGCACGTTTGTGTATTATCAAATATGTCTCATTTTGAAAAGGAATTTAAATTTAAAATAATATTATAATTTATTTTTATATTATTATTCATATATATATATTGGTATTTTAATAAAAAATATTAAATTTTTTTTGCTATTTAATAATACATCATCTATTTATTTATTAATAGTATAAAATATTTTACATTTATAATAAATTAAATTTAAAATTTAAAAAAAAACCAACTGTTTAGGTAGAAATCTTAGATTAAGAGGAAAATATATATTTAAATTTTAAGAGCAAGCACACACAGAAGTGTAATGTTGAAATTTGATGTTACATTATACTTATCAATTTTTTTAGTGTGCCCCCACTGAAAAAATCTTCTGATACTGTCCCTGACTAGAAACAAACCAAAAAAAAGGTACCAAATAAATTTACTCATGTAACGTCAAAGACGTCCACATGTTACTATGCTATAATATCAATTAAATTAAATCGGAAAAATCAATCTAAGTAGAAATAATATCATCCTTTGAAATAGTTAGAAGATCTTGCAAAAAATGCTCAAAAAAATAATTTAATAGAATAAATTCTGCAACAACACCGAAAGGAAATTGTATGATAGAAGCAAGAGAAGAAACTAAGGAAGATTAGTTAAAGAATAAAAAATAAAAAATTTCATAATTTCATAAGAGGATAAAGTCACACCCCCCCCCCCCAAAAAAAAAAAAAGAAAAAGAGCGAAGGAACCGCAAAAATAAATTAAAAAAAAACCTCATAAGAGGATAAAGTCACACCCAAAAAATAAAAAGTGGAACCGCAAAAATCTGGGGATATAAAAGAACTATAAAAACACGTTAGGATATATTTTTTATTATTTTTAAAAATAATTTTTATTTGAAAATTTTATTTTTATAATTTATTTTTAAAAATTATAATTTTAAATATATAATTTAAAAGGAAATTAAAAATAAAAAAATTTATTATTTTTTCACTAATTTTTGTTCTAAATAATAATTTCATAACTAAATAAAATATTTTTATTTACTTATTAAAAATTTTTTTAATCTTTATTTTATTTAAATTGAAAAGTAATTTTAAAAATAAAAAATAATTTTTAACAGTCAATAATTTTTAAAAAAATAAATACATATCTAAAGTACTTGAATCCTTCCCAACAAGACAGAGATGGGGAGGGAATCATGCAAGCCGCGCAACCCCACTAAATACGACAACCATTTAGAGAGAGAGAGAGAGAGAGAATAAGTTTAATTTTTTATTATTATTTAAAACTTAAAATTTTAAAAATTTGAAAAAAAAATAAAATCCACAAATTAATTTGAGTTCACAAGAATTGAATTAAGTCCTCTAAAGCCCATAAAAAAATAGATAAGTATAATTTGACTCGATTAACAATCGGCCTACGCGAGCCCATTAGTCCATTTCCCACTTTATTGATATTGTTTAATGTATATCAAATAAAAAAAAAGGAACTAATATGATGTTATAAAAAATGGCCCAATGTTCCAAGTTCAATTGACTCAGCTAAACAGACGTAAAATCACTTATGGCTTAATCCTAATAAATCCGGCTCAAGTAGCTCAATCCATCTTAACGTATTTATTTGTCACAAAATAAATATGTCCGTACATGTTTTTGGACAATGAATTCGTGGACGAGATTTCCTGAAACTGTCGATTTATGCATATACTCTTTATAAAGTTTCAAAATCACATCAAATATCTGCCCATACCCTATATGAATTTATATAAATCCAGCACCTTTCTTCTTCGAGTGAGTAAGGGTGCAATCAAGTTAAATTGAACCGAACTAAGTCCAACCGAATCAAATTTTTACATGCTTAAATTCAAGCTTGACAATATTAAATCAACTCAAACTCAAACTTATTAAGCTTAAAAATTTTAAACTTGAAGTTAGACTGAGTTCGATTTGAATATAAATTTAATTAAATTTATTTAAGTTTAAACAAATTTTAAATTTTTTATTCTAAATTTTTAATCAAGTCTAAGTATTTGAACTCAAATTCGAACTAGGTTATATTTGAATTAAACGAGTTTCTTAGTAAGTTTTTTATATTTATATTATATACAATATAAAAAAATAAAAATATATTTTATACTAAATTCATTTAAACTCGAGAACAATTCAAACTGAATAATAAAAAGTTCAGACTCAATTCATTTAATAAATAAATTGAACTCATTTAGGCTTGTCTTGTTAAAATTTAAATTCGAATTAAATTTTTTATGAATTAATTTTAAATTGCTCATGATTAACTCAATTCGTTTGTACTTCTATCTCCAAGCAATTAGTCCAATTGTTGCTCTAACTAAATACACACTAATTTAAGTATTTAAGTATACTTAAGATAACAAAATTTTGGATTTAAACGTTGTGAATTTTTATCTCCATAAGTTGTGGATATGGTACAAAAAATTAGTTTAGGAGGCAAGTTTTTAATTGAGAATAAAATTTAGGGAAGATATTATATTAGATTAATTTGTAACTGTACAATTTCAGTATTATATTTTTAATTTTAATATTATTTTTTTATTTATATAATTGATGCACATATATTATGTGTAATTCTTTTAGTAATTTAATTATTAAAAATATTTTTATGTAACTTTATTTTTTAATTTAATTATTATATTATATCATGTATTCATATAGTAAAATAAGATCAAATAATAATTTAATCATTAAAAATTATTATTCAAATTGTGTATTTTTTTAAAGTTTATATTATCGCATTATATCAAATATTATATATTATTTATGTATGACTTTTGAATAAATAAATTTTAAATTTTTTTATCAATTTCTTTTATTTTTGTAAATTTTCCTACCAGGAACCGGTGTTCCAATTCTAAATTAATCGTCACAGATAACAGAGACAGTGGAATTGGGCGGCATGAGATTTATCGGTCTCCGCCCCGCCTTGTTGCTGTCCACCAAACGAACATATTCTCGTTCGTGTTTGGTAAAGATTTTTTAATTGGTTTGATAGTATTTAATTGTTTTATTAAATTAATAAATTAATTTAATTATTTCATAAATAATTTATTTAATTAATTTTAAAAAATTATTAAATATAATATTTTTAATTGATTTATTGATAATAGACTTGTAAAAATATAAAATTATTTTTAAATAATATACATATTTTATTTATATCTTTATTAAAAAAATTTATTAAATAATAATTATTAATTTTTATAAAGTATTTACAAAATATAATTATTTATTTTTAAGAAATATAATAATTTAAGAAATATAATAAATATTTAATTATATTTTAAATTTATCATATTTTAAGCAAATATGATTTAAAAAATTATTATTTTTTAAAAATAAATTATTATATTTATTAAACATAAATCATATAATAAATATAAAATATTATTAAATTAAAAAATATTTAAATAAATTATAAAATATATATGTATACTTATATGTTATTTTACATATAAACATATGAAATAATTAATTTTATCAAATATTTTCACTTAAATAGATAATGCTGTCAACTAATTAAATTAATTAATATAATTAATTAAATTAATTAATAATTAAACAAGGCCTATAATTGTTACTCGTGCAGGGTATATGTCTGATCCACCAGCTCTGATGAAATCGAACAGACAGCGGGAATCATCATAGCCTAAACGCGCCGTTATATTCATTGCGGAGGTTTGGGTTATCCCAACCAGATCTGCCACTCTGCAAGTTTAACAGATGGAAGAGATTATGGACTACGCATGATTCATACAGAAATATATTTATATATTATAAAATTTGATCATATATTATTTTATATTTTTTAAAATTAAATTCAATATATTATATAATATATATTAATAATTAAATTTAATTATGTAATTATATCAATAATTTAGAATTTAAAAATTAGGATCTAGGATTCTCGTATCCCCTTTTTATATCACAACTAACTTTAAAAAAAAAAAATCTAATTTGCATGCAAATAACAAATTCCATTCTACAAAATGCTCCGTCAGAACTGGAACGTAATATTGCGGTCAGTGCGGCTATTATTCTACGTCGTGAGGAAAAAAGAGAATGAGTTGACAGTAAAGATGGAAAGAATTCAAAGGACAAATATGGAAGTAGGGTTACTCCATCAAAGCCTAGGCGAATGGATTGGGCTCCGTACAAAATATATTTAAAAAAGAAATGTATCATCACAATTCATAATTTTATAAATAATAATAAATAAAAAATAATTTTTAAATTTATAATTATCTATTTTTTTAATTTTTTATCAATAATTTTAATGATATATTTTACCCTCTAAAATTATCTTGCATGCATCACGGAAAAAATGGCCAGGACTTCTACACTTCAGCTGCAACCAAAAGGTGGTAACCCCGGATGCATGGCCAATTGGTGGCCTACGATCTCTACTAATTATCATTATCATGTACAGGAAATTACTCCTTTTAGTCAGGTGATATCTACGGTCAATGACTTAAATTTGTGAAATTTTACTTACATTATAATTAGCCATCTTTTGTAATTATTTTTTATTTCTATTTAAGCAATAAAGTTTATCCCTTTTTTATTAAACTTTAATATTAAAAATTGATGAAATTAATTTTTAAACAATTCATGGAACTAATTTAATTATGTGGATAATACTAAAAAAATTTCAAACCAACATTTTTAATAATACAATGGCACGTCTCACATGTTATGAATTCGAACTCTTGCATGTATATATTAAATAAATTATTACTCATATAATTAAAAAAATGTCAAATATCACTCGGTAATAATCTATCATGATTAACTCAATTAAATAAATATAAGTATAAAAAATCATTCTCACAATCATTTTATTTTTTTCAAGGGAAATCATACATTTATTTATATAAAAATTATTAAAAAAGGTTATAGTAATCTATATAATGAACAATAGGAATTTTTTGTCTGATGAAAAAAATGAAAAATAAATACAAGTAGAAAAAAGCAAAAAATAATGTATAGCCTTTTATTTTATGGCATTATAATGTATAACTTATAAAAAAAACACTAGGCATTCAACATTTTTGAATTAATTTTCAAAATCATCTAGACTTGACATTACCTCCTTATCTTTTGTTGCGATTGTAGCTTTATCAGGTGGTAAGGCTCCTATCTCACAAGGGAACGAGTTGGGAAAGAACGTGGACGAAATTGTACTAGAGGGGCTAAATTTTTTAATTAAAATATAATAAATTTAATAATAATTAAAGACTTAAGATATTTATACAAATAAGACTAAAAAGCATGTAAAAATATAATAATGAATATTATAATTATAATTTATATTATTTGTTTAAAAAAATCACTTGTAACTATCTGTTTCTAAAAATTAATAAGAATATGATTTCTATCCCCTCATATTTAACTTATCTTTCTATATTTAATTTTTGATAAGTTTAAATATCAGTAAAGAAAATTGACGTACATATATTGAGAATTGAAATTCTTCTCATTTGAAAAATATTTTAGATTTAACAATTACTTTGTAACTCATGAATTACACTAACAATAAATAATTAAGATCATTCTTATCTATTCAATTATAAAAATCATGTCATAAACAATAGATCATAGAAAAGCTAAAAATATTTTATTAGTCAATTTTTTATATTAAAAATTGTTTTTTTATTATTTGTTTTGAAGACAAGAACTAATATTTCACTAAAATTTTTTATATACCAATTTTTAATATATTTTTTTAAATGCAACTCAATTAAATACAAATTAAAATTATTGGACATGAAATTATAGTATGTATTTAGTATAAAAACTAAGTTAGTTCATAAATTATTTACTTGATCAATAAATTATAAACTAATATTTTAAATATTTTTTGAACATTACCTTATTTGAAAAAATAAAATCTTATTTGATAAATTTCACTAGCTAGCTTATAAATTAATATTTTTTCAATTTTTTTAATTTTCCCCTATTATTTTAATTTAATGACAATTTATATGTTTATTGTGTAAATAAATATTTGATATATTATTAATTTAATGAAAATAAATATGTAAATAAATAAATTAATAAATTTATGATATCATGAAAATAATTAATTAAATTTTAATTTATTATATTATTATTTTAAATGATAAATAAATAAAAATATAATATATAATTAACTAAATTTGAGGTAATTTATTATTATTTTATATAGGAGTAATACTGAATTTTCAATATTAATATAGTACTAAAAATCTTCTTTACTTTAAGGATATAGAATCAAAAAAATTAAAAATTTTATATGAATAAAATTTATATAAAACATTTCAAAGGAAAATAAATTTCCCAAGTACGGATTTATTCATAAAAAAAAGAGACTTAAAAAATAAAACAAAAGGACTAAAAATAAAACATTCATATCCTTTAGGCATTTTGTTGCAAATTTTTTATAATTTAAACATTATAAAAACATAATACAAATTTCTAATGATATAAAATATATATATTTTAAATTTTAATATTTATTCTTCTGCTTTTCAGAAATATTTCAATCTAGTAAAAAATTTTGTATTTACGTTATTAAGATAATTGCATTGTGTGATATAAATAAATTAATAATTTTTATTAAAATAAAATATGTTATGATAAATTTTTTTATAGTTTGCTAGACTTACAATTTTCTTTTTAATATTAAAATTTGATAAAATATTAATTTTTGGGCATCTTTATTGAAAAAATAATTACAAAAAACTTTTATGATATACATAAAATTTGAAAAGTTTCAATCACTAACTTAATAGTCTAATCATAATTTGACTTAAAGAGACTAATCTCTTACATTATGATTTTATTTGACAATTAGCTAATCGTTGTAGCAATCAAATGATTTAGTTAACTATTAGTTGATTGTTAATTGTATTAACTGATTTAATTAACTAATTGCATTAACTGTTTGAATAAGTATATTTAGTAAAATCAGTTGTTTATAATTAGTTATTTGGATATAAAATAACATATAAGGACATGAGCATATTTTATAAATTATTTAAGTATTCTTTTATTTTAATATTAGTTAGTATATTAAATTTTCTTATACATAATACATTATTATAATTTATTATATATTATATATTTTTTAAAATTAAATTAATATAATTTTATAGCTATTAAATTAATATAATTTTTATAGTTATTAAATTTTCTTTTAAGAAATCAATAATAATGATTATTTAATTTTTATATCAAAATAAATATTATAATTTTTTATAAATTGATAGTAGGAGAAATAAGAAGAATGATTAATATTTTTTTAAAAGGATAAAATAGAAAATGTAAAATTTTAATTTTTATGTAAAAATATATATTATAATTTTTATATAAAAATAAATATTATATATTAATAGATTTTTTTTGGAAGGATACAATGAAAAATGTAAAAATTGGTCAAGGATAATTTTATCTTTTCTTGGATCAGCCAAATCAAAAAGTTACTACTTTCAGCTTTTTGAAAATGGCGTTTTAGAAAAATAATCAACTGATCTAATCAGCTAATTATCAACTACCAAAATTAACTAATTTTATAAGTTAATCAATTGATTTTGGCCAAACTAACTAAAAGCTGTCCAATCAGCTAACATCCAAACATCTCCCGTATGTACTTTAATTAGTGAAGTACAAAGTCCCATCGATCAACCATGTGTCTGGATTCTTAAAGCCCAATTGCTTTTGGGGTGCGGAAGTCCTGCTAAACTGAATTGCTAGATTGGCTGTGACGGCTAATAGGAAAGTGCTAGGGTATCTTTTTTATGCTAATTTCCAAGTTTGGTTGAAGGTTAATTTAACCTCAAATGAATTAAATTGCAATATTAACATCCCTTGGACTACTGTTTTTGCTTTTGAAATTTGAAATTTGGAATTTATGGCTTAATAGAAATAAAAGGCCTTTTCATCCTAATCAAGGAAATGCTAATTTGAAACAAATAACTTTAGTTAAAGTTGTTGAATATTAGGCCATTATGGATCATGCTAAAATACCTTCTCCTCAACTAGATATTGAAGTTGGTTGGAAACCTCCTCCTATTGGGTGGTTTAAATTAAATTTTAATAGGTTGTTAACAAAAATTCAAGTCAAGTTGATTGCTCAATAGTTGCTAGAGATAGTTGTGGAAATTGGATGATTGGCTGTTATAAGGGCTTGCATGCATGCTCCAACTATGCAACTAAATTATTTGGTTTGAGGGATGGATTAATTTTGACTTTGAATGAAAGTTTTCTCCCTATTATTATTAAAGTTGATGCTTTAGCTGTTCTTCAAGCCTTATAAAAAAATTATATTAATATTTCTGCTGATGTTTGTAGCTTATTAGAAGATTGTAAACAACTATTTTTACTTTGAGAGTTCATGTTTTTAAACATATTTTCAAGGAAGTAAACAGTGTAGCTAACTGTTTAATAAAAAAAGATATTAGTTTTTGTAATTTTTATATAATTTTGAATTCTCCTCCTCAGGAGGCTATCTTGTTTTTACGCCAGGATAATATGGGGACTAAACTTCCAAGATCTGTAAATTCTGTCTAATTTTAATGTATTTCCCTTTCTTACAAAAAATAAAAAATAAAAATGAGAAGCAAAATTTGCTCGGTAGGTTGAAGCACTACTAGTCACCTTAAAGCACGCCAGATGGCAAAATCGATAGGCGTTGAGTGCTTCAAAAATTCTACAATCGAAACTGATTGCAAAATTACCATTGATGTTGTTTTAGGTTATTCTATTTGTCTATAAAGGCATATTGGTATAGTTGAGGATATCTGCCTTTATTATGATGCGTCTTTTTGCCTTTTTGCCTTTTTGGTGGATGCTTACTGCAAGATTTTTCAAATTTTTTAAATTTAGAATAATATAATAAATTTCAGAACATTATATTAAAATTATTTAATTTCAACAAATATGACTTAATAATTTTAAAACTAAAGGGACGTCAAAGATCACTGTCTTTTTGTTGTGTTTTTCTTGGAGTAATCGTTCTTTTAATAGGACAGCTCTTAAAAGAGATTAAATGAGTTTTCAATGTTACTGAGAGGGACCTTGTCCTGTTCTGAAAGTGTTCAGAAATCAGAAAGCCTCTAATCATGATTTGTACAATGACTTCATTCAATGATATTTTTCCCATTTTTCAGTCATCATTTATTCCTTATATATATATATATATATATATATATATATATATATATATAAACAAATTAATAATATAAGGCACGAGTGTTAAAATAAACTTTTAATGTAGTATTCTCAAAATCTATAAGAAGTTTATCTATATATAACATTTAAAAATAAAAGAGTAAATCTCCTTTTTTTTAATTCTGTGAAATTTATTTTTTTCCTCATTTTTATTTCTATGAAATATTTTTATTAATTTTATCCTTAAAAGTATTAATTTATTTGATTTTATATTTTTATGAATATTTAATAAAAATTAATTTATTTAATTTTTTTCTAAGATTATAATTTGATAAATTAATATTTTATAAGAATAAAATTGATATAAAATATTCTATAAGAGCAAAAGTAAAAGAAAAAATGAATTATAAGAACGAACAAAAATTTACTCAAAATTAAAAACTTAGAGAATAAAAACAAACTAGATATTCGTTCAAAATTTTAAATACCAATAGTGTATAGATAAGTTAAGGAATTATTCTTTAAGGCAAACATCTCTTGACATTGGGCTTTGTCAATCCATTTGAGTCAAGAACGGCTTTAAAGTCCAATAGAAAGTATGTACCAAGGCCCATAACATATTAAATTTCAAATGCATTTAAGAGGTGAAGCCCAAACGGAGGAGATTCAACGTAGAGAATGAGAGGAACATTGCTTAGGAAAGAAGAACAACTTATTTCACGGCAAAAGGGCGAAATTCTCATATAACCTCATATGTATCTTTACGCTTAATTAACAAAGAAAAGGTAAATTTAATTTTTATTTTATTAAAAATTTTGAAAATTACAATTTACAATACATATCAATTCCATAAATTGATGAGTGAAGAATTGTTTATTTGATAATTTATTAGCCGTACAATATTATCTTAGTGAAGAAATTTTGTTTTTATTCTTACCTAATATATAGAAGGTGATTTCGATTTTCAATGCAATTTTCAATCCATGCGAGTTCCACAAAGTTAATAGTTATTTCTTTTCTATTAACCAAAAGTGAAGATATATGTTATAACATAAATATTCAAAAACAAATTTAAATTTAACTCATTATCATTGTAAATTAATTTTATACTATAATCTAATCATGCATTACCATATAAAAAAAATTATTAAAACTCTCTTACTGATATTAAAAATTATTAATTATCATTATTTTTAATAATATATCTTATTATTATTTATTAATAGTATAAAATATTTTATACTAATTGACAACAAATTAAATTTAAACTCTACAAGAATTTCTCATCTTAACATCACGTGCCATCCTCCACGTGATATATAGAGGTAAAATTAAACTTAAGTCTATAGATTTTGGTCTACTCCAACCATCTAAATTTAAGTTCATATTTTTTATAAATAATATGAATCGGTTCTAAATTCAAAATTTTTAAAATCTGATTTTTTTCATAAATAACATATATTAGTTTATATTTAATACTGTCCACTTATTTTACATTCCAATGAATCGATCCACATATTTTATAATTCTAATGATATTGACAGCGACTAAATTGTTGATATGCTTATTGAGGGCATGAATTCAAATATTCTTTTTATCATTTCTAACAAGTTTGAGTGAGGGTCAAAAGTCAATTTCTATTAATTTGAAATATATATATATATACTTTGTATTAAAATATTCTCTATAATTTTTCCTAAATTGATTAGATCAAAAATATAATAAATTATCTTGATTATGAAAGATTACTTCCATAATTATTATATATTGTTCGGATTATTTCTGTGTTATTTCTTTTTTTCTTTTTAATTTAAATACTCCCCTACAAATAATAATAATACTATACCTTTAAAAAAATTTAAATAAGAATGATTCTTCTCAACCCATGATAATGATAATAATAATAATAATAATAATAATAATAATAATAATAATAATAATAATAATAAAAATAAAGTGTCAACTAAAGCATGCGACTACTGTCATATTCATCACAAAAAGCAGAAATGAATGGCAAAACAAAACAACATGATTCAGAGAAACAATTCAATCGACATCATTATAAGGGTGCCCAAAGGCAGGCACATGCACTACGTATATCCAAACTAACTTGGGGACATATCATAAGAGCCATAGCTAAATTAAAGTGCCAGCTGCCTGGCCACTTCAAAACCACGTCCCCGCTTTTCTTTTTCTCTATCTCCTCCAAAGGGGTTACTTACGTGCTATTCTTTCTTTGACATTTGATTATTAATTTTAACAATACCAATTAACCTCGCATTTTGTCCGTAATTAGCTTTTGGATCTTTGCTTGCTAGTTTGAACAAGACCACCCTCATCTTGATATAGAGACAATACAACACTAGCAAGTAGGAAACGGATTCCGACCTAATTGATTTGTTTTTACTTGAAATATGAACAAAGAGCCGTTGATCATCAATTAGTAGCAAGGAATTAAGCAACAATTCCCAGCAAAAAGAACTGGTGGATCAACCATTATAAGGAGGAAACAAACAATTAATACGGCTTAAATTCAATAAAAGACGACCTTGATCTTGAAAATCAACTTTGTTATAAAATCATATTATTATTTTCACAAAATATTATAAATATATAAATTTTGCATATGATAAATGCAGAAAAAAATGACATAACCTTAGTGTCACTCCACGTTGATTTAGGAGTTTCATTTCTCATCATTTTTAAATTTGAAATCCAAAATCTTTTGTGGATGCTTTAGGTACCATTCTTACCATTACAATAAATAAGTATACAACAAATTATAACTCTACTTAGGCTTTGAATATTTTTCTAGAAAATATTTGTTTAGGTAGATCTCATTTTTTTATTTCAAATGAATGAGTGTCATGTGTATTCATATATATTATGAATAAAAAAAATATATAGAATTATGATAGCAAAAAGAAAAAAGAAAGTTGTTTTTCATTAATTTTTTGTTGGCAAAAACATTCCATTTCTAACACACAAGTAATTAAAATAATCAAAATATTAAAATAAAGTTCACAAACAATTTAATATAAAAAATTTCAAATTTTAAGAGAAAAATATGAATAAAAAAATATTCATTGTATTATCAAATATTATTTAATATTAAATATTTAATTTATTTTTTATTTTAATATTTTATTTTTTAAAAAAAATATTTTTCACTAAAATAAATGAAATATAATTTGCACATTTTTTTCTTTTAAACTTGTTCTCATTTTTATGTTGAAGTTGCAAAAGTGTGCGAGGGATTTCTAAATTTTATCATTTATCGCGACCCTACGCCTGTTGGAGTCGATTATTTTAGCAATTGAAGCAACTCTAATTGACATAAGTAGTAGGGCAGTGAGTTGGTAAAGGTTGGGACCACACGTCCGCTTGCGAAGTACATAAATGGGAGGTTAGGTTCCGCACATAAAGTGAGCCAAGTGCCATGTTTGCACACGCTGCATGTCCTCGATGCTCACTGTTTGAACTTTGATGAAAGTTGATATAAACTGAATAAATACAAATGGGTACACAGATTTCACGTTCTTTTCTACTTCAGCAGCGATATTCTACACTCTTCTTTCCCATACATATCTTCCTTCTTTCCAATAATTCGATGGACCCCCATCTCTGGGCATATGCTTGCGTGATTCTCTCCTTACGCATTTGTCATTTTATGATCAATAATTATTCTATTTTATCTTTAAAGGTGAAATGTTAGAAAATGTAATGATATAAAGTGTGAAGTCAACAGTAAAATTTAACTTTTTCCAAAAACAAAAGATACCAAGAGAATAGGTTACTATATTATGAGCTGTTTCAATGGCTGTTTGGTCATTACGTGTCTCCAATATTTCGAAGGGTAATTTTATTTGCACTTCCTCTTCTTCATTTATTTATATAAGAAGAAAAAGATTTTTCGAATTCGGAAAAAAAAGTGGGTTTAATTAATCTATTTTTTCTAATTGAGAGAGAGAGAGAGAGAGAGAGAGAGAGAGAGAGAGTGAGAGGACTGAAAGGAAAAAAGTGCATATAACGTTACTTTATTTTGAAATTACAATATATCATACTACTAACAATTAGTTTAATATAAATAAATTAAATTTTAAAATATTTTATATTTAAAAAATATTAAATTTGATCTTTAGAAACACTACTGTTAAAAAAAATTATTATTTATTGTTACAATATATCATACTCTTATTGTTACCGCAAAATACAAAGTCAAGGTAAGTTAGAAAGTATTTTTTATAAAATATAATCATATAATATTAAAATAAAAAAATATTTTGTTTATTTAATATTAAATATAAATAAATAAAAATTATTTTAAATAAAAATTTATTTTTATTTTTAAAATTTTATATTTTTAATTATTAATATAACTAATATATTATTTTTTATTAATATATATAAATAATTTTTTTTATAAAAATAGTCTCTAACAGAATATGCGAAACTTAAATAACTATCATTTTTTGTTCAAGAATATCTCTACCGATATTTTAATATACAAAATAAAGTTCTTTTACCTCATACGGAAGAACTTCAAACCTAGTGGGGGACGGGGAATATATTTATTATTTATTTATTGTAGGAAATCGATGATCCATCCTAGGTAAGAAAGCCCCGAAGCTAATTTTTAACTGCTCTGCTCAAAATAAACGAACACTTTTTTTTTTTTTTTTTTTAATTTTACATACGAGATAGCTCTGCTCTCGCCATTGTTTATGTCCAAATAATCGGCTGAAAACAGGAAATCATAAATCTTATCTAAATAAAAGTGCTTCTAAGAATCACACACGATCGGAAGGCCTTGAAACTTATTTAGCTGCCATACACATCTTTGGGTTGTTAGATGGTGTCTCAAGTATAATTTTTTAATATATTTTTCTCTTCTTATTATATATGATGATTAGTTTAGTAGAATATATAGATTCCTTTTATTTTATCAAAAATAATTTTTATAAAAAATATTATTTAACAAAAAATAATATTTTATTTATATCAATAATTTAAAATTAATATCTAAAAGATTAACAATAAAATAAATACATTCTTAATAATTCAAAGAATGATAATTTACTCAATATTTAGAATCAAGAATTTAATGCGAAGAAAAAAAGACTCATAAAATAACAACAGATGCTAATAAAATAAATTTTTTAAATAAAATAATTAGTTTTTAAAATTTTTCATATTTAATATAAAATAAATAAAATTAATTTTACTCATCTAATATTTTTAATTATATTTAAAAAAATATTCTGCATTTACATGATAATGATCACAAAGACTCGACCAAAATAAAATTATAACAATAAGAGGCAAAATGGGGAAAAAAAAAAACACAATTTTGAAATTTCAAGGGAGGAAAGAAACGGAATCTTACAACCAGCCAGAATAATACATTCTCAAGGACGAGGATGATTGAATTGAGATTAATGCTCACCATTTAAACATAAATTAAGAACATGTCTCAAATCAAAGGTGAAAATACACAAAGATCGAGAGACCCAAAACCAAATAATAATAAAAATAAAAAGCCGCCCCAATATTCACGAAAATTCCATTCCTTTCATTTCAATTCAACTACCCTGATTAGTAGTCAGTGGTTGGGAGCTGCTCGTGGCTGTGGCTGATGAAGAACAACTCGTACACGAGCCCAGCCAGCCCACCCCCAATCAGAGGCCCGACCCAGTAGACCCACTGGCTTTTCCAGCTCCAGCTCACCAAAGCAGGCCCGAACGATACGGCTGGGTTCATGGATGCTCCGTCGAAAGCCCCACCCGCTAGAATATTCGCTCCGACAATGAAACCGATTGCAATCGGGGCGATTGTTCCCACACTACCCTTCTTCGGATCAACGGCCGTGGCGTACACGGTGTACACCAGTCCGAATGTCATCACGATCTCAAATACGACAGCGTTCCATACTCCGACACCGGCGGAGAGAGAGAAAGCCGATGTGGTCTGCCATAAAACGCGCGACAAAACCACGAAAACAAAGGTCGATTAGTATTTAGTAACTAGCTATAACGAAATTAACTAAATTTTCTCGCGAAAAACGATCTTACCATGCCGCCGGTGGTGTACCAAAGAAGCAAGCAAGCAACGGTGGAGCCAAGAAGTTGAGCAAACCAGTAAACGATGCCACGTAATAAGGAGATGTTACCGCCAACGAATAAACCGAAGGTAACAGCGGGGTTGACGTGCCCACCGGATATGTTGGCGGCGACAGACACGGCCACAAAAAGAGCGAATGCGTGGGCGATTGCGGCGGCGACGAGGCCGGCGGGAGTGGTGGAACTGTCGTTGGTGAGTTTGCTGAAGGCCATGCCGGAACCTTCTCCGGCGAAGACGAAGATAAGGGTGGAGATGAACTCGGCTAGCCCAGCTTTCAAGGTGTCCGGGTGGGTGGTTTCTTGGGGCCTACCCACGGCGATGTTTCGGATCGGCATGTTGGTCTGTTGAAGAAAGCAAGTCGGCCTGCAATGCTTGTTTTTGTTTTGCGTTGGCGAGCTCAGTTTGCCCGCTTATATTGAGATTTGAGAGTGACGATGATACGATAGGGAAGCACAGAACTGGCCATAGCCCGTTTGGGTAAATTTGCAAATTGTGGGTATTATTTAAATTATATTAAATGATATTATTTGCTGACAGGCTGGGACATGCTAACATGGAAATTTTCTCTTCGTTTTCATTTCTACCACATCAAATCAAATTTTGTTGCATTTGAGGTTTTAATACGCTAGTCTATTAGTCATTTACCGGTGCCAATCTATTTAAACAGGTTAATGTCAACCGTTATTAGCGATGATGCATTGAAAATATCAGTAATATTATATGTATTAAAACAAAATTTAAAATTAAATTTTAAATATAAATTAAGAATTATTAATTAATAGTGAAAATATCAGTAATATTATCTGTATTAAAAATAAAATTTAAAATTAAAATTTAAATATAAATTAAAAATTATTAATTAATATATAATGATTGAATAAATTTATGAAATTTAATTTAATTAAAATAAAAAATTTGAATTAATTTTTAATTTCAATTTTAATATATATATTATTTTTGTGGTAAGATTAATGATATATTGGTGAAAACATAATACTTAATTAATTGAAAAGGTAAAAAAAAAGGAAGAAAAAAATTTAAAAACCAATTGGAAGAAAAATATAAAAAATGAAAATATTAGCATATGAAAACAATATTAATTTCATATCATATCATTTTATTTTTCTTTATTTAAAGAAATGAAAATTTCAAAATTTAAAATCTTCTACTCCTTTGCTTGCGTCTCTCACTCACTGGCAATTGCAAGTTGCGGGCATCACCTCAGGTGAAAAGACAAATTTCATCCTCGCTGCTCTCAATACCATCGTGTCGTTCTTATCCATCTAGTGCACGTGGAAGCCTCTCTTACGCCTAGATTGTTCCGCTGCATCAGAATAAATCAGACAAATTCTTACTCACCCTTCGTTATATACTGTGTAGAAAAATACTTGTATATTTTATTATAATATTATTTTATATTTTCACCTATTAAAAAAATTAAATATTAATTTAACTTATTAAGTAATTATTCAGTGGCGAGAAAGTCAGATATTATATTAAAAATTTTAAGTTGCATCATCCTTGCTAGGAGTGTAAAACTGGGTTAGCATGATAGAGGTAACGATACATTACTAGAATTGATATAAATAATAATAATAATAATCAATCCAATAAAAGATTAAAATTGATTAACTTAATTTAACGAGAGACTAAACTAGTAAATGCAAGCATATCAGACAATTGGATTAATTTATTAATTTGATAATATATAATAAGTAATATAAAATTAATTAATTACTTTCTATTTATATATATTTATATATATGTATGTGTATATATATATATTAAAAATGTTAAATATTTTTTAATATTATAATCTATGAGTTTATGTATTTAACATTTTTAATATATATGACAAAATTTTATTAAAATAAATAATTAAAATTTATTTTAATAAAATAAAAATATATATTTTTATCTTCTATGTGCAAATTATTCATGAGCTTAAACAAAAATTAAATAAATGTAAAAGGCTTCTTTGGGTAGCAAATTTATATTAAAAAAAAGGGAGGCTTTACTTTTGCCATGGGTTTATATCAGTTTGTGTCTACCGTATAACTTATAGTATGTACCATTTTCACTCACACCGTAAGAAGTTGGTCATTGTTATCTTGTACGTCAAAACAAAGCAAACTTTGTTTATGTATTAAGTTTGGAACGGGGATTCCCCAATTAAATTTTAATGTACGCATTTAAGAATGAGATATGAGTAGTTTGATCCTTTGCAATTTTACTTTGTACGTGAGAAACTCTTCTGTTTTGAGCATTTAGTACAATAGAGTAGCCCACTTAATTATAATTAGTCATTGCACTTACCACAACTAGTCACTTGCGTGTTTCACTAATTGGTACAAGTACAAAAGTTACCTTTTTTTAATATTTTTATTTTTCTATAAATACTTCTTTCAATGAAATTAATTTTTATAATAAATTTTTGTTTTTCTCTCATCAATCTCTCATCTTCTTTAAGATTCCTATCTGTAGGTTTCCAAGTTTTTGAACTTGGTAAAAAAAAAAAAATGAAGGTGATGCTTGAAATTTTAGATTGCGCAATTTTTCTTTCTATAAAAAGATAATTGGTAAAACTCATTAGTTCTCTTTATTTAAAAAATTATAATTGTTATTTAGTTTTATATTATTCAATTTTTATGGTATTATTATTGATTTTGTAGTTGATATTCTTGTTAACTTTTATATTAATAATCTCTTTTATTTGATATTATTAAATTGTAATTATGAATTTGAATTATCCTAATGATATGCAAAATTTTTTGAGTAACTAAAAATTTTTAAATAATGTAATTATTATTTTTCAAATAATAAATTTATAAATACATTTTTCAAACTAACCGAATTCACATCCTCTAATCTTCCTCCTTGAGATCCCTCTTCCTTATGACATGCTTGTAGTAGTAAGAAGATAAATGGATTGAAATCTAATGAAGGAGATAAAAGTTAAAAATAATGATATATTCGTATATTGCAGAATTAGTTAACAATTTTTTTATATTCATTTTATTTGCAAATAATAAGATTTTTCTAAATTAGATCTAGTGATAACTTAATGTGTTCTAATATTTTTTCATAAATTTAATATTGCTCCTATTTAAAACTAGTGCTAATAATAAAAATTTATAATTTCATCATAGTTGCACTTATTTTTCAAAAGAATTTCAATATCTTATATTAATGTTGCAATTTATAATTTTTTAAAAAATATTCAAACAATTTTTTTTTTAATGTTATTAAAAGTTTGGAATGTGATTTTTTTAAAGGATAACTTCTTTTTTGTAATTATAGTTTCTTTAACATATTTAATTTTAATAATAAATAAATAAATAAATTATAGTTGAAATAATAATAATATTAAATTTTAATTAATTAACATTATTAATGTAAAATTAATATTTTAAATATAATGGATTGCATAATTTGTCTAAGATTATGTGGTAAATGTTTTTGGAATTAATATTATAATAACTCAACCTAATTTTAACACAATGAAAATGTAATTTGATCTTTGATTAACTTAATATACAATTTTTATCTCTTGCACTAACTTGATAAGGTAACTAGCCAATCTTGATAGGTCTATTTTTTATGTCCAAGCAAGAAAGAATGTTTAATTACGTTCAATGTACTTAGTTTGTTGCATATTCAGTCTGTCAATAAAGAAATATTGTTAATAAATCGGTATCAATGTATTAATATTAATAAAAATCACATATCTATTTTTGTTAAACTAGAAGGATCAAACGCTACACACCCTCTAGGAGTTGAATTTTATTCCTAATAATTTCAAATCTGAAAATTAAAGTCTTACGTTATATAAATTTTTAAATTGACACTTCGACAAATTAAATACATTGTCATCGGCTTTTTAAATTATAATTATAATTATAATATTATTATATGCTCGTTTATCATGCTATTTTTTACATATAACTCGAAATTTATTTTTGTACTTAACTAAAATTTTATATACTTAATGAATTATTGTTTATTATGTAACATAAAATTTATATGTAAAAATAATGCAACGATAAAGACATTCGCTAATATTATAAGAATTGAAATTTAATTTACTATTAGTGTAAATTTTTTACATTAGCAATAGATAAGAGTATGATATATGGTTAAAAAATTAATAATTTTTTCCTACAATAAAAATATTTTAATGATTTTTATTGATATGATAGTACATAATAGATGATAATATAAAATTAATTTATATTAATAATAAATTAAATTTAAATTCATATTATAATATTTATTTAAATATTTAGTATATAAAAATTATATAATTAAATAAAATAGTACCAATTAATTTTATGAATTTATACAATTTAACTCTTTAATTTCAAGTTATAAAATTGATGGAAATAAACTTCAATCATTTCAAAATTAAAAGGAAACTTGCAATATTATTCCCATATAACCTCAAATTTCGTGCATGGCGCATGGTAAAATGGCAAGAATAATCTTTTTATTGAGACACTATTTAATACAAATAATTGATAAATTAATTAATAATTTATAAATTTATTGTTATAGTGACTAATAAATTAATTAATAATTAATAATTGAAAATTGATAATTAAAAATATATGATGAAATTAGTTGGATTAATTTGTAAAAAATATAAAATAATATATTAATATAAATATATATATTAAATAAATTAATTAATATTTATCTAAAAATAAATTATATTAATTTAATAAAAATATAATTATTTAAATTTTAATTAATTATATTATTATATTTGATGGCATTAAATGTATTTCTACTTAATTATTTTTTCAGTCATTAGAGGTTTTTTCGTTCTAATTTAACTATTTCTTGCGAATTTGTAGCAGCAACAAAAATGGAAGAAAGGAAAGTTGCGAAGAAACCCAATCAGCATTTATTCATAATTTGTTTTTAAATCATTGTTTTGTCATAAGAAAGCGTAAACCACAATGAAATTAATAAAGGAAGCATAGTAATTATTAGAACTCTGATACTGTCAAACGCAGCGAGAGAACTACTAGACCAAACAGATAATTGGCATTCTGATTTCAATCCCGACCCTGTTTATTTTGTTCTGTACTTTGCGTCCCGCTTTTTTTTTTTTTTTTTGGTCAGATTAGCACCTTTTTTCCATTTTTTTTGTATGAAATATAAAAATAAATCAAAATTTTTGCAACAGATGTCACAAATCATTTAAGGCGTACATATAATTTAACGCATACATGTAATATCTTTCATATCTAAAAGATAATAGGAAAAAAGACAAAATCAAATAATATTGCATTTGTACCACCATACAGGGATTTGTTAGTAGAATTTATGGCCGTGATTCAATGCATCCTTGCAATAAATAACTTTCTCTTTTCTAGAATTTTCACGTGCTTTATAGTTCAATCTTTTCATGGTTTTAATCCTTGCTGGTAAATGACATTCAATAGTTGGAGGTTGAGTGAGGACTGTACTGTAATTGCGTCGTCCATATTTGCCTTTTTCCCATCTTAACCTCGGTGGGCGGGCACCTCGTTTGCTCATCTCCGTCAAAAAGAGGAAAAAGGCTGTCGGTGGTATATTGAGCCAAGGGGTCTAGTGCTATTTTTATATAAATTTTATTGAGTATATTATTTTTCTAAAAATATTATATTTTATTTATTTATAATTTCATTCTTTTTTATTTAAATATTATAAGTTATTTACTTGTATTTTCAATTATTAATATTTTCTCTACTTTTTTTTCTTTAAAAACTTAATAAAAAATTTACATACATTATATTTGATTTTTACTTTTTAAATTTTGATTTAATTTGACACTTGTTTGAAATAGAATTAGGTAAATTTTATGGTATCCTAAATGTTTTAAAATTTATTTGAAATAAAATTAGATAAATTTTATGGTATCGAAATGTTTAAAATTTAAGATAGTGTGGTATTTCTAGAAATTATTAGATTAAAATTATTTAATCGGATGTACTAAAAAATGGACGATTGTGATTGAATAATTTTAATTCAATAGTTTCAAAACTTGTCATGTTATGATGGATTTTAAAATACTAGAAGCATCATGGAAAGCTTCACTAAATTATTCAAAAAGATCTTAATTTTATGTAAAATTTATCTTTTATAATTTAATTCACAATTAAGTCAAATTAATTTTTTTAGGATAAATTAATTCTAAATGTATGTCAAAGTGAGTTAATTAAGGAAAGCAAGAATCACGTAGAGGTTTTGGTTAAGTTTTGGGTGAAAAATATTTTAAGTAGGTAAAATATTAACAATTGAAAGTATAAGTAAGTAAATTGTAACATTTAAAATTACATATAAGTTAAGTAAAAAAGAGAAAATTAAGAATTGAGTTTTCAATATTAACATAATATTAAAAAAAATTTCTAAAATAATGACTTTTTTAATTTGTCAAACTGTATTTATAATTTTTTAAATATTTCATTTTGTAAATTAGTTTTCATGCTATCTTATTTTTCTTTTTGTTTAATTAGCATTTTATACTTTAATTAGGAATATTAAATTGATTGAATTTGACTATTTTTAAATAAAATATTTTATTTTGAATTTTTAACATACAAATTTAATTAAATTAAGTTTAAATTTATAATCTTTGTCAAATTGAAGAAAAAACTCTTAATTAATGTACAAATATTCCATGAGACTCCAAAGTAATAAATTGTTGGAGCCTATAAAAAAGAGAAATAGTTAAATCAATTTTATTACATGAAAAATGTGCAAATCACTTTACTTATGTGAAAAAAATATGATCAGTAATGTTAGCAATTTAATTATTAATTATAATTACTATTATCTGCCACTCCAGAACTTTTGCAAATTTTATGAAGCTTTTTAATAAAATGTTATAACTTTTAGAAATCAATTTTTATATGATAAAGTGCAAAAAATTATAATTTCATTGATTAAGTTTGTAGTATAAAAATATATATGAATTGTCAATGAATGTTAATTTAAGGTTAAGAATTCAATTTTCTTAAATAAGGTCTTTAGTTTAAACTTTATAAATAGAAAAAAATAGACACTAGGCAAGTTTTGCCTTCTAAAAAAAGTCTTATTCATCTCAATTTCGAATTAATCGAAATTCAATGTGTCTGTGATACTGAAAATAAATATTTAAATTTAAGTTTGAGTTTCGAATAAAAACGAATCAAAATAAATTTTATAATCTTATTTGAACGATTTATTATTTTATCTAAATTTGAATATAGAATCTTTGTTTTTTACAAATAAAATTGTTTAGGCCTTACTTAATTAAAGTTTAAATTAAATCAAACTTTTTAATGATACATCTCAAACTATTTATGTATAGTTTAACTCATTTGCAATGGGCCAATGGTCCATGAATTGAAAGCACTTTATTGTCATTAGTTCAATACTTGAATAGAAGGGATGTCATCCTCTTGTTCAGATCTTTGTTTGATTTGCTCATATTACAAAACATGACTATATCACATTGACGAATCAATGTACTAATATCACAAAAAACCAAGTGGTTGGGACCTCCCTTGGACAAGTGCTTGAAGGGACCGCCACTTCTTTCGCTTGATGCGAAAAATGTCTCCAATACATTTCTTTGATCGCGATTATACATCGATTCTGCGTCCTTCAAGAAATTAGATAGCAGAACAAGAGGTTTGTGTGTGGCTGCTGGGATCCGAGCCCAGGTCTCCACGGCCACAACGTGGAATTCTTACCACTAAACTACAGCCACAAGTTGAGATCTTTCTGCGCATTAATTATTTCAACAGTAAATAATTGTCTACAAATGGATTGCTTTTTCATGCGCGTTCTAGGTCTATCTAGTTAAAAGATAGAATTTCTTCGGATTACGACAGCGAGAAGAGGGCTAATTGTGAATCAGGAATAGGACAGCTAGCTAAATTAAACTCATTCAGGAAATTTCCGGAGCTAACCTAATCAATAAATTTATGTTACTAATAATTTACACTTTTGGATCCATATGCCTATTATTGCACTAGAAAAAACGATACCCCACTTGGTTTTTACTGGCAGTTTCTTCGCACAGTGGAACTAAAGTTGCATGAAACTATCATATATTTGCAGTTGTTTCTTTCTTTTTTCTCATCTGGACTGATCCTTCCTTCGAGAAGAATTATTCTCACTGTTATTACTATTATCCGTTAGAGAACGCTCGAAAGAGTAAATTCAATCCTATTACCAATCACTTTATGGTATAGTACGTTTTGCTCGTAGATTCTAGGCCAGTTGCTTTCGTTTCAATTGATGTCAAGTAATTGCAAAAGCCAAATGGAACTATTCTACGGGGAAGAATTTAAGAAACATCAACGCTCCCTGGCAAATGATGATGAAAGCCTCTTAAGTTCCGTTAACTGGATAAGTGTATTTACTTATTTCTTCCTCGCTTAATTTTAGTATACATCTGATTTCATTTTTATTTTCTATAAAAAGTTGTTACTCATAATGATTGCAAAATTTTCAAACAATAGGGTAATTTTTTTATAGAATTAAAAATAATAACTTATTTAACATCTACGTAAAATTTTAAATTTAATATTAAAATTGACGAAAAGTAAAATTCTAAACATAATTTGCATATCACTGTATTATTGAGGTGTCGTTAATTTACTTATTTACAGTATAGCCTTGAAGCTAGCAGATCCGAGGGTAAGCTGTTTGCTGGGGCGCATGTCGGGAGCCCCGTGCTGAGTTTGTCGCGGGTGGCGCTGTAAAGTATACGGGTCGGAATGTGGTCGGCAGATTTTTGCAGAAATGTGAGGACCGCAGCGAGTAAGCACGTGATGCTGAGGTGGAAGTGGGCCAGGGATAGTGTTGTGCAGTCTGATTGGTCAATACTGACAGGCAGCAATCGCTATCCGACAGCTGTACCAGACTCGCCATTTAGTACTGAGTAGTGGTGGGTGGGCCGTCACGGGAGCTTTCCACCGGCGAGTGATCTTGGATCACAATTTGGATCCGTATGAATGATTACCTATCATCCTCCGCGGGAAGGCGCGGCCCGGATCACACACCCAGACAAAACCTGAGACCGAAAACTCACATATCGTCTCCTGTTGTTCGTTTTTTCTTCATGTTATTTTTTTCTTTTATGAAATATTTTCAATAAAAGAATACGTGTAGTTTTGTTCTGAATTTGGATTTGGATGCCTTGGAGGAATTTTTTTGTGTGAATATATTCAATTTTAATTAAATGATTTGATGTGAAATCTTTTATCAGAGTACATGTCAGTAAATGATAGTGTAATGCCTATGTTTAAAGAAAATTATCTTATTTGAGTGAATTTCAATAAAAAGAAGACACAGGTCACCCATCGTCCATTTATATTGACGACCGTAACCACTGGAAGCCATTAATTTAATGTAAACTTGTTAACTCACGCAAGTTTCTTGACAAACAAAAACTCCAGAAATTGTCATTTTCAGCTTATGTAAAATCATACCTCAGGGAAAACGAAACAAGCTTGTTGGAACCTGTCATAGCATTAGCAGCAGTCAATTATGTCGGCCAAAATATAATGGAAAAAAAAATACAGTCAGATGTCATTTTTTTTTTTAATTTTTTATTTTTACTAGGGTGAGGATAATTTTGAGCCGCACAAATTTCATCAGTTTACATTGATTTGTTTTTTTGGGTGCAGAAGGACTAGAAGAATGCTTGCAGCAAACAATAATCTGGCTCGAAAGTCGAAACGACAGTGAAATAAAGAAGGTTTATCTCGGTAAAACGATGTTATTTGATTTTGTGGGCATCCCAATCTTCAGGGTACGCAACACATGCATTTAATGACATTTGTCAGTAATTGCCTACGTTGTTGACCGCAATCATTATGTTTTGGAATACTATTGCTACCCTTCACTTTACGGGCAACAAACAGCCAGAATCCAAGGGAGAATCCGCGTCTTAATTTTGCCAAATTCTGAATTTGGATGTTTATATGATTAGAACGTGGCCAAGTATTCGGTCTGTGTATCATTATTTCATTCATAATAATAATGGGCAGTGTCTTTCAATGCCATGGCCCAATGTTCTATTGGACTATTCGAGTAAGAATCATTCTCTCATTTGGCAGAGCTAGCTTGCATTGCCATATATTTCTTGGGCTCATTGCTTTGACCCAATATAACGTTGGGCTTAATAGTCTTTAGAATCAACTCTCCCTAACAATCCGTTCTTGTTAGGAAGAAATTATGAAAATCATGAATATATATCGATATATTATTAATTTTATTATATATTAAATTTATTTTTTAAAATTAAATTTAATAAATTATAAAAAATAAATTAATAGTCAGATTTAATAATATATCAAAATACCTTATTAATAAAAAGGAGACAATCCATTCACATTCCATCTAATTTATTCTTATATGTTTCAATTATAATGTTGTCCTAAGTTCTTAAAAAACCTTGAATTCGATTTTCAAAAACACCTTTATTAGCGGGAGTTATTATTTACTGCTTTCACCTCTAATATTATTAATTTCATATTTGGTAGAAAAAGTTTGGAAATATCTAGATATAAATAAAAAAAAAAAATTATAGCACTGTCCTTGCTGGACATTTCATGCATTGTCAATATGAATAAAACATTTCAAATTCATATCCAAAATCTCATGCTATGCCAATTTTTCTGGTTTATTTACATTTTTCTTCCGATGAAGATAAAATTTGTGCTAGCATATCCAATTCATTCTACATTGTTATATTCAACCGAGTGCACTTTTTCATGACGTAATTAAGCGACTTCTTTCCCCCCTCCAAAAAAAATAAATAAATCTATATTTATGTTAAGAAAACACTTCATCATTATTGGGGCCTTTCGGATGGTTTGCTGATTTCTTTGATGGTCCATATATAGAATAGAAGGGTGCAGAAAGAAGTAAAGAATGGACCAGAAAAGCAGAAACTAAGCGTTGGGTGAGAGTTGGCAAAAAGTCATTATCTTGGCGGCACCATCCCTCCATCCATATACATTATCTTCGTACTTTTCCTTTCTTCGTGTCCTAGTTTCTATCTTACAAGCAGCTAGCTGCTGTCAATACTTCTCTGACTGACCTGTACGTTGACGTCATTAATTATCTATAGCTTAATTTATTAATTAATACCATTGAAGATTGCGAGGGAAAAACAAGTGTAAGCTATCTAAATATAAATGTTTCTGACAAACACATAGATAGGTTATATTGGACGCCATGAAAAGGAGCCATGTGAAGGATATATATATATGGCTTTGCTAGGTTGGCATTTTCACGGAGCTCTCACTGCGATGCACTGCTAAAGTCTGGGCTCTGCTTTGTTACTGTTATACTTCATGTGACTCCAATATGCCCAATTATGTAATGTTTGTTAGATATAATTGCAAACTTTATTAATTGTATTGTGAAAAATCATAAAATGGTATAAAAAAATTGGCATTTACTGGAATTCGAATTCAAATTCAATTTAATATGTAATTAGGCCATCTGTTATGATTTTATATTACAATACAATGTAATGTATTTGAAATTTAAATTCTACCAATAAAACATTGGTTTAGCAAAGTGCATGTTGAATCAGATAGATTTTAATTATTAATAAATAAAGGTTCAAAGAAATAAATAAATTTTGCTATTGACCTGAAACAGAGGAGGAGAGATAGCTGGCAATTGCAGTCCTTCTAGAAGAAAGCGCGTCTGGTGCAGAGTGACTTTGTGGTTGTTAAAAGCGAAAGCAAACAAATAAGGAAGTGGATGATGAACTGTGAAGATTATCCAAATGGCATAGACTCCTGCTCCAAATTCAAGAATATACATTAAAATGAGGTAAGGATCAAAACTCTATCATCGCTATATCTTGCGAAAGTTCCTGCAGAGCACGTTCTTTTCTTACAAAATGCCGCCTTTAAGTCCTGCCCCACTATTTATGTCCATGAATGTGATCATCAACGTACCCCTACTTTCCACATATATACATACATAATATATATATAGAATTGGTTGTTTTATTTCAAACTTAGGACATGCTATCAATTTTATTGAGAATTTATGATAATAATTGTAAATCGTCATGCGGTGATAATTTATTTTTTAAAATTATTAACAGGATTTAATCCTAAAATATGACTGATTAAAGAAAACAAGTTGCATTTATATGAATGTATTTTTATATATTATGATTTGAGTGTTTGAAAATATACATCAGAGTTAAATCAAAAAATATATAGAGGGAACCAAGTATGATCATAAAATTAGCATCATTATTAATAAATAAATCAAGGCAAAGGCAATGGAAGTAATTGAGGATTAAATTCCTTTTCATATGATGCGTTTATCTAAGTCCCAGTAACTGGGAAGCATCCTACCTTTTTCCGGATCCTTTTATGAACAAATATAATTAAAAAATCTATATGAATTAAAAGTGAGATTTGAAATTAATTTTGAATATTTTATATTTAATTTTATAAATTTATCTCATCATTTTATATTAATTGAGAGTTATTGATTTATATTCAAAATTTAATTTGGAATTTCATTTTAAATAGATATGGCATTATTGAAAATAATCTATGGATATTAAATTATAGCACACATAGTTTCAATCAATTGATGTCCAAAGATTCAACCAATGATGCAAGTACTTTGCATGTGAAGGCAGAATATATTAGTGATCAAAATGCATGTGGTACACAAAAACTAGTGCTCCACACCGCCAAACTCGCATTGTGTCTTGTTTAAGCTAAAGCAAACACTATTATTTATGGTTTATACAATCATTTGATAGATTCCAAGTTAAGAGAAGGTGGAAAAGTAGTGAAGCCATTCTCTTTCAACTAATTAAATCCACAATAATTGACAGAAGAATATGTATATGCTGTGAATTGAAGTAGATGCCTTGCTTTGCTTCGAGCCACTAAGTGCAGCTAACCCTATAATGGTTGTTACGTGCTCCTCACAACCCCTCTCATAAGAATACCTTACGCTAAGAATCTCTCTCTAATCTTCCCATACTCATACTCTATACCTTACATTACACAGCCTATATACCTTTTTCTTCAATATCCATTTCATTTGTTTCCTTTGGTTATAACTTAATCATAATTCTTCCGGTATCAATTTACCTAAAATGCGAACAAAAAATTGCACTATAATACAGTATTAATTAGTGCTATTTGCTGCTACGAGTCGTAACTTTAGAGGAAAATATGATTTATTCACATGTGCTATGATACAAATTTACTTTATTCATGACCTATTCTTTAAAGCGTTGAAATTAACTATGCCTGCCTAAACTAAATTATTATTCTTTATTCTTTATGGTTACGAAAATCAAACCAAGCAAATATAGTTATATGAGTTTAAATTTGATACATGTAAAATTTTTTACATTATCAATAAATTAAAAAATGTACCATTATAAAATACATAATAATGAAAATTTGTTAGTGCTACTAACTATAAGATGATTTTAATAAATTTTTATATAGATGAATAGTTGTATAAAATTGTTTTATATTAATAATAAATCAAATTTAAATCTACATAGTATAGCAATGATTTAATAGCAACTTTTTAACTACATATCTAGACCATTTGATTTGTAAACTGTAAAGTGGTGTTTCATGATAAGGATTTGTTTGAAAATCAATTAATTATATTAGCTATTGATTAATAACTACTTGTATCAAATAATTTGATTAACTAATAATATTAATTATTTGAATAAAAATATTTAATAAAATTATATGTTTACTATTAATTATTTATATATAAAATAACATATAAGAATAAGAATATATTTTATAATTTATCTAAGTATATTCTTTTACTTAGATAATAATTTAGATTTTATATATTATTTATTAAATTTAATTTTTTTAAAGATATATTGTTTTAATTTATTATTTCTTAAACCATTCTTCAAAAATAATTACAATAATTTATTATATTGTTAAATTTTCTTTCATAAATATTTGTAATTTATTATAATTATTTAATTTTTTAAGAAATAAATATATTTAGGTGTTCACACAAATTTTTATATTATTTTATATTAAAATTTCAATGTACTGACACACATACACACACATATATTTATTGTCATCATTATTTTTAAGAGGAATGTAACTTGATTAAAAATGATTATACTATTTATAATATTTTGTATGTTAAATGATCATATATAATACACATGAGTTGCTAAATTTTGACTGAAAAATAATTTAGAGAGCAAAACGTTGACGATTAAAAATATTAGTGAATGAAGCACAATATTTAAAATTATAAGTAGGTTAAGTGAAAAAAATATATATACAAGTAAAGTGTAATTTTTCTTGTATGTAATTATAGTTCTTCGCTGCAAAGACCATATTAATCATTTTTTTTTCCATAATTGTAATAACAACTGTATATTTATATTTATTGTTTGTCTGAAATTTTTTGGTGTCAAACAATTATATTAAATTTTGGTTAATACGGAGTTGAGTTGGACTAAACTTTTTCAAAAGATAGAATTTTCCCGACGCTTAGTTTTTTTTTTATTTATAAAATTCGAATTTAATATTTTATTTACAAAACTGAATTTCTAACCAGAAGGCTCGCTACAACTGTATAATTTGAAAGCTTAGAGTCGACCATTTATAGATATTCCATTGTCAAGTAGTGTGAAAGGATAAATGATTCATTCTCTTTGAACACAAGTTCACGTATTCTTTTCCAAGAGAATAATATTTGATAAAAGGAGGGTCCGGCAGGTCTTCGTTGTACTAAGAAAGTCATACTGGGAACATAGTGCTTTTTACCAACACCAAATGATTGGATAAGCAAGACTAATGTGACATATTAATCAAATGTAGCCGGCGCGATTATTGGGTTTATTGTCCACTGAGCTACTCATTAAAATGTCTACAATAACAATTAACAAAGTGGTTGGGTCAACTCCACATGAACTCCCTGATTAAGTGTGTCCGCTACCAATCAATAATCCGAGTCTTGGCAGCTGGTCCTACTATTTATGCAATATAATCTTGCCTCAAAATTCAACGCTTGGGCTGTAATTAACTGAATGTTGTTGGGTGGCAGTAATATTTGATGTCATTTTAAATATTTTTTATTATATTTTGAATTTAAGGCAGTATTATTTACCAATGTTTTTTTTTTATGGTTTATCAATATCTCAATTATTTTTTAATCAATATTTATTTTGAAGGTGAGTCTAAACATTTACTTTTGACATCCATTTATAAATTTTACAAAATTAATGCTAGAAGCGCATCTTCAAAATTTAAACTCATGGCAATGAGAACGAAATTAAACTCTTTTGTAATCTTAAATCAGATTAAGACAGTGTAACAATGGCATTAGCAATGCAGGTTAGAGGAGGGAGTGACATATATAGTTAGGCTTCATGATGTTTTAGTAGAAAATATTTTTTGTAAAAATGTAATTATAAAATATATATATTTCATGATAAATATAAAATTTTGATTAAAAAATAAAAAGAAAATTAGTTTCTCTATTATTATAATTTTTGATATCATCTTTTTTAATAATAAAGTATGGAGATAATATATTTTTATCTATATAAGAGCATATAACTTTTTTTACAAAAAATATTTTCTAGCTAATAAATGAGCTTTGCTATTAGAAGCAAAGAAAGTTACAAGGAGCAAAGAGATTAAACAAAATTAACAGAAACAAGCAAGCAAGAAAAGCAAATAACAATAAAAGAGGTGAAAGGTGGGAAAATTGTGCGGTTCCAGGCTTGCAAACCAATCCTCCAGAAAGGAATCGTTGAGGAAAAGTAATGGGTTTGCTTCAAAGCCAACCGAATCTCACTCTTCATACTTAACCACTTTGCATTCTCTCTACCTGTACAATACAAACATATATCCCTCTTTCTCTCTCTGTCTATTCTATATATAACTTCCAAAGGCTGGAAACGCAACCTGGCAAAAGCCAAAACGCGGTTACTGCTCACGGGCCTCAACTCCAAAGTCGAAACCTTCTCTCTCACCATCAACACATTTCACTATATTAACCCCCACTCTCTTCCATTTCCTTTCAATTCATCTCATCTCTCTCTCTCTCTTGCTTGACACAGAAGGAATACCATGGATGCCATTGAAGAACCAGTGAATTCATCCAACAAGGACCAGACACAAATCATCATCAAAGGCAAACGCACCAAGCGTCAAAGGCAACCATCTCCACCGGTCGTGCCTGCAGCTTCTTCCAGAACCAGCACCGATAATAATTCCGGCGGATTTGACAACCCGACAACCTCGACCACAGCCTCGGCGGAATTGATGGGGGACAGCACGGAAGAAGAAGACATGGCCAACTGTTTGATCCTTCTCGCCCAGGGCCATACTAGGAAACGCGCGGTTTCATCTGACAACAATAACAAGTCCGGCGCCGCCGGCAGGTTTATCTATGAGTGCAAAACGTGTAACCGGTGTTTTCATTCATTCCAAGCCCTCGGGGGACACAGAGCCAGTCACAAGAAACCTAAGACAAACGCAGAAGAAAACAAGAGGCAAGCAGTTACTTATCTGAATGAAGAGAATGATCACAGTTACCACGATTCCACAAGCACCGACCTCTCGTTCCAGATATCAAGCAGATCAGCTTTGACCAATACTGATACTCACACGAAATCAAAAGTCCATGAATGTGCTATATGTGGGGCCGGGTTTTCTTCTGGGCAAGCATTGGGGGGTCATATGAGGCGGCACAGAACAATAACATCATCTGCCGGTGCTGCAGGAAACGGAAGTGCTGAGTCTCAGGAAGTGATGAAACCCAGAAATGTGTTGAAATTGGATTTGAATCTTCCGGCACCGGAGGATGATCACGGCAGGGAAAGCAAGTTTCCGTTTCAACAATCTAAGGAGAAAGTTATTGTCTTCTCTGCAACTTCTTTGGTGGATTGCCATTATTAAAGCTCTCTAGTTTTCTTTTTTACTTTGATGAATTAACCTGACTCAGAAGAATCAACTGTATCATTATTGACATTTTTTTTTATCACTGAACTTAATTTGTACACCATTGTTGATTCTTTCCATTCTTTTAATATATTCCAATTTGTTTTTACATTGAAGTACATAATTAAATTCGAATTTGTTATTTTAGAGGTATAAAAAGATTTCAAATTAACTTCCCCTACACCGCCATAGCAATTTTTTTAATTGTCATACAACTAATCCTTTTTTTTTAAAAAAATAAATTATAGTGGTACGATGAGCTAGCATAGCACGTAAGAAGTATCAGAAAAGAAAATGAAGGGAAACTCAGTGTGAGTTTGCCAGCAACAAAAACCATAACTGAATAGCAAGAAAGCTAAACCGATAACAAGCAAAATTTTAGCAGCCTAACTCACGCATAACATAAAGGCATAAACAATAATTTTAAGTTATATTTCTAATAATCTGTTTCAGCCAATTAACTGGTTAATTCTTGTAGTTTATTTTTGTGAGGAGGTTAAGAAGTTTCTTCAATTTGTGTTGTTACACAATTTCTTCTCGAAAAACAATTTTTTTCTTCAGTTAACAAAATTCAGCAGCTTTGACTTAATTAGCCAAGTGTCTGTGTTTTTTATTTGGAAAAATTTATTGACACAGTAATTTATTGATAAATTATCATATCTAATTATTAATATGCTATTATATTTTAAGAGATTGTAAAATTGATGTGGGATCAAATCTAATAATGCATCCATACGTGACTGTACCAGTGATAAAGTAAATCTTCTTTTTGGTAACCTCAGATTTAATTCTCAAACCTAATCACAGTAGGTTGTGCTTTGAATAAGGAATAATTAAGCTGTGCTTTGCTGATTGGGCGGTTTCAAATTAGAAGTGGATAAAATTGCACTGAGTTTTGGCAGTAAATAAAATTTCCTGGCACCTTCCTAATCAGTGTCAGTATTCAATTAGTTTGTCTCTCTTTAAAACTTGTCTTAACGCCAATTAGAGAAAAAGAAAGAAGAGGGAGTAAAAATTGTCAGTTTCCTCTCTCTCTCTCTCTGTGCTTCCAAGTCCTTGGAAACTACTGGTAGGTAGGAGAAACTGAGAAGCCACGCCTACGCTTGCATGTGACCATATTTAGGGTGAGACTGAGACATCCGGACACGAGACGGGAGCGAGAGATGGACAGAAGAAGCATGGGAACTGACTGTTGAGCATAGAATGTGATCGTAATATACTCAGAAGATGGGATCATAGTTATATTAGTTTAAACAACATTTGAGAATGATACAAAAACTATTTATGCAGTGTCAATACATGCAAAACTTGTTACTTTCTTATTCCATCTAATGACAAGGAGGCTTTTTGCGAAATCTATCTCATTTTTTAAAATATTTTAAAGCAGCGTGTGATGCTTTTCAAATTTTTTTTTTTTAAAAAAACATTTTGAAGATGTGAACATGACCCCACTGTTGCGATGTGTCCCACGGTGGAATTCAAGGGAGGTGAGCGGGCTACCGCGCCACGCCTCCTCTGAAAACAATGATTTTGTATGTATGTTTGTGAATAAAAAGAAAATGGAGTCGCGACTAATCATTTTTTATGGTGCGATTGGAACACTGAAGATGATCTATATTTCCAAAATTGGATTTGGGAGTTAATTACATGTAAAAAAATGTATTAGCACCCTACAACATCTGTTTAAAGAACAATTGTCTATTTATTCTAACTCTCTCTTATGAGTTGAATTATGACGATCCTTATTGTATTACATGTATGTTTTATTGAGAATATAATTTTTAATTTTGGTTAACTTATTAATCTGATTATCCAAATCTATCTAACTTCATGGTAGAATTTAGATGAAAAGTGCCTTAATAATATTAAGTATCATTATGATTACATTTACAATCGGATTACTTAACTTTGATACATCATAAACATAAATTTTATTATTTTTAAAAGATTTTTATATCTTATATTTTTGAAAGATTTTTAAATAATGTATTGATTTAGTTGTTAAATTCTTTCAACTTCGTAATAGAATTTGAATAAAATAACATGCCTCAATAATATTAAGTACCATTATGGTTATACCTGAAATCTGATTACCTAATTTTGATATGTCATAAGCACAAGTTTTATTATTTTGAATATTTTTTATTTATTATATTTGAAAATATTTTTATAGAATTTTTATTTTATTATTGATGAAATATTATTATTTTATACTTTTATAAATATTTTTATTTCATTATTTTAGAATATTTTAATAAATAAATGTAATATAATATTTTTTTAAATTATTTTTAATAATTTTATTTATTTATTTAAAAAATATCATATTTAAGATTTTCATATAAGATTATCAAATTTGCCTAACTTTATGGAAAAATTTGAAATTAAAATTTAGAAGAATTGAAATTATAATTTTAATATTATTTTACAATTTTAAAGTATCAAATTTATTAACTTTATGATCAAATATGAATATATAACTGCTCAGAAAAATTAAAATCATATTTAATATTATTTTTATAAATTTTGAAATATCAAAATTTTTAATTTTATGGTCAAATCTGATTAAAGAATTACTTAGAAAAATTAAAATTATATTTATTTCACCTACAATTAATTTCAATATTATTCTGTCATCACAAAATATATATAAATCATAAATATACATGACAAGTATAAGATAATTTTTATGTAGAAAAATATTGAGATTCTTTAATTTAATTGACTCACCCGATCTTTAAAAGTATCTCTTACCTTAAGAATATTAAATAATTTGAACCTCCAAATTATTATTTCATTCTATCATAGGATTAGCACAAAATAACATCCTAATTATATCATTGAAATATAAAATAAACCTTTTCAAAAGTAAATAAAAAAGGACAAAAGTACGTATAGTAGGATGATGTTTCTAGAAATGGAAAGATGCCTGTCCTTCCTTGTGACCGTAAATGACAAAGGTTATCTCACCAACATTGGGTTTGATTGCCATTTTTTTAAAAAAAATCCTATTCATTAGCATCCACCTAGTTTTCAATCCTTTCATGTGAGTTTTCATGACATTCCCTAGACTCACAATGTTGCTGATTGAAACTAGATTGAAGTATCCAAAGCTATTGATCATAAGCTTGATCCCATCTTGCTTTTGTTTTCTGCATGACACTTAATGATAGACAATAAAATGTGGGAGGCTATAGTGATAAAAAGGCAAGATGACAAGTGATGATGAAGATGAAACTGGGGGTTCCGTTTCATGGCTAAACTTTGCTCCGATTTTCACAGTTCTATCCAGTGGTTGTAGCTTGTGGTAGTTAAAAATGGATGAAAAGGGAGGTTGCATAACCAATGAGAAGAAGAAGCTATGGTGTGGTTTAGCAGAGGTTGACAAAAGTAACATTTGAGTTTGACAATATTGTGTCTTGACTCCATCACAAGATACTATGCATGTAGAGTACCAACTATGCATGTGCTTGACCTTGAAATTGAATCCATCACTTGCTTGCTTTGATCATTCGTATTGTTCAAACATAGTGCTGAAGTATCCATAGTTATAGTATTTGGTTCTATAGTAGTAGTGAGCTTGTGCCATGATGCTGGCAAAGAAGAAAGATAATAGGACTTACTGCTAGATTTGACGTTGCATGACAAGACCTTGCTATAAATGGAAAGAGTAACGATAATGCAACAAGAGCTATTCTCCGAGTGGCCAATTGTATTATAGGGCTAGAGAAGGAAAGAGGATCCAACTACTGGAAGATGCATGGGACAACATGTGATTGCCAAAAATGCTTCCCCTCTTCCTTTAAGCTATTTTGAGACCCTCCTTGGACAGATAAAATTGTGTGGGAAAGTATAAAACTCTCCCCCTTAGATAATTTAAGATGCCAGACATAAAAATTATGAGAGTTAGAGGAAAAGAGAAGAGAGGCTTGCTTTCTTTGTCCCTTAGTTTCTCTCTTTTGTTTCTCCTTCTTTTTCTTTCTGGGTCTTTCTCTTCTTTGTGCCCCCTCCCCCTCTAAGATGTTAATGAGAGTCAAATGAATAGAGAGGAGAATCTGCCCACGAGTAACACACAACTCCTTTTTTTATATGTGAAAGAAAAAAAATTCTACACTAAACTTAGTGGAGCAATAGGCTTTATGGTTAGCAATAGTAGGTAACCACCCATTGAAAGTGAGAAAAATAGAAGCATTTGGTTATAGCTTTTTTTATTTTTTAAATTTATTTATTTATTTTTAATTTTTTTTATTTTAATTATATTATTACCTAGACAAAATTAGGAGGTGAGTAAAGTCATTGACACACAGTTATATTTAAAACTACACCAATTTAATACAAATAACAAGATTAAAACTATAACACCAATTACAGACACTTAAAGGCTATATCTGGCAGTTATTTCTTCACATTAATGGCAAACAACAGTACTAGCATATTTACTGTTATTGTCATAATCAATGCACTTAGGGTTCCATCTGGCAACTATTTCTTCATAGTAAAAGCCAAGAGTAGTAGTAGTATTATCACAATTAATATAACAATTAGCGCCATTCGATCATCCATAAAACGAGGATTCATAATCTATTTTCGTAAAAAATCGCAGAGCATCCCTTGCTAATCCAATCCTAACCATAGGGTAACCATTATGCTGCTATGGATCATAAATCACTGTGCAAGCTAAAGCTATAGCCTGGAGGATAACAACTAAAACATATAATTTTTGCATCGTGGTGTCCTTACTTCAAATTCATGCAAGATTAACAAGTCTTCAAAACTATCATAATACCTTTATTCTGGTGTGAAGTAGGGTAACAATGATCTAAAGCAGAAGCAGAGGAAACTGAAAAGTTGAAAAAAGGTAAAATAATCAAGTAATGAAAGTTAACAAAAGTTAAGGGAATAATGATGAGGAAATTGGTACGAAATTAAAGAGAGGGAGATAATGGAAGCCAACAGAAGGTGATGAGGAAATCGAATTAAAAGAGATGTAGAGAGATCGAGTGATGGAAGAGATGAAGGATTTTAAAATTGAATACGAATGAGGAATGAAAGCTAGTGAAAAAGAAGAAAGATGATTTGGTAGTGGAGATTTTTGAAGATAAGTGAATAAGATACAATAAAAAGATGGGGAATCGGGAAAAGGAGCCTAGTGCGAAGAATCAGGGAAATTTTTTTTATGTATAAGGATCATGGTATTAAGCAAAACTGAAAGGAGAAAGAGTATAGTTTGGTCCTATTAACATTGGGTTAAAAAAGGTAAATTAACTTCATAGATATAGCCTAAATTAATTAGACTAATTCTGATATAACAATTAAAATGAGATAAGTTTATCCTAAATTGATTATGTTCAAAAGAAATAACTCAGATAAACATAGGCTTGACCTAATGATGAAAAGGAAAATTACACAAATTGTTTGATTTCAATTTAATGATAAAATGAAAAATGATTTGAATTAATGCAGGCTTAACCTAAATTTATTGAGTTTGATTTAATGAAGAAATGTAAAATGACCTGGATTGACATATGGTTGACCCAAATTAGTTGAGTTCAATTTAACAAAAAAAAAAGGTAAAATGACTTAAATTGACGTAGGCTTGACCCAGCTTGACTGAGTTTAACTTAATGATGAAAAATGGAGATAACTTGGATTGATATAAGTTTGACCGAACTTGATCAGGTTTGATTTAACAATGAAAAGTAAAAAATGACCTGGATTGATGCAACCTCGACCCAAATTGATCAGGTTCGATTTAACTAAATAAAGGAAAATGACCTGGATTGACGCAAGCTTAACCCAACTTGATTAAGTTTAATTTAATGATAAAAAGTAAAAATGACCTTGATTAATCTAGGCTCGACCTAACTTAATTAAGTTTGATTTAATAATGAAAAGTAAAAAATGACCTGAATTGACGCAAGCTCGACCCAACTTAATCGGGTTCGATTTAACAATGAAGAGTAAAATAACTTAGATTAATGCAAGCTTAACCTAACTTGACTAGGTTCGATTTAACAATAAAAATTAAAATGACTTGGATTAACACAGGTTTGACCCAACTTGATTGGATTTAATTTAACAATGAAAATTGAAAAATGACTTGGATTGGCGTAAGCTGGACTCAGCTTGATTGAGTTAATTTAATGATAAAAAGTAAAATTGACCTAGATTGACATAAATTCGACCTAACTTAATCGAGTTTGATTTAATTATAAAGAATAAAATGACTTGGATTAATATAGGCTTGACCCAACTTGATTGAGTTCAATTTAATGATAAAAAGTAAAAATGACCTGGATTGATATAGGCTCGACCTAATTTGATTAGGTTTGATTTAATAATGAAAAGTGAAAAATGAACTAGATTAATGTAGGATTGACCCAAACTGATTGGATTTGATTTAACAAAATAAAGGAAAATGACCTAAATTGACACATGCTCAATCCAGCTTAAGTAGGTTCGATTTAACAATAAAAATTAAAATGATTTGGACTAATGCAAGCTTAACCTAAATTGATTAAGTTCAATTTAACAATGAAAAGTAAAAATGACTTAGATTGACATAGGTTCGACCTAACTTGAACAAATTCAATTTAACGATAAAGAATAAAATAACCTAAATTGATGCAGGCTCAACCTAACTTAATTAAGTTCGATTTAATAATGAAAAGTAAAAATAATCTAGATTGACACAGGCTCAACCTAAATTGATTAGATTCGTTTTAACAAAATAAAGTAAAATAATCTAGATTAATGTAGGCTTGACCTAACTTGACTAGGTTTGATTTAATAATAAAAAGTAAAAATGACTTGAATTAACGCAGGCTCAACCTAAATTGATGGGGTTCAATTTAATGAAATAAAGGAAAATGATCTAAATTGACATAGACTCAACCCAACTTGATTGGGTTCGATTTAACAAAATAAAGAAAAATGAACTGGATTAACGCATGCTTAACCTAAATTAATTGAGTTCAATTTAATAAAGAAATGTAAAATGATAAGGATTGAAACAAGCTTGACTAAGTTTGATTTAACAATGGAAATTAAAATTACCTAAATTGATGCAGGCTCGACCCAACTTGATCGAGTTCGATTTAATAATGAAAAGTAAAAATGACCTGAATTGACGCAAGCTTGACCTAATTTAATCAGGTTTAATTTAACAATGAAAAGTAAAAATGATATAGATTGATGCAGGCTCAACTTAACTTGATCGAGTTTGATTTAATGATAAAGAATAAAATAACTTGGATTGACATAAGCTTGATTTGGCTTGACTAGGTTCGATTTAAAAATAAAAAGTAAAAATAATCTAGATTGATGCAAACTCGACTTAACTTGATTGAGTTTGGTTTAATAATGAAAAATAAAAATTACCTAAATTGACACAAGCTTGATCCAAATTGATCGAGTTCAATTTAACAAAATAAAGAAAAATGACCTAGATTAATGCAGACTCGACCCAACTTAACTAGGTTTGATTTAACAATAAAAAGTAAAAATGACCTGGATTGATACAGGATTGAACCAAGTTAATCGGGTTCGATTTAATGAAATAAAGGAAAATGACATGAATTAATGCAGGCTCGACCCAACCCTATTGATTCAATTTAATGGAAAAAAAGTAAAAATGACCTGAATTGACATAGGCTCCACCCAAATTGATTTAATTTGATTTAATGGTAAAAAAAATGACTTGGATTAACGTAGGCTCGATCCAACTTGATTGAGTTCGATTCAATGAAAAGTAAAATGACCTAGATCGATTATATTTAATTTAAAAGAGTGAATGTTGCAAGAATGTGATGCATGTAATAATAACTTTAATTGTTTCTCAAAAGAGTTGCTTTCTTTAAGCTTTTAGGGACTTTTTCCCAAAAAGATTTTATTTAGAGAGTGCTAAATTTTGAACATTTCCTCTTTGTTTGGCTTTAATCTTGCCATTAATATTGCCCCCTATTTTATATCCAGGAGAATTGAGATAATCTTTATGCTTAGTTTAAACATATTTGCATTATTGATTTCACTGAGACACATTTAGATGGGTATGACATCTTATAGTGTTCTAATACACACTTGCTATATGAAAATGCATGATATTTTCACAAGAAACAAAGGGGTGACATAATGATTATTATCATTGTAATAAAGACTAGGAACAAAGCATAAATAGTAATATATATCACTTGCAATAGAGTTTACAAGGAATTCTAGCCTTTTCACAATATGTTTCAAAATAATGTTAGTTATCCTCTACATATGGTTCAAGGATCCCAAAATATGAAATTAATCTTGATAAGCCTCATCAGAATATGTGATCCTTCTAGCCTATGTTCACATCAATCCTTTTTTACCAGAGTTGGCTATGGCTTAATGTAGACAATCTTTGTTAAGACTCAATTGATTATATCAAGCCTGGATCTACCTAGCCTTTCTTAATGGTGATAGCTTAACCTAAGTGAGCCTAATGTTAGGTTTCGGATCAACATACGTAGCGAAAAATCAAAATCCTGATCCGAAACTCACCAAGGATCCATGCAGAAAGGCATAAATCAATGTTAGGGTTTTACTTTTTATATACTTGTGTTCTTTTTGAATGAAACTTTCAGAGATTGAGATGAATCACAAATCCAATACCGGCCGGAAGGTACAACGTCTTTACGGTATCCACGTGGAGTAAACAAAGACTTCTCACCCTCTACAAATCTATTAGGATGTGTCTCTCTCTTAACGATTAGGATTGATGTGTTTTCTAAGTGAGTTTAGGGTTTAATCGTAGCTAATATGTCATACTATGTGCTGCCTTCAAGTTTCTTTTTATAGAACTAAAGCAAACCACATTTCTAGTCCTACTAGGATAATGCTTCCAAAAAATTCTAATCATACTTGACAACTATCACCTTATCCTTATCATGGAGAGAGTGAGGAGAGATGGGATTTATCCATTATCTAATATTACATAATAACATTATCTCATAATATAATTATCTAATATATAATAATATAATTATCTAATATTACTTTAATATTAAATAATATCACATAATATATCATATATATTACATAAAAATATATTATTATTTTAATAATATATATACACACGAAAATAAGCTCAATTAATTGAATTTTAGTTTAACTAAAGCTCAATTAATTATTATTTCTTTTTGTATGACCCTATAAATTTTTATTACTTTAGCAATAGTCCATTTGTGGACCATAGATAGTAAGCAGTATCTAGCAATACATCACTACCACCCAAGTAGTAAAAATATCTATGACTCAATATTCACTTAATGTATAAAAAATACTTTGTAACATAGTTCCTTTTGTAACGATATCCAAATCGAACTAGAAATATGGAATGTGTCATCCTCGTTGACATTCAATTTATGTTTCTTGATACTAAGTAAACTAACTTAAGCGAATTATCAATATCTCATATTGATCTATTTAAATATGGTCATGCATTTCTTAATCTCACTCAATCAAAGGGCCCATGGATATTACTCATACTATGTAATAGATACAAAATTCCCATCTACATTATTCACATCCCTCTACATGATTCATGACACACCCAATCAATATTTTACAACATATCCCGGTTAAAGGTGATACAAGATAACATCAAAGTGTGTGACTCTTCATGTAGGGAACTGTAGTGATTTCAGGCCAAAAGACTACATGCATTGTGGTTACATGAGAATAACTAATGACATATGACAATTCATTCAATTTTCTCATTGCGGGTTAGTCCAGTACATTTGTTCACTAACAATGTACTCATGTATTGACTTAATATCACATATCTATGATTCATGATCATCATTCACTATACATACTAGTCTCGATATATTATTACTATTCTTTTTGCAATAATACTTGACTAGGGGTATTTTAAGAATAGTAAAATTATTCCAAGGATAATTATTATATTAAATTATAAATTGTATAGAATAATATTAAATAAATAAAAATAAAATATAATAATTGCATTGTTAGGAAATAAAACATAATACATTGTACATTATTATAATCATCTTCATGATTAGTTCCTAGGACACACATACCAACACCCAATTCACAAAATATAAATAGTTCAAGCTTAATGGGAATTTTAGGGAAAACTTAAGAATGAGGCAATGGAAATTGATTTCATAAAACTTCCTTAAACTTAGACATAAAAACATTTATTATCACCAAAATTAAGAATGTAGAGTCATAAACAGGAAAGTCATTACAGTGTAAAGAGATCATAACATTCATGAATTAACAATGCATCTCATTTAAAGTCAAAAGTATGAAAACTTTATTTAAGAAAGAAAGAACCAAATAGACCGTAACTCACAAGTCATACTTCCAATCTCTTAAGTGTTTAAGGGCAGGTAAGTGCCTTACTCAAATTCAACCTATTAAAAATTACACTACTATAGTCTTATTTAAATCCTCAATCTCTATTACCTAATTTACATGCATAAGGTAAATCAAAAGGACTTATTAAAGGTTAGAATAAGATTAAGGTAAAGGAGGGTAACATCATGGAAAGAGAAGTTATTAACCAAAGAGATTAAATGAGTATTGATGAATGGATCAAAACAGTAAGTGATCAAGAAGACATATAATTGGAATTGTAGTTGCCCTAATGATATATTATCTGTTCCTTTTTCTATTTTTTTTACTTTTTCTTATTTTACTTTTTCCTTTTTTTAATGGACTCTTCTTTTTCAAGCATTTGATACACTTCATATTTATTTAAGAACCTATCCTTTTGTTAATTTAATGCTCTTTTAGCCTCTAAGGTTATATATAATATTTTTTTTAGCTTGAAAAAAGTTAAAAAAAAAAGAAAAGGTAAATTAGGCACAAAAAGGGGGTACAATGGACATACAAAGGTTAGCTATTTAGGTATAAGGGGTTTATTCAAAAAATGCCTTAATCATATTTGCTTATACATGCGAAAATGTAATCTTAATAGAATTAAAGGAAGTTCTAGAGTGACAACCTAATGGGTAAATCTTTCATAAAAGAAATATAGTCATAATCAATCATATAGGCTTAAAATCTTACAGCGAAGAGTTACCAAATTTGGTTCTTTTAATTTAAATTTCATTGCCAAATTGGTCAATTTCAAGAAACAAGATAATTGTTTAATCATGCTATAAAATCTTCAAACCTAGTTAACTCATGCTTATGACTCATACAATTCTTAAAATCAATGAAAAGTATCCAAATAAGCAAAAAGACTTAGAACATTTCAAATAGAATTTAGAAATGGACCCTTTCTTCCTTTTTTTATTTTTTTTATGAAATGAGAACAAATCATGAAGAAAAATATGCTACAAATGGAATGCGTATCAAAAGCTAAAAAATAACTCTTTACTCAACCATCCTTTACACATATAGTTAGTTTAATGATTTCACCAGCAAAAGTTTTTTTTTAATTGAGGATAAATCATGAAAAAAAACATGTTATAAATGGGATGGGCACTAAAAGCCAAGAAATGACTCTTTACTGAGCTATCCTTTACACATAGTTAGTTTAAAGGTTTCACTAACAAAAGATTTTTTTTTTAAAATGAGGATAAGTCATGCAGGAAAAACATACTACTGAAAGGATGTGTATCAAGAGTTAAAATAACTCTTTACTTAGCCACCCTCATACACATAGTTAGTCTGATGATTCTACTAATAAAATATTTTTTTTATTTTTTATTTTTATTTTTTGAAATGAGGATGAGTCAAGTGGAAAAAACATACTACTAAAGGAATGCATATCAAGAGTTAAAAATAACTTTTTACTTTGCCATCCTTTATAAACACAATTAGATTGATAGTTTTACTAATAATTCTTATCATTCCTACTTCCCAATCTAATTTAGACATCATCTTCAATGTCTTTATAGATGAGGAGAAGTATAGAAAAGAAAGATGAAAACATAACAACAAAAATAATGGAAGTAAAACTATGAGAGTGAATATGGTTACAATCGAAGAGCGGTGTCTGGCTTATGCTCCTTCATGCTATCTTGGGCTTGCTAATCTATTTGTTTAATTAATGGGTGAGGTTTAGGCATAAAAATTTGCATTTGATCAATTAGTTGATTAGCAATTGAGATAGACGTTATGGAGCTACGAATCGCTTGGGAAATGAATCCTTATTTCACAGCTTGATCAAATAAAGATAATATACCATCATAAAAATCATTAATATTTAACAGTCCTAATGATTTTTTTATGAAAGTTTAGTTTAGTCCAATATGCAGCATTAGAAATTGCTTATAATGTTGTTAGACTATTAGGTAATGTGATAAAGGTTTCGGCATTATGAAGTATATATTTACAATACTCGAGCAAGCTTGAAACCTTTAACTCATTACCCAAGGCATAGTTAGTAATGATTTTGTCATCCAAACCTTTCACAGTGATACTTAAGACTTTACTTCCCTTAATTAGTGCAAATGCTATCGCAGATCCCCTTAAACCTTGGATTCCTCCTCCATACACAAGATTGATATTTTTGGTGGCTAATAGTTTACTAAGTTCATTTGCTGTTTTCATAAACTCTTCATCTTTTCCCTAACTGAATCCACCAAAAACACAAACTGATTTAAATCTACATATTGTCCTTTCATTTTTTTCTTTTCCTTAGGATAAGTCATATGTGCATTAATAAGTGTAAATGTGTATATTTATACAATAAAGATGAGTGGTAAAAAGATTATGCAAATTAACCATTATCAAAAAAGTTAAAAATTTAAGGAACTAGAGACAACAATTTTTAGAAAATGGTGGGAAAGTGTATAGAAAAAGTTAAAAAAGTCATGCAAATTAATTATTATAAAATAATTTAAAATTTGAAGAGGAAAAAGTTAAAAATAGATCTCAGGTGCAATAATAATATAGACAAAATATAAATAATTACATAGAAAGTAAAAAATGACTAAAAAGTTAAAAAAAAGTTATACATATGAACAATAATTGTGATTCTAATTCACATCTTTCTCTAGTTTTACATCAAATAACAACATAAATGCCTTTTATGAGTTAAGGATTTGCTTTCCATCTAGTTTTCTTATAAACTGATAAAAAAGGTCTTTTAATGTCAGATTCCCAATATGGTAATGCTCCGCTTCTTTGTGGAATAGATCCACTAAATCGAGAAGAACCCTATGAACGTCCTTACTAAGATACGTCTCAAGAGCTTGGAAGATATCATCCAATGACTCTTTACTCAGTCCATCCTTTATAAACTTGATTTTATCTTCCCAATTGTGGGAAACCATTCCAGTGTTCCTACATTATGCATTACAAGTTCACCTTGCACACTTATAATAGACTCTCGTTCTTTTAGCTCTTCATTTCTTAGCATATGAACTTCTTCCCATTCTCGACATGCATTTAACAAATGAATCATGACACTCACCAGTTAGATGTACGTTAGCTTCAATGATCCAATGCACATCTTTAGGAAGACCTAGACGCGTGAGTACTTTCATTCTTTCAAACTAGCATTTATAGATTTTTTTGAGCAAGTCCCTAGGAAGAGTAAGGAATCTGATTTTGAGTTTTATGAGAGCTTCATTCATATTTTTTAAGATTCTTACTTGAAAATAGGATAGAAGTGAAGTTTCTCTTCTAAGATGGGTTATTCAAATGGGTGAATGCATTTATAAGCTATTTATTAATTTCTTTTTTTTAATGGCTTCGTGGCTTATTTTAAACTGCTCATAATCATAGACTTCTAATTTTTGATAATTTGAAACTTGCAACCAATGGTCAATGAGTTCAAGTAACTTTTAATAATATCTATGTATGATGAAATGATGGATGCAAGAGGTTAAAGGACAGCCTCGTTCAATTGAATAAGAAAAGATATAGGATAAACCATTCAAACAAGTTACCTAGTTTAATTGATATATGGCTTAATTCTTTTTTTTTTTTGGGTAAACTTGTATGCCTTAAAAATTGGTCATGAAAAATTTTCCTTATGTGTTCTTGAAGGATTTTTTCTAGGTTTAGAAATTTCTTCGCATAGGATAAACTTCTCTCAAATAAAGTGGCTCTAAGTTTATTCCAATTTATGCCTAGTTTGGGTTCTATGATACCTAATTGATAAAAAGTCCTAAAATTATCCTTACTGTCGCCATTATAGGCTATTAAGGCATCCAATCCTCACTTACGACAGGTTACAAATGAAAAGGATTCAATTTGAATGGAGGTATTTCACTAGCCTGCATGGAGATCGATGGTCTCATGAAGGCATCGCTACTTTGCCCTCTAATTAATCCTAAAAAGTATTCTAAAGCCCAGGTAAGAAGCTTATGATATAGGTGTGAGATCTCTAATATGCAGTGTATGAGAGGAAACATTAATCATTTCAATGATTTTCACATGACTAATTTATCATAGATAAAGATAGTCGTAATAAGACAAACATGATAAACACATGTAAAGAAAACATTGAATCAAAATGGACTAAGAAAATTTAAAACTAAGATAGAAAAGGAATATATAAAATGACTTTACTCCGATTTAGTCCCTAGTAGAGTCACCAAACTGTTGAACGTGCCTCACAATGAGATCCAAGGGAGACGAGCGGGCTTGTGGGCTTCTACACTTCCTCTAGAAATGTGACTTTGTATGTGTGTATGTAAATAAAAAGAAAATAGAGTTGTCACCAATCATTTTTTATGGTATGATTGGAACACCAAAGATGGTTTATATTTTCAGAGTTGGATTCGGGAGTTAGTTATGTGTAAGGAAGGCATTAGGGAAGGTATTAGCACCCTACAATATCCGTTTAAAGAACGATTGCCTATTTATTGTAATTCTATCTTATCAGTTGAATTATGATAGTCATTATTGTATTATCTATGTGTTTTTATTGATAATATAATTTTTAATTTTGGTTAACTTATTATTCTAGTTATCTAAATCTATCTAACTTCATAGTAAAATTCGAATAAAAAGTATCTTAATAATGTTAAGTACCATTATTATTGCACATGTAATCAGATTACTTAACTTTGATACATTATAAGTACAAATTTTATTATTTTTAAAATATTTTTATATTTTATATTTAAAAAAAAATTAATTTAGTTATTAAATCCTTTCAACTTCATGATAGAATTTGAATAAAATAACATATTTCAATAATACTAAGTCCTATTATGATCGCACCTGCAATCGAATTACTAAATTTTGATATGTTATCGGCACAAGTTTTACTATTTTAAATATTTTTTATTTATTATATTTGAAAATATTTTTAGAGAAATTTTATTTTATTATTGATGAAATATTATTTTATCTTTTTGTAAATATTTTTATTTCATTATTTTTAGAATATTTTTAATAAATAATTGTAATATAGTATTTTTTAAAAAAATATTTTTAATAATTTTACTTATTCATTTATTTTAAAAAATATCATATTTAAGATTTTCATTTAAGATTATCAAATTTATTCAATTTCATGGTTAAATCTAAAATTAAAATTTAGAAAATTATAATTATAATTCCAATATTATTTCAGAATTTTAAAGTATCAAATTTGTTAGCTTTATAACTAAATTTGAATACATAACTGCTCAAAAAAATTAAAATCATAATTCAATATTATTTTTATAATTTTTAAAATATCAAAATTTTTAATTTCATGATCAAATCTAATTAAAGAATTACTTAGAAAAATTAAAATTATATTTATTGCACCTACAATTAATTTTAATATTATTCTATCATTATAAAATGTATATAAATCATAAATGCATATGACAAGTATAAAATAATTTTTATGTGAAAAAATATTGAAATCCTTTATTTAATTGGTTCACCATATCTTTAAAAGTATTTCTCACCTCAAGAATATTAAATAGTTTGAACCTTCAAACTATTATTTCATTCTGTCATAGGATTAGCACGAAATAACATCCCAATTATATCATTGAAATATAAAATAAATCTTTTTCAAAAGTAAATAAAAAAAGATAAAAGTACGTATAGTAGGATAATGTTCCTAGAGGTGTAAATATGTCTGTCCCTTCTTGTGACTGTAAATGACAGGGGTTATCTCATCGACACTAGGTTTGATTGCTAATTTTTTTTAAAAATCTGATTTATTTGCATCCACCTTGTTTTCAATCCTTTCATGCGAGTCTTCATGACATTCCCTAGACCCGCAATGTTGCTGACTGAAACTAGACTAAAATAGCCAAAACCATTGATCATGAGCTTTGATCCCATCTTGCTTTTGCTTTCTGCATGACATCTAATGATAAACGATGAAACGTGGGAGGCTACAGTGATAAAAGGCAAGATGACCAAGTGACGATGAAGACGAAATTAGAACTTTCATTCCATGACTAAACTTTGCTCTAGTTTTCACAGTTCCATCCAATGGTTGTAGCTCATGTAGTTAAGAACAGATGAAAAGGGAGGTTGCATAACCAATGAGAAGAAGAAACTATGGTGTGGTTTAACAGAGTTTAACAAAAGTAATAGTTAAGTTTGCTAACATTATGTTGCAACTTCACCATAAGATGCCATGCATGTGGAGTACCGACTATGCATATGCTTGACCTTGGAATTGAATCCATCACTGGCTTGCTCTGATCGTCTGTACTATTTGAACATAATACTAGGCAGTGAGCTTGTGCTATGATGCTAGCAAAGAAGAAAGATAATAGGACTTACTGCTAGATTTGATGTTGCGTGACAGGACTTTGCTGTAAATGAAAATAGTAACAATAGTGCAACAAGAGCAATTCTTCGGGTGACCAGTTGCATTATAGGGCTGGAGAAGGAAAGAAGATCCGATTATTAGAAGATGCACGAGATAACATGTAATCGCCGAAAATGCTTCCCCTTTTCCTTTAAGCCATTTTAAGACCCCTCCTTGGATAGACAAAATTGTGTGGGAAAGTATGAAACTCTCCCCCTAGATAATTCAAGATGCCAGACATAAAAATTATAAGAGTTAGAGGAAAAGAGAAGAGAGGTCTACTCTCTTTGTTCCCTAGTTTCTCTCTTCTGTGTCTCCTTCTTCTCTTCTTTGTGCCCCTTCTTCTTCCAAGATGTTGATAAGAGTCAGATAAATAGAGAGGAGGAGCCATTCATGAGTAACACACCTTTCTTCTTTTTATGTGTGAAAGGAAAGAATTCTACACTAGACTTAAAGGAGAAACAAGCTCCATGGTTGGCAGCAGTAGGTAACTATCCATTGAAAGTGAGAAAATGGAAGTAGTTAGTTATAACTTTTTTATTTTTATTTTTTAAATTTATTTATTTATTTTTAATTATATTATTATCTGGATAAAATTAAGTGTCAACACCCACCATTGTATATTATTAGTAATTATCATTAATTATTATTTATTAATAATAATTATTATTAATTATTACTCATTATTAATAATTATAATTGACCCTTATTTATTATTGATAATTATCATTGGCCATCAACTAACCCATAATCACCACCAACAATTGCCTAGTATTAATGATTATTATCTACCATTATTTATTAATGTCATGCCTAATTTCAATAAACATTGTTAACTATCATTTATCTTTTATAACTATAGTTCATCATCACCTATTATTAATTACTACTCATTATTAATCACTATTGCCATCAGTGGTTGCTGTCGGCCACTATTTTCTATTGATGACTATTATCGACTATCACCCATAACATTAACTACACAATTTTGAATGAATATTTTTAATAATATAATAATATTTATAAAATAATTAAAATTTAATAATATAACATTCCTAAAAATATTATTTTTGATTGTAGAAAATATGATATTATATTCCTAAAAAATTAAATCATCACATTTTAAAAAATATTAAACTTTTTAAAAATATATAATTCCATCACCTTACTTGGAAGTGATTCTTAAAATTTAAATTCTTATTAATAACAAGTAAAATTTACTTCGATGCTAATATATTTTTACTGAACAAATGATTTGTTAGCAATATATACTTTTTTTAGCATAGTACTTATGATCCAAATGAGAACTGTTAAGATATTTTATGAAAATTGTATAATAATAGTCAGTGTACCATTGGCAACTAAAATTAGATTATTTAACTTTCATCTTATAAATTATAACTAATAAAAAAAGTTATTTATCATAATTTAAAATTTAACGTAAAAAATAAGTGGACTCCAAAAATTGTATTTAATTAATTAAATCATGTCATGTGCGTATAATAAAATAAATGAATTAATCAAATAAAACTTTTATATTTATGATGTCACTCGATAAATAAGAGATTATCACATATCATGATATATCATCCCAATTAATAAATTTTTTTTAAAATAATTGCTTAGCAATAAGCATAAAAAAAAAACACCCTTGAATAGCTCTATAAATAGAAAGTCCATTTATGTTATTTAACTAAAAAGTCATAAAAAAAAAAGAAATGTGAAGTTCTAAAACCCTTTGAAAGTTTTACCAACAAAAATCCAAGTATTTGAAGTCTCTTACCTTTACCAAGAATATTCACTTTATGTTGAAGATTTTAACCATAAATTCAAGTTCTTGAATCTTTTTAACCATGAAATCTTTGTGAGATTTACAGCATGTTCACAGGCTTAAGAGTTGACACCAACAAAATTCATTGAGATGACAGAGACAACTGCATTGCAAATGATACTTACAATTGACTTGTTAGTTTTCACAATTCAAATTAGCTATAAACCATTATTAAAGATTTGTTCTTATCACTTCTTGATCAAGATAAACTTTTATGATAGTGCCATCTTCCATGATTACATGGTTTTGTCCTTCATTATTGACTTTTTAAGTGTAAAACTTTTGTGAAGATTTAATATTCGAGTGAACATCAAGTTGCCTCACAGCCTTTCTTCAAAGTAATGATTTAACTTTTGATTGGAGATTAAGTTTCCTCATGAAGTTTCTTCAAAGCTAAGATTTACCATTCAATCTAAAGTCAACTCTCTTGAAACTCTCGATCAAAGTTAATTTGAAAAGAAGAATTAAAAAATTTTATTCTTATTCAAGAATTCAAAATTAGAAATTATATTGACATTTAAAAAATTAATAAAATAATTTGTTTTGTGATATTCTCATTTTATAAATATTTATTGTGAAATTTTATGTTTACAACCATCTTCATGTTTTGTTTGTAAACAAGAATAATGAGGACAAATGGATTATATTGAATCGAATTTCTATTAGATACAAATTGTACTTTATAGAATAAGGCAAGGCATAACAATGTTTAATGAGAAAATTAGGGATTTGAAATTTAATAAATAATAATAAATTAAAAATATAATTTTAAATTTATAACTACTTACTTCCATAATTTTCTCATTAAGAACCTCTCTTGAAACTCTCGATCAAAGTTAATTTGAAAAGAAGAATTAAAAAATTTTATTCTTATTCAAGAATTCAAAATTAGAAATTATATTGACATTTAAAAAATTAATAAAATAATTTGTTTTGTGATTTTCTCATTTTATAAATATTTATTGTGAAATTTTATGTTTACAACCATCTTCATGTTTTGTTTGTAAACAAGAATAATGAGGACAAATGGATTATATTGAATCGAATTTCTATTAAATACAAATTGTACTTTATAGAATAAGGCAAGGCATAACAATGTTTAATGAGAAAATTAGGGATTTGAAATTTAATAAATAATAATAAATTAAAAATATAATTTTAACTTTATAACTACTTACTTCCATAATTTTCTCATTAAGAACCATGATATTTTACTTTATCTTTTAGTGGACAACTTACATTTTAGATGAGACTAATTTGGTTATATTATAATTTTTTATTTTTTTTAAAGTTTGATAAAAAATTAAACATTTATAATTAATTCTTTAAATTTTCTTTAACGTTCCCTAATATTCACTTTTTAAGTTTTAATTTTCAAATTTTGTTAGTTTTCTTAAATATTTCAATTTAAATTTAAATAATATAGCACTTAGATATCTTCTAGAGCTATGAGAAAATATATTATGTGGGTAAAATTTAGCATTTACTCAAAATTGAGAGGAATTAGTTGTAAAAATTAATAAATATGGATATTAAATGTAATTATCCAAATTGAAGGATAATTTATCATTTTTTTCTCCCTTATGTTTGAGTTTTCTGAAAGACGACTAAGCTCTATTTTGGTTTTCGATTAAAACTAAACCTTATTCAAAACCCAAAAAAAATTAGTAGTACATACTTAATTTTTTTAATGTAAAATACTTTCTCCAACTTTGAAATAATTAAATTTTTATCTCTTTTTATTTTAAGAATTTAGAAATCACTTCCTTAAGTTTCACTAAACTTAAATTTAACATTCATTATCAACTTACTTAACTATTTTATCAAATTATATTTTTTATAAATTTTTTAACAATAATTATAATATTATAATATATTAGTTTGTTTCATCATTTTTTCATAGATAATTTTGCAACCTATTTTTTATTATTTAATTAAAATTTTATATGTCTAATTTAATTTCTATTAATTGTATAATATAAGAATTATTTATGAAAAATAATAAGATAAATTAAAATATTATAATATTATAAATTTTTATTTAAGAATATTACAATAAAAGTAGGGATCATAGACGAATTATTAATTTTTATTAAATAGACATAAAACTTATAAAGAAAATTTTAGGAAAGAAGAGAACTAACAAGTAGAGAGTCTTATGTGGCTTTCTTAAGGTGTGATTCCAAAAATTTAGATTGCTTGATTTATAAGCAAAATTTAGCTTTTACAGTAATACCTCGTGGGTGTACAATAAAAGCATTATAGTGAAACTGCATTATTTGATGTCATTTTTAGTCACCAAAAGTGCTAAGCTGACTCAAAGTTAAAGAAATTTGTCGAGAATTCAATTATGCTATCTCTACCGAATATTTGAATTTAACCTTTAGTGTTGACAACTTACTTCATCGAGATCAATCCCAAAATAGTCATCTTCATTTGATTGGGCATAGTCTTCTGATTCTTTAGACTTTGCTGGTGAATTATTTAAGGCCTCTGATTCAATATTAGCTTTAGATTTCAACATCAGTCGAATGTCTTTTATTTTAGAGAACTATTCTTTTGGATAAGAAGCTGAAGCGAGTACAGTTATAAACTAAGATTTAGTTTGTAAGAACTGATTAGTTCTTTTCCTAGGGTTTTTGTTGAACTTAAGATGCTTCTTGAACCATTTATGAATTTGAGTTTCTTCTGCCATGGCATGATATTTAAATTTGGCCCACCATTTGATAGAACTTTGTCTTTGAAGGATTGGGTAATTTCCTTTATGATTTTGAACAAGTTGATATTCCCAAAAATAACATCATGGAAGGCCTATTCTGAGAAAGAATTGTAAAAGCATAAGGAACTTTCCATAACTTTCTAAATCAAAATGGTTATGAAATATTTCCTATCTTTTTTTAATATTTTTGAGTAAAATTTCTTCAATTAGTCCGAAAATGTCCCACCATCTTACAAACTAACTAGGAATTTGATACTTGGCATTATGAAGAAAGTAAATAAGCCAAGAATGTTTGAAGTTTTTATTTTGAAAGTATAGTCTATTCATCCAAGCTTCTTGGTAATCCTAATATGAATACCTAATAAGATTTGAATTAAAAGATTTTTTGAATTTATTCATTTTGAATGGTTCCAGACCCCACTCATTTAATGTAACAATATTTTTGATTTTGAAACTCAAATGAGTTATCAAATTTGGATCTTCTTTATTCATATGATGTTCAATAAAGATTGAACCAAACTTTTCTAAAATATGTTGATAAAAATCTATGGTGTGGAGAAAGGATTTTGGAATAAAGTACTAATCTTCAGGGAAGATCTTTGGAATAAGATCTAAAGGATTGCTGGCCCAATATTTGGGTTTTATATATAACAAATTCTAATGATTGGATTTCTTGACATATTTGATGGTTATTTTGAGTGGTTTTAGTTCAGCTAGAACTACAGCTTTGGATGAAGTTCATGCTTTAGTAATTTGATTCTTCTGGTTGGCTATGGCCTGAAAAATTTTAGATTGGCTGAGGATGAGTTCTTAAGCTTTTTGATTTTCTTTAGCTATATCAGCCCAAGATTTCTGTGCTATTTGGAGGGCCTTTTGGAGTGAGGCTGCTAGGGCTTGAAGAACTTCTATTTGAAAATTATCATCTTTAATTTGCCTAGATAATGAAGATTTGGGTTTTGGTTTGGAGGATGAAGCAACTTATTTGGCTTTTTCCTCAGTCATTGGTTTTTTCTTATTTGGATCTAGAGGATTTGTATTTTTTAACTTTTTCATATTTGTTGATTCATTCCCTGTAAAAATTCTCTAGTGAGAATCAGGAAGAGAATTTGAAAAACTTTTTAAATGTTCAATTTTAAAGTCAAATACACTTAAAATGCCTTACCATCTAGCAAAAATTTGTTTTGATACAATATTTTGAACATCTTTTTGAAGGATAGATTTTGTTGAACTGTAATCTACTCTAATAACAAGTCTTTAGTTTAAAAGTTCCGATTGAAATTTTTGAACACATAAAATAATTGGTAAAATTTCCTTTTTGGGAGTTGAATAGTTTTGCTGTGCAGGATTCCAATGTTTAGATGCAAATGCAACTATATGCTCTTTGCCATTTAAAATTTATTTTAGGATTCCACCATATTCTAAATTAGATGCATCCGTTTCAACGATTTTGGGTATAGTGGGATTTGAAATATGCAGACAAGGAAGACTCTTGACTTGAGCTTTAACTTGCCTAACTATTTTTGCATACATGGTAGTCCAAAGAGGAGGACTCTTTTTAAAAAGATCATGTAATGGTTTAATGAGATTTGAAAGATTTAGAAAAAAATCTGAAACATAATTCAAACAACCCAAAAATCTTTGTAGTTAAGTCTTTTCAATTAGTTAATAAGGAAATTTATCAGCAAACTCAATTGATCTCTCAATTAGAGTTATAGTTTCCTGATAAATATGATGATCAAGAAATCAAATTTTTATTTGAAAAAGAGAATATTAGGTTTTAGAAATAGCTAAACCATTTCTTTGAGTTGTATTAAGGAATATATTGAGATGTTTAAAATATTGATCAATACTTTCAGAGAAAGCTAAAACATGATTAATATAAATAATGATAAATTTGAAAAATGGATTATAAATATCATTCATAATCCTTTGAAACTCTGAGGGAGCATTTTTCAATTTAAATGGCATTATGTTCCATTCGTATTGATCAAATAGTACCGTAAATGCTGTTTTATATCTATCCTCAGGTTTTATTTGAATGTGCTAGAATCCAAAATTCGTATCAAATTTTGAAAAGATTTTTGTTGAATAAAGTCAATTTAACAATCTTTTTTATTAGGAATAGGATATCGAATCTGTTAGGAATTTGAATTATCATATGTAGCAGAAATTTAAAAATTTGATCCGAATTCTACCTAGAATCCATACAAAAACATAAATCAATGATTAGGGTTTTACCTATTAGGCACTCATGTTTCTACTGATCAAAACTTGAGAGCAGATAAATCAAACATCGGTTGGAAGGTACAACATCTCTACGATATCCACACGGAGTGAACAACGATCTCTCATCCTCCACGAATCTGCTAGGATGTGTTTTTTCTCTAAGATTTAGGATTGAATGTTTTTTTAGTGACTTAGGGTTTGGGGAAGCTTATAAGCGTGTTAATTAAAGTGCTGCCCTTAAGTCCCTTTTTATAAAACTTAGGCATGCCACAATCCTAATCCTACTAGGATAATGCCTCTAAAATCTTAATCACACTTAACAACTCATCTTATCCTTATCTAATATTAGATAATAATATTATCTCATAATATAAATATTTTAATATTAGATAATTGTATATAATTATCAAATATCAAAATAATATTATCTCATAATATATTTATCTAATATCTAATAACGTAATTATTTGATATTACTTTAATATCAAATAATATCATATAATATTATATATATATATATTACGTGAACAACATATTATTATTCTTAATAATAATATATATGCACAAAAATAAGTCAAATTAATTAGATATTAATATAATTAAAGTCCAATTAATTATTATCTTATTCCTACTCCTTTTGTGTGACCTTGTAGGTTTTTACTACGTTGACAATGACTCATTATTGAGCCATAGACAGTGAACGGTATTTAGTAATACATCACTGCCACTCAAGTAGTAAGAATGTTTGTGATTTGACATCCACCTAATACATGATCAACGTTTTGCATCATAATCCTTTTTGTAATAATATCCAAATTGAACTGGAGGTATGAAATGTGTCATCCTCGTTAATGTTTAATTTATATTTCTTGATACTGAATAGACTTCAAAACAAATGATTAATATCACATATTGATACATTTGAGCATGACCATGCATTTTTAAGTTTCACTCAATCAAGAGGCCTAAGGATATATCTCTTTTATAAGAGTAATAAAATTCCATCTACATCACTCACTTCCCTCTGCATAATTCGTGACACACCCAAACAACGCCCTACTTGTCATCCCGATTAAAGGTGACATACGACGACATCAAAGTGAGTAACCTCTAATGTAGGAAACCGTAGTGACTTCAGATCAAAGGACTATATACAATTATGACCATATGAGAACTACTAATAATACAAGTCTTATCCATGCAGTATTCTCATATTGGGTCAGTTTAGTACATCTGTTCACTAACAATGTACTCATGTATTAACTTGATATTATATATCTATGATTCATAATCATCAGTCATTATACATGCCAGTCTCAGTGTACTATTACTATCCTTTTTATAATAATACTTGACTAGGGGCATTTTAGGAATAGTAAAACTATTCTAGGGATAATTATTATATTAAGTTATAAATTACATAAAAATTAAAAATAAAATATAATAATTGCATTGCCTGAAGTAAAATATAATACATTGTGTATTATTTCAATCATCTATATGATTGATTCCTAGGACACACACCAACAAAATCCATTATAATGTAATGTTGAATGGTTTATAATTAATCATAAGCCTTGGTGTGCGTCACTCTATTTCAGCACTCTTATTTACATAGAATGCTGCACAAGACTAAGGGCTTTTCGATGTCCTAATAATCCTCTTCTTTAGGAGATCATCTATTTCCTTTTGGGAAAAATCTAGAAGTTCATGGTTCATTTGGATAGGTCTTGCTTTTGTAGGAATTTTTTTTCAAAAAAATCCTGTAGCTTTACCATATGTTGCTTTTTATTCCAAAAAGCATTTGGTAAATCAGCACATATATTACTGACTATCCATTTTTCCAAAGATTTAATTTTTGATTGAACAGTTGGATTTTGTAAATGCTGTTCAATTCTTTTAAAAGAGATTTCTTTAATAAGATAATTTATTTGAGCTTCTTTGCAATCTATCAAGTTAATGTTCTGAGACTTCTTAACAAATTGAAAAGTGATTTTTTCTTTAAGAACTTTGGTTATAATCCCTTTATTTGTAACCTTGTAAAGAATCAAGGCTTGAACAAATGGATTAGCTAAGATAACTTTGCTGGATAAATTCTTCATGAGTAAAAATTCTTAATCTGTTTTATAGGAAGAATTTACTATTTGAACATCAAATAATTTGAAATTAATTTTAAATGAGGAACTGTTGGTAGATCTAATTTTGACCTTAGTTTTTTTAAAAAAATTTGTTAGGATTAGGCCTTCTTGAATATAATTAATATCTGCCCCAATATCAAATAAGATAACTATTTCTAGTTCTTAGTTTTTCTTACTAAGTTTGATTGAAATATAATATTTAGGAACTGAAATCCTGAAAATAGATCCTAGCAGATTATTTTCTTCTTCATCCCTATTAGTTTTAATATTTTCTTTCCCTTTAAGGGATATCTGAAGTTCAGTAATAATTTTTTCTTAGAGCTTTTGGATTGATTTTAGCTTCTTTACTTTTGTTTTAAGTAGATTTGTTTCAAATTACAAGTCTTGTAAAGTAACAAGTTTGCTTTGCTCTGACTTAAATCTATCTAAAACATCTTTGAAATTATAAGTAGTTGGTTGTAGAAAACCTTTTGAAAACGAAAGTTTATCTAGATTTTGCTTGAGTTTTTTGAGATATTCTTGCTTCTTATCATTATCAGGATAGTCACTAATGATGTAAAAAAGCAAGTTTTGTTTCGTATTGAGCACATTTACCTCCATCTCAAAGGGCAAGTCCTTTGAGGATATTTAATCATCTTCAGGAAGATGAGAGATTTGTTGTACTTGGTTTTCTTCCTCTGCTTCGGATTCTTACTCAAATTGCAAGGATTCCTTAGCAAAAAGATTGATTATTTAGTTCGAGATGGATTCTTCCAAATTGAGTTGCTCTATCTTTCTTTTCAATCTTTAATATTTGGCAATGTGTTTAGGTTTACTACACCTATAGCACATGGCCTAATATCTTAAGCTTGATAAGGAGGTGGAGCATATCTAGATTTGGATTTCCTCATTTGATGTTTGTTTAAAGAACGTTTAGGCTTGGGCTGTAAGTAAGGTTTTAGTTGTAACATTTGTTACCTAACTCGTCTTCTATGTTTCGGTTTAAAGGATTTTGAGTAGGTAAAACCAAACTATTCATAAAAGGTTCCTAACTTTTTCCTATTTTGAGCCTTTTCTTTGGCAAGTTATCTCTGAATTTTATCATCCTAACAGATTTTGAGGGCTACCTTTTGAATGTAACTTACTAATTCTCTATAAGTAAGTTAATCATAAAGGATTTGCTCTCCATGTCGACTCCTAATTTTTTCTCGAACTTTATCTCTTAAGGTTATAGGGAGACCTATAAGAAATTTTACCTTCCACAAAGGCTGGTTACTATCTGATCTTGTAAAGATTCGGGTAAAGAACATGTCTTTATACCACCTGAAATCAGATAGGTTTTACACCTAAGATTGGAAAGGAGTTCAGCTGATTTATCCTTCCAAAAGGTTGGATCACCAATGAAGTGTCTTCTTATAGTATAAATTAGTGTATTTACAGCATCAAGAATTAGTCTATTATTGGGTCCTAAGATTATTTGTCCATTCCTATCTTGCTTAATGGCTTCTTTTATTTAGGTTTTCTCTATTTCTGTAAGATGATCATCCCACCATCCTTTTAATTACCCAGTAAAGCTTGCAACTAGGTAGTGATAGACTATAGTATTATCACAAGTATGGTTTGATTGGTAGGCTGTGCAAACCATCACCATTTGTTAGAGGGTATTTAGGATTTCATATTCAGATTTGTTATCTATGTTCCATTCATAGATGTTATTCCCGTTATAGGAATTCTGAATAATATTTGATTTTTCTTTTATAACCAGATCAGGATAACTAGTTCTTGGGTAATACATCTTTTGAGGTGTTTTCCAATTAGTTTCCCTACGTTCTTGTTTGATTAGATTTACTTGATATTCCTCCGAAGATGTTTTAGAGCAATTATCAAAGGCTCCTACTATTTTTGCAGTAACTGATTTGGCAGACTTTAGTGTTTCAGATTCATCAACATACACCTGTCCTAGTTTCTAGTTTAATTCTTTTATCATTTGGTTTATCCTAGTTAGGGTTGAGTTTCTGGAAAGGGTTATTTATTTTTAATGAGGGATTTAATAAGGTTTAAACAAAGGGTTTTCAACCTTCTTTATACCAAAGGATTCTCCTGCAAAATTTTTAGAAACGCAAGAATTTCTAACAAACAATATATGTGCTCCAATAGTTTGGAGATGCCTATTAGTATAATTATTTTGTTCAATGATCGAAGCAATGTCTTTTGCCGCTGCAGCTTCTCCTTCCTTGTAACCTTTAGTCTTGAAGGGAGATGCAATCACCGGTTTCTTTAAATCTGTTGTTGGCATCTGGAATGGTCCTTTTAATGGAAGGTCTGAGATAAGCTTCTCTCCTTTGGTAGTGATCCATTCCTCTGCTCTGTTAGTGACTATACTAACAGATTTCATCCTTTTGAAAGGATACTCAATTTAGTTGTTTTCAGCATATGTTTCAAACCATTCAAAGAAAGATATATTTATTTGAAAAAGACTCATATAATTGTAATATTTTTCTGAATATTTGTTTTATCCTGACCTTTGTATTTATAGAAAAACTAGGTTCTTTGGGGAAGGAATTCTTCCGAATAGAATTCTTTCCTTAAAGATTCCTTATCAATTTCAAAATATTTTTCATAATTCATAATAAAATTAGGTCATTAAGGCATATTTGTGAAGCAGTTGGAGAACTAATAGAACTAGAAAAGATATCATATCTACTCTCCTGACCTAATAATTCACCATCTTTCTCATCTTCTTCTATTTGGATGGTTTGATCATAAACTGGCCTTAAGACCTTTGAAGTATTATCAATATCTCTTAAATCGATGTTAATTGTAGAAGGATTTGGAAAAAAATTTCTTGAAAATACTGATCCTCTTGAAGACTCAGTTTTTAGACTTCTTCTAGAACTAATTCTTTTAGAGCAAGATCTTCTTGGTCCTTCAACCAAATTTTTGAGTTTTGAGAAGGATTCAACAAATTCTTCTATCCTTGACTTTCTTCTATTTGAAAAAGAGATAAAGGCAGAACCATCTAGCATGGTTTCTATCCTCAAGATTTCTTTTATAGGAATCTCTTAGGGTTTAATCACCTTTTTGAAAGCCCAATTTTCAAACCAACTTAGATTATCCCATATTCTTTTCTTTAGAATTGATAAGTTAATCTTTGTGTCATCCATTTGAAAGAAGATAATTTCTCCTTTTTGAGTAGGTGGTTTAACGCATAGTGATACAGGTGAGTTGTGCAATTTATAGTTGATTCGGTAAATGATCATCATAGGGATTTAGCTCAGTTCCATAGTATAATTATACAATTTGATTTAAAGTTTAAGAAGAGCTTCTAGAAATTGATATGTCATAAGGACTAAATAAAAATGATAAAATTTAATGAAATAATAAATTAAATTAATAATGAATATTAAATCTAAATTTATATAATTTAAGAGGTTAATTTTAAAATTTTTAAAAATAAAAAGAGAAAAAATTCAATCAGTTTTGCATTTTTTTTTGGCCCAGAAAACCACGCCTTGGCTATTCAAAGCGCAAAAATAGCCCAGAACGAAAATCTTGTAACATACTAACATGGAACCCGCTAGGGAAACGACATCGTTGTATTGCCGTTTCATTGGTGTTGGCCGTTTAAACTGCAGGCGCCGTCCCGAACTGCCCTCAATTCATTAGGCACTGCCCGGGGTGGACGCAGCGGAGGTAGCAAAATCCTCAAATGGCGGTACCAGGGAGACGCAACGATGACGACGACAATTTCGAAGAAGACAATGCTCTCTTTGAAGAAGAAGGTCTCGAAATGCTTGAAGAGCCTGATGTTCCCCTTCATCTTCGCGACCTAGCTTCCGCCGCAGAGCTTGGTGATGTTGAAGCTCTTCGCCGAGCTCTAGGTTCTTACTTCTCCTTGCCACTTCACCATTCTCACGCTCTTTCTGTCGCGATTTTCTATATCTTCTAGGATTGTTTTTTTATGCCTCTGTGTGCCTGCGATTAATTTAATTATAATTGTGTTTCCTCTGCTGAAGCTAAATTGGTTGTTGGAATCAAACCCCGGGTTCTCACCTTATTTTTAAAGACTTTGGTTCATCTTATCGTGCTTCTGTTGGTATGTTTAGTTTGTTGTTTGCTCTATTTGCTCCGTCCAAGGAAAAGTTGCCCACTAGCAAATATCAGTTTAAAAACTTTTTATGCCGTCATTTGAAAGTGTTGTAAGAAGCTCAGTACGTTAATTAAAGAATGGGGCTTGGGGTTTATTGAAGATTGTTGCATAGAGTAGACCTTGCGTTTAAGGATAGGCAATTATCTCATTCTGTCTAGGTTGCTCAATGATCGGGGAAGGTGGACCTTGGTGCCATATTGTTCAACTGTGTAATGTAACTTCTGTTTCTTGATTTGTAACTTGCAACACAAATTGTGTTCATTTTGTGGTTGAACACGAGTATATGGGTCATGCTGGAAGTCTGGAACAGGCTAGTTGGAGGATTTGATGCTCCAAGCATATTGTGCTGCCGCAAGAGTAGATTCCTGTCAAATTTTCATATATATTATTTCACCATGTGGACTTCTAGCAAACTAAAATTTAAGGTTCTTTGTTCTTCTATCGGAAGGGGGGGGGGGAAGAAGGTTCTTTATTCAATTTATTTAAGAACGGTAGGGAGATGCAGGGGTTAGTTAAGACATACAGAGAAAGAAATGTGCTTTAAATTGAAGCTGCAGTATATTTTTCCCGGCAATGCTGTTGGAAACAAATGCATTGCTCTTGGGCAGCTGTTTTTGGCTCCTCAAACCCCATATTCTTATTGCTTCAAATTAATTTGTTGAAGTCTTTATCTATAGAAACACTTGTTATGAAATGTCTGTGTTGGGGGAAAAAAAAGAGAAAAAATAAAAAACAAAATGAAGAGATTCTGGTTTTCATGGAGCACTATTGTTTTCAGTATGTACATTAGATAAGTCGAAGTTTTTCTTGTATATGAACATTATTTCAGAGGAATTTTCAGCAATCTACAATGAGTCCACTAAATTTAATTTGTTCAATGCTGGATGCGCCCTCATTAGAATATTGGTTCACCTTTCAACTCAAGTGATTCAAACCTTCATTTTACATCACTACAGATAACTTGACTGGCAGCATTGATGAACCAGTGGAAGATGGGGACTCAGCTCTACATCTGACCTGTTTATATGGCCATTTGTCATGTGTCCAGGTTTGTCTTCACTTCACTGGCAGCATATGATATTGTTGTACTGGACTACATTGAATTCTTGATCTTTTTGCTCTAATTGCAGCTACTTATTGAAAGGGGAGCAAACCTGGAGGCTCAGGATGAAGATGGTGCAATTCCTTTGCATGATGCTTGTGCAGGGGGTAGGTTTTGTTGTTTTCAAAAAGTTTGAACAGGATTTTTTGTTTGTTTTATGATGCCATTTTTTCTTTGATGACTCTATCAGGGTTTACCGAGATAGTCCAGCTGCTACTTAGCAGAGCAAATGACACAGAGCATATAAGGAGGATGCTCGATTCAGTTGATTCTGAGGGTGATACTGTGAGTAGTAATTTAACTTTTAAAAATTCTCAAACTTTCATGCATATGCTTGAGTCTAGCAAACTACTAATAGTGTCATTAATTTATTTTCAATATAAGAATGTTGGGTGCTTGAAAATTTCTCCCCTCTGATTTTACTTTCATCCTTATCTTGTGATTATTTCTTCAGCCTCTTCATCATGCGGCACGGGGAGAGCATGTTGACGTTATTAGATTGTTGCTAGCACATGGTGCTTCTCTCACAAAGGCAAACTTGTATGGAAAGGTATAGCCTTTAACTTTCAAAGTAATTTAAGAAATTTTTCCTTCTGCACCAGTGTTCTAAAAATAATGATAATTTGGCAGACTCCGGCAGAGTTACCTGATCAAGACAGTGATGCTAGGAGACTGTTGGAAGGTGCTGCAACTGCAACCGCAAATTTCATGTCATGCCGGTAGTCTTATTTTGCCAGAGACACTACTTTTTGGAGTCTTTGTGATGAGCAACTCATATATATTTGAACTTATTGTATATGACTATTTCTGAAAGTTGGGAAAAAAATGTTTTATAATGCCAATATTCTAGGTTGCGTTTTCATTTTCATACTTGATTTCATTAATAGTATTCTTGTAAATACTGCCGGTTAATTAAGGCTTTGAACTTCAATTTGGAGGGAATTCTTGTGCCTTGGCATTGACTTGTGCCGCATCCTCAACAATTGCAATCAATTTGCTGGTGTGGTGCAGCTGCTGATAGAGGGTGCAAATGTTTAATCATACGATGGCTGTATCACTTCAAAACTCTGAATCACAGAAATAGAATGCTGTAGAAGCGGTTACGGTCACAAAGCCCAAATTGCTTCATATCCGTCCCTTACCAAGCAATTGGGGTACGACCCCTTGGATCACAGAAGGGGATTATCCTTTGCTTATGTGCGTTCATTGCATATCTGCCTTTAAATTCACATAGGTGGAAGATGGAGCTTGCTCGTATTTTTAAGCCTTTGCTACTTTTCATTAATCATTAACAGACATAATACAGTGCTAACAAGTTTGTCAAGAAAATCAGGTTGTCTATTATTGTTATATGGCATAGTCGGAGTGAAGTAAATCCGTCTGTTTTAAAGGGATAGGATCGCTTAAACTACTACATGTGACATTTTTACTTTAGTAGTGGTTTACGGCCAAGAAAATTTTTTTTGTGCATTTAATGTGGAAAATTGTTAACATACCACTCAAATCTCTCATAACTAGACTATCACTGCTTCCCACAACTAAACTACTAGACTTTGAATTTATATGTTTTTTGTAGTTCAATTTAAAGGTGCGATGAATATTTTGTCTTGTACTTTGGGGGCTTCAATGGTAGCACTGGGCATTGATTAGCTGCTTTATGCATTGTTCGATATTACAGTCTTAGCGAAGGCTCCCCTGTAATAAGCTGAGAAATGATTATGCTACTTTTGTCCAAAGAATGAGCAACATGTCCATTTATTTTTAAATATTACAACAGGGGATGAAGGATTGAATATCTCATTTATTTTCATTTTCATTTTATTTCATTTTATCTTAATGCTTAAAAAATAGCCTTTTCATTTAACTCTTTGATGGATGGCAGAAGTTGTCACTGTTTAGACTGCCGTGAGAGCTCCCAACAGAAATCCATGAAATAGCAATTGTAGTATCAGAATCAAATTGGGAAAAACACACGTTCTCTTGTTAAGGGTTTGCTTATATATAACCTTAAAAAATGGTTGTATTCGTATCACTTCTTGTGAATTTCATGAGAAAACATTATAAAACTCAATATTTTATATATATTATGCAATTTTTCTATATAACGTAAGTTACAAAGGATGCAATTATTCACATAAAACTTGCAATTTTTTCATGAGATCTCATAATTTTGTTCATAAATCTTGTAACATAAAATAATGAACTTACAACACAAAAACTTGAGAAGTTGTTACGAGATCTCATAAAAAAAACTATAAATTTTATATAAAATGTTCAAGTTTTATAAGAAAGTCATATAAAATTTGCCAAGATTGGACCAATACTCCTTATTTTGAGGGAGTAGTGAAGAAGATTCTCTTGTTGTACAAATGTTTGTATTGATTTGGAGAAAATATAAGCCATTCTCATAGCACAATTTAAAACAAGAACAGAATCTAACAAATTTACACAAACTAGAAGGCATCAATTGACCGCCAATTTCTCCACAGTGATGGTACAAGCAATTGAGTAGCCAAGACACAGTGGCATTAGTGAGGCATTAAGGAAGAAATTTACATATACATGACCTGGACAACATGTGACAGAGTGTCACCCATTGCAGCATTTTAGGAGCAACAGCCATCGTTTTGGGACTGCTGTGATGACGATGACGGCGGCGGCGGCGGCGGTGGCTGTGGCGGTGGCGGTGGTGGTGGGGTTGCTGGTTTTTTTACTTCCATTATCTATAAACAGCAATATAGGATGGTAGAAAGTCACATATCTCAAGTTTGCACAACATAATTTTAGCTGTGCTAGTTTCATGCGAAAACATGTATATTCCGATTTTTTTCTTTTTGGTATTTTTTGCAACATTTTTCATAAAATGATTTAAAAACTCGTTGATCAAAATTGCAACATAAAAAAAATTAGAAAAAGTTTCAAGTTTTAGTGTAGAAATTGCAAAAATATAATTTTTTTCAGATAAAAAACCACAAGAATGTGTATCCGTATGCCACTATACTCATACATACACCCATATCATAGCAGTACCCTTACAAAAGGTTGATGTCAACCATATAAGTTCCCTACCATCCGTTAATGGGAAAATTGTGCTTTGTTAATAGAATAGAAGTCATGTGAAAATAAGGGCATTCTGAAACTATACCTTTAAAGCAAGATCCTTAAAGCATTGCTCCACATTTTCTCGAGTTTTAGCACTACATTCAAGAAACAAACACCCCAACTCTTTGGCTAGGGCCTCTCCCTCTTCTCTACTCACTGCCCTTTCAGAATCCTAGAAGAGAGATATCAACAAAAAACAACACGAATGGATGAACAGAATACATCATGAAAAGGTAACCCAAGTTAAAAAAACCATAATTATGGGAAAGTTTTCGATTAATCAGACTAGGTTGCGAGGACAATATAGGAAGTTCCGGATAACATAAAACAAATGGTTCCTAGATTAAACTTAGCAAGTAATCTCATTCCTAACAGATCCTGAGCCTTGTTGTCATTTTTTACCATTTTATTGTGCAAGATTGCACAATAGTGACTGCATTATTTTCTTGGATCATATATTTAAGAACAAGGTAAAGATCAAACAACTTACTCTATCAACTTTATTTCCAACCAGTATCTTCACGCCATCCTGATCAGGTGAATAGAGTCCCAATTCTCTAGACCATACTTCTGATAAGTTTGTAAACGTGTTTCTCCTTGTGACATCATAAACTAGAACAAGAGCAAATGTTTTAGAACATATACTATATTAACAACGATTCATAGAATTGAAAAAATCCCTTTAGCATACTGAGAATGATTCCATGAGCTCCTCTGTAGTACGAGCTATGTAGAGTTCTGAGCCTTTCCTGCCCAGCTGCAACAAGCCAATGCTTTACTTCGTCATTAAATCAATGGGAAAAGCGAGTAAATGAAGAAGTCCATATAGATCTAATTTATTCTCTGCATCACCTCTTCTGGTTTTGCTGATTTGAAATAATGAGTCACACTCAATTATAGACATGTCGATTTATACAATGATTAATCCTTTGAAAATGACAATATGATGAATTAATAATTTAAAGTAGTTGATGAGTGTATCTCTGAGCATTACTCGAATGTTTTATCTTAAAATAAATGCAGAAAATAGAAGTTTGACAATTCATGAACCGGAAGAAGAAGAAGAATTACCAGTGTCCCAAATTGTCAGTTTCAATCTCTTGCCATCAAGTGTCAGCTGCTTGATTTTGATATCAACACCTACAGTTGATCCAGACAAAAGACGATAAGAACATCAACATCAGATCCTATCAAAACCCAATCTGATAAAAACAGCATCATTTGGATGTGAACCACACGACGAATTTTAGGAACAGAAACTTAATAATAGAACAGTAAATTACATATACCAAAGCAGTTGAGGAAAACACAATGATTGAGTGCAATCGGTTAGACTGTAACAGCTAAGTAAGATGTATAGCTGAATGGAATCAGATTCTAAATGTTCAAAATGTTGTGGGTAAACTGTGCAAGGAAAGTCGAAAAGCTTCCAGGATACACATACAGTACTTAAAACTTCTCTTGCAGATTACAAAAAATAGATCGAAAAAGCAACGTAACATCTGTAAAAATGGAAGTAATTGATATTGAATTCCATGGCTGAACACTGGTTTCTTGATTCTAGACCAGAAAAGAGAAGCATAGGATGCGAGTAGAACTAATAAACAAATACTGATAAGAGCATTAACATGTTATTTTCTTTTAGCTGCAAAATTAAACATTTTTACTTCAATATGAAAGAAACTGAGAGAGAAGAAAGAGAAGAATGAAATACCAATGGTGGGAGGAAGATCTCCAACCGAGCTGGAAATGAAACTGCCGAGCAGACTACTTTTTCCAACCCCATTGTCGCCGATCAATATGATCTTGAAAGAGAAATCATAGCTATTGCCCTCAACTGACGACGAACTCATCTCTCTCTCTCTCTCTTCCTCTCTTCTTTCTCTCTCCCTCCGTCCCTTGGTTTAAAGAGCGAGTAGTGTGTGTATATATAAGCAACGTACGGAAGTGGGGTGGTGTGAACGAAATCGAATGGCATCTGAGAAATCAGACAGATAAAATCTATCCTTTTAAAATTGCAATGAGTTGCATCAGATTCACCACCTTTCTTTATTAGCATCTTTCATTTTTTTTCATTAGGAGAGAGACTGAAGCGAAAGAAAACGGCTAACTTGGCCTGTCATCCGATTCGGGCAATACAAGGTCTCACGTATTTATTCCTTTTTTTTTTTCCTGAATTTATCCCACCTTTATGCATTGCTGTTTTCTCGGAATCCCAGGTTCTTGTCCTTGCTCTATTTGCTCCACATCTTATAGGAGAGGTTGAGATTGCTTTCTCCCTAAGCAATGTTTAGGAGAACCATTTTTAAGTAATAAAATAAGAGAAATACTTAATGAAAGTATATCCTGCAACTTTTATGAAAGACGATAAAATTCACAAAATTGTTAATTCCACTATGAAATGAGTTCAAAATGTACGTAAAGAAGTGTATGGAACAAACTCAGCGACATAACATGTTGTAAGATGCCTTCAATAATCAAATTTAATATTCTTTTCTGGAGTAGAATATTTGAAACTCACTTTGCATTTAGTGAACTAGTTGATAATTCTATACTTCTAAACCTATAATGAAAATCCAATTCACAACAAAATAGAAATGAGTCTAGCTGAGAAGTCATCAAGCAAAATTAAGTAACGTGAGACTTAAGAAGTACAACAAAACGATGTGAACACATTACTTTATGCGCATATGGATATGCTCACGTATCTGTTAAACGATGTGAATACATTACTTTATGCACATATTTATGTTTAATCATAAAATAACAAGTAAAAAAGGAACCCTATCCATAAGGAATTTGATCACAACAAAACATATTAGATCTGCCCACTTGTATTAAGATTGACTTAAGTTATCAATATTGTATTTGGCTCAAATTCAAATTATTGTCAACTTATAATTTTTTTAATTTTGAATTGTCTTTAAATTCAAACTAAATTTTGTGTTAAAATAGGACCGATATTCCTTGCCTAGCATATATTTTAGATTATAAATATTTGTGTTATCTTAAATTCAAATTATTGTCAATTCATAATTTTTTTATTATGAATTGTCTTTAAATTCAAATTGAATTTTGTGTTAGAATAGGATTGATATTCCTTGTCTAGCATATATTTTAGATTATGAATATTTGTGTTAGCTAAAGATTTGATATATAAGAGGGATTTGATGTGAATGGCTACGAGGATTACATGAGAAGAACTGTTATAGAGATTTGTTAGAGATGTAAGGATAGTAAATAGGAAGTTGTGCAATTATGGTTGAAAATTTTCATCCACATTATTCTATAATTTTGAATAATATAGTGAATCTTTTTTCATTTGTAATTTTCCCTTGGAATTTGGAGTTTTTCACTTTATATTACTCATGTGCTTTAAGATTCATTTGGCATGAAAAATTTCTAGAATTGATTTTATTTTATTTTGATAGAAATTATTTCAATTCATTTATAAATAACTTCTATTGTTTAAAAATTTTATAAAAAGAAGTAATGATTTCAATTTGTTTGAAAGTGAATTCTTTTATTTAGAATGCATTGAGAAATGCATAAATTGAATTAAAAAGTTGATTATGATTGAATCATAGCAAATATAATGTTAAAAAGAAGATAATTTTTCATATAGTATATTAGGTCAAATAAAATAAATTTCAATGAAATCTTTATTAAATTTGATGAATTTTGTAATAGGACAAATATAATTATAATAAGGGCAAAATTTAGATAAAGTTTCTCAGGTATTTATTGCAAGATTTTTCACTCAAATTATGACAAGTGCATCAATTGCTCTATTAATTCGTTTTAACTTTAATTTGATAATTACAATAATTAGCAATGTTATAATTATAACAAAATAATTAATGCAAATATTGTAATTTGAATGAAGAATTTTACAGCAAACACTTAAAAAACTTAAACTAAATTTTATCCTTAAAATAGAAATTGTAAATTAAATAAGTTTTTTACTTAAAGTTGAACATCATTTTAAAAAGAAATTCATTTAAAAATGAAATAAAATTTTGTTTTAGTTATGTCAAACAAATAGTCGCCATCCAAATTGAGTTAATTATCTAATAGTTGTTTGTTCGAGAGAAGAAATATTTTTCTAAAAAAAAACAAATATTCAGCTATTATAATAAATAGATTGTGCAAATAGAATGAGATGAGCACATGTGATATCAAAATTCATTCTCATGGATTTGCCGGAATGATCTCAATAATGGAAAAGGAATTGTGAAGAGGGATCGAATTATGTAATTTGAATTACATTTATTTGTTTTTGATAAAAATACATATTCTCTAAAAATATAATTATAAAATATTAAAATAATAATAAATATTTTATTTTCAAATATAAAGAGTGTGGTAAAAAATATTTTTTGTTTCTAAAAAATATTATTTTCTTTAACAAACATAACACTAAATATCACAATTTTTTGCTTAATATATATATATAGATGAAATTCCACTTGGATACTCACACATAATAAGTAAATGACATTACACAATGAAAAAGAGAATAAATTATACTCATTTTCCCTAAAATTTAACCTAATTACATTCATATCATCTTTATTTTCAAAAATATATACTCATATCTTTTATTTTTTGAAAGTAAGAAGTGTGAATGTATATTGAAAATACAATAAAAATAATGTTAGTATATATGAAAGGAATAATAAGTGAGGAAACAAATGGGTTATCAAATTATTGTTGGGTCAATATTTTATAAATTATTATTTGGACTTAATGGTATGCTTTTTTTAGTATTATCTTTACAAACCCATAATGAATTCATAAAGTTTTTAAGCCACCACTCTTTCCAAATGAAATTTTATTACATGCCTAAAAATTTTTTATATTTATTTTATTTTGAACATGTCAAATCTTAGTCATCTAGAAATATTTCTATTGGCTTGCTTTTTAAATTTAAATCCAATGATCCATTTCAAAGTTTAATTTTAATCTAATCTATTGGATCATGTTTGAGAGGAAAAATTCAAATTTCAAAAGTATAAGAGAGAAATTCAAATTTAAATCTTTTCCATATATTTTATAACGATGACAATATTATTACTTGTTATACAAGTACAAGGATTATTCATAACTTTTTAATTAAAAATGGAGGCAAAATTCAAACTTGTAGTGAGATAGTAGTAAGTAAGTTACTATCTCAAACATTTTTCTTATGGGAAGCTACCAATGTTAAAATACTGTGCAATTTGGTTCAAATTTGAATATTCAGCTCAAGGATAAATCAAGGAAGCTTGTAAAAGAAGTCGTCTTAGAAAATAAGTTGCCTTTTATCAATAGAGTTGTATATGGGCTGAGCACCTACCTAATCCAATAGGCCCCACTTAGAAAATATAACATTTAGGCTCATTTTTTCCCTTTTTTTTGCTTGATAGACCTATTGAACATTTTTAATAGCTCAATTAATAATCAAGCCGAGCTCAAGTTAGGATAAAAAGAAACGACTTAATTTAGCTTAATTATATTAATTTATTTTTAATAATATAATTATATATTAAAAATAATTATATCTAATTATTTTTAATGTAAAAAATATTAATTTAATATAATTAAATATTTTATATAATTAAATATTATATTATTTCTTTAAATGTATAATTTTATTTTAAAAATTTATTTTTACTTAAAAATAAAAAATTTATTTTATTTAGGCTATTGGATTGGCCATGCATAAAAAATTTGGGTTAGATCAAGTTGGGTCAATTTTTTTAAAAAAAATAAATAGGTTAGGCTAAGCTTAAGTTATGAACTTCATGTATTTTAACTTGATAGACTCAATACAAAACTTGTTTGATTTGGCTTATGCACACCTTTATTCATTAAGTTTTTCTTACAAATAGATCATATTTCAAGACAAGAAAATATATCAAGCCATTAAGTGACAACTTGCAAATCATATTTTTATTCTTTTATCCAAAGTTCTAATGAAATTTCTCTTGATTCAAAATTTGTTCATCTACTCCAAGAGTGTTCTATAGAGAAAAATTGTAAAATCTCATAGTAATATTATGAGAAAACCTTCTTTGGAAACTTATTTGAAATCTAAGTATAGATTGTGAATTTTATAAAGTTAAATAGAAATTAAAATTTTAATGTGAATTCAGAAAATCTTATAAAGTTCTATAGTGCCCAAAAATCCTAATAAGGATTAGGTGAATTTCATAAATTTAGATGTTGTATTTTTGACAAAAAAATAATAGATATCTCAAGTAAAATTTAGTAATTTAAGAAGAGAGGAATAGATTCAAAAGGCACTCCTTTTGAACTATTAAACATCTATAAAAATTCTTGACATTCATTCTTCTTCTCTATTTATTTATTTAATTAATTTGTATTGTTTCACATACTTCATTTTTTCGTGTTTTTAAGGAAAATAATCGGACAAGTTTATTTTTTTTTTGAAGAAATCCTCTTTGATTTAAAAATATATTTAAGTTTCTTTGAAAATTTTTTAAAATTTTTTATATTTTGATATAACATATTCATTAAAATTTCAAAAAAAATTCATTTGAGCTTCACGGTATTGCACAAAATAATATTAAAATTTCTATTTATTAATTTCTTACTAAAGCTAATTCACTCCTTTTTAACTTAGAAATCCAATAAATATATATTTTTGAAAATAAATAAGATACGAGTGCGATTAGATCGAATATTAGGCAAGGTGAATGTAAATTGTAATCTACCCTAAAAAATATAAGCGGAGCGTCAGCCAAAATGGAGTGAGTGTACGCAACACTTTGAACTTTGGGTGAAACGCCACTGTTAATTTACCTCGTTGCATTTATTTTCTATTCTAATTTACTAAACTTTGAGCCAACCTGAAATAATATAAATGTGAGTTCTTTTGCATGTTAAATATTTTCATGTATTGAATATTTAATAATTTATATTTTTTTTAACTACAATGCATTCAATTTAAAAACTTACAATTCATCAATAAAATTAATTTATATATGCATTAAATTTGACTCGATATATAATAAAATTGGCCAAACTTAAAGATAAGTGAACAAAAATAGTAATAATTTTGAGATTCAAGTGATATTTTAAAAATTGATCCAATTCACCGATTTTCAACAAAACATTGGGTTCATTCCAATCTTAAATTAAATAGTTTTTATTTAGTTCCACTGTGATCCAGACTGAAAGATAAATCAGTTTGTGACAAATTTAATTTTTCTAAGTTGGATTTTTTATGCATTAATTTATGTATATATTGAATATTTAATTATTTATATTGAATTTTATATTTTTTAAATAAAAATATTTTATCTAATGACTTAGAATTCATTAATAAAATTAATTTATGTACATACTAAATTTTATTTAATACATGATAAAAATGATCTTTTTTTAAAGAGAAAATGAATAACAGAGTAGGAATAAAAACGCAAAAGTAGAATTATTATTATTTTTAATAACAAAGGTTGTAATCTATTTAACATAAATGAAAGGGTCTTAGTTCGAATCTTAAATTTGATAGTAGAATTACTATTACTGTTTAAATATACATGTTTGTTGGAGTACTATGCTTTTTAGATCAATTAATTATGTTGAATATTTACAATTTATTATTAGAATGTTAAATTGCATTTAGCAGTTATGTTTTGAATTTTGAATAGTTAATATGTTTTAACGTGATATATAAATTTGTTGAATAAATAATTGGATTAAAATTTGATTCATTGCCAATGTAAATTAATTTTATATTATTATTTGTTTATATGTTACTGTGTTAATAAAAAATATTAAAAATTTTTATTTTTGACAAAAATTTTAATTATTATTATTTTTTAAATGATGTATCTTCTTTTCATTTATTGATAGTGTAAAATATTTTATATTAATAACTAATTAATTTAAACTAATGAATTTTACCATTATAAGTTATAGGGTTTTAATAACTTACATTATGTCAAATTATGATTTATAATAAGTTTTCAATTCCAATTGCCAATTATTTAGTCATCTAATAATTGTTTATACGTTACTTTACAGTACAATGGACAATAGTTATAAGGTTAATCTTCAAGAATCTCTCTCTATATATAAAATATCAGTTGATTTTCTTTGTATAATAATATATATATGAGTCAATTGTACAATCTAATAGCATGTTATAAATATTTTATGAATGAAAAAAATTATCATTGAAAGAGTTTTATCTTTAAAAAAGGAATTCAGCTTAGACCAACTTCCAATTAGATCAATGTGACTTGTTGGATATTGAGAATCCTCGGAAAAAAATATTCAAGCATGGAGAAAAGTCATACCTTTCACTTTGTGCAAAAGGGCATGTCTTTAGGAGTCAAGAAAAGGAAGATTTACCCTGTGTTCAGAACTAAAGAATGGCAAGAAAAGGAGGAAAAAATTTGAAATTCAAACGTCTTCTTTGCTTGGTTGGATAGAAAGAGAGAAAAAAATATAATTATTATTTTTATATATTAAAATCTTAAAATTTCGTTTTCTTCCTTTTTTGTTAATTAACTTTTAAAATTTTCTTTCCTTTCCTCTTACTCTCCTTTCCACCAACCAAAGGATTAAAGAGGCTCGAAAGGAAGTCAGTCCAATTGATTTTTTTACTAAATATATTGTTTATGTAATAAATTTGTAATGAAATTCAAAATCCTTTTATTGGGATTCATTCTTTGCTTTCAAATATTAGATTATGTTACTGAATGAGAACCCAAAAAAAAAAAAAACTCTTCATGCATTTTCATCAGAACAATTATCTCATAACTAACATTATCGTTGCCATCATGAGACAGATAATCACAAACAATAATATAATCTTATTCCTTAAATTTATTTTAAAAATTAGTTGTTATTTGATACCTGATTATATTAATTAATTTTATTGACTATATTAATTAATTTTAATAATTAATATCATTAGTTATTTATATAAAAAAATTAATAAAATTAATTATTTTTTATTAGTTATTTATATTTAAAATAACATATAATAATATGTGAATATTTTATAATTTATTTAAATATTTTTTACTTGAATAATATTTTAGATTATAATTTATTATTTATTATATTAATTTTTTTAAAAATTATATTATTATAATTTATTATACTGATTAATTTTTCTTTAAAAAATGGGCAATTATAATTTTATACTTAAGAAATACTAATAATATTTTAATAGGTATAGTAACTATTAAAATTTATTTTTTAATGATTTTTAATATTAAATTTAAAATTCATATATTTCTAATTAAAATATTGATAAATTACATATTTTAAATATAAAAATGTATCTTTCACAAATAATATCATTCTATTATTTTTTTCTTAATATGCATTATTCTTTAATTCAAAGAATATCATTTGACAAAAGATTAATTTTCTGAATAAATTTTTTATTATTTTCTATGAAATAAAACATAAATTCTCTCCTTTTTTATATAATTTGACAGAAAAGATATAATTATATTGATGTAACATTTTATTATTATGTAAATATTTTAATACAATTTGTGATACTTATTTATTTTTAATTTAAAAAATAAATAATTATAATTTATTATACGTATTAAATTTTTCTCTAGAAATGGATATATATAATTTAGTATTTTCTTATTTATCAAGAATGAAAATGTAGAAAATTTTATAATTATAGGTAAGAATATCCTTTTTATACTAAATGTAAATTAATTGTTTTAAAAAGTTATCATTTTTAATTTTTTTAAAATGAATTATTAAGTTGACTGAAATAATTATTTATTAAATATTTAAATTAATTGAATAACTTAGTTAAATAATAAAGGCTATTTTAAAAATAATGATAATTTGGCATACTCCAGCAGAGTTACCTGATCAAGACAATAATGCTAGGAGGCTGTTGGAAGCTGCTGTGACTGCAACTGCAAATGCCATGTCATGCCAGTAGCACTACTTTGGGGGTAAAAAGAAACGTTTAGTCTTATCTTGCTGGAGACACTACTTTTTGGAGTCTTTTTGATTAGCAGCTCATATATATTTAAACTCATTGTATATGACCATTTCTGAAAGTTGAAAAAAGAAAAAGAAAATGGGTTCTATGATGGCAATGTGCTAGGTTTGCGTTTTTATTTTTTATACTTGAATATATATGAAAAATTTTATGGTATACTATTAATTAAGTGGCATATTGGTGTATTACTAAATCTGATTATTGATATGCCATAAAAAAAATTTAACTTTTTAAAAAAATAAACTTAAAATACAGTTAGATTTGATATTATCAGTTGATCAAAGTTTTGAACTTTAATTTGGAGAGAATTCTTGTACTTTGGCATTGATTTAGCTGCATCCACAACAATCGATTTATGGTTTGTATATCTAATCCCTATGTTGGATTGCAAGAATGAAGGCTGATGTGGTTTGGTTGTGGTGCGGTTTCGCTGCTGATAGAGGGTGCTAATGCTTAATTATACGATGGCTGTATCACTTCAAAACTCTGAATTACGGAAATAGAATGCAGTGGAAGCGGTTACCATTGTTACACAAATGCCCAAATTGCTTCATATCTGTCACTCGCCAAGCCAATTGGGGGCCGACCCCTTGGATTCCATCCTTTGCTTACGTGCGATCATTGTATCTGCCTTTAAATTCACATAAATGGAAGATGGAACTTGCTCGGATTTTTAAGTGTTTGCTATTTTTCATCGATCGTTAACGGACATAATATAGTACTAGTAAGTTTGTCGAGGAAGTTAGGTTGTCAATATTATTGTTATATGATATAGTAGGAGTCAAATTAACTTAACTTATTTGTTTTAAACGGATAGAATTACTTTAACTCAGCCTATTACTTGTAATATTTTTACTTTGTTAGTGGTTGTGGCGAAAAAAAATGCATTTCTATGTGAAATTAATATCTAAAACTATTAACATATTACTCAAATCCTTCACAACTAGGCTATCATTGCTTCCTACAGCTAGACTACTACAAAGTAGCTTTGAATTTATATCATTTTTTATAAAATAATTTAATAGCTCAATTTAAAGGAGCAATGAATATCTTATCTTGTACTTTGGAAACTTCGATGGTAGCACTGAGCATGGATTTCATGCTTTATGGTTTATGCATTGTTCGATATTACAGTATCTTAGCCAAGGCTCCTTTGTAATAAGCAAAGGAATGATCATGTTACTTTTGCCCGAAAAATGACTGACATGCCCATTTATTTAAATAGTATATCTCTGTTATATGTCTCGTTTATTTTCATTATATTTCATTTTACCCTAGTGCTTAAAAAATGGCCTTTTTCTGTTAAACTCCTTGATGGATGGCAGAAGTTGTCGCTGCTTGGACTGCCATGAGAATCAAATTGGGAACAACACACGTTCTGTTATTGGGTGTTTGCTTCAATACAACCTCTAAAAATAGTTGTATCTATATTACCTTTTTTGAAATTTTATAAGAAAATCTTGTAAAAGTTTGTAACATTTTACAGATAATGTGCAATTTTTTCATATGATATAAGTAATAAAGAATGTAACGAATTATATAAAACTTGCAATTTTTTCATAACATCTTGTAATATGAAATGATCATTTTGCAATACAAAAATTTGAAGAGTTGTTGCAAAATTTTATAAAAAATATATATATAAATTTTAGGCAAAATATTGCAAATTTTATAAGAAAATAGTATAAATTCAATGTACCGAGAGTACCGAAGAAGTCCCCTCTCTTGTTGTACAAAATGTTTGTATCGATTTGGAGAAAATATAGGTCATTCTCATGCCACAAGTTAAAACAAGTAACAGAATCAAACAAATTTACACAAACCTAAATAGGCGTCAATTGACCGCCAATTTCTCCACAGTGATAGTACGAGCAATTGAGTAGCCAAAAGACTGGGGCATCAGTGAGAAATTGAGGAAGAAGACTACATATACATGATCTGTTCAACATGCGATGCAGTGTCACCTATTGCAGCATTTTAGCAAGAGCCACCGCTTTTGCTTTTCGAGCCACCGCTTTCGGGTCCTTGGGTTCCTGGTTTCGGCTCTAAGGTATTCTCTTTATTTGATCCTTTTCTCACTAGACTGGGAACTTCCATTATCTATAAATAGCACCCCTCTACTCAATATTGGATTGTAGAAAGCCCCATACCCCAAGTTTGCACAACATAATTTTAGCTGTGCTAGTTTCATGCAAAAAACTTGTAAACTCTGATTTTTTAATTTTTTTTAATTTTTTGCAACTTTTCTCATAAAATGAGTTAGAATCTCATTGATCAAAGTTGCAACATAAGAAAAATTAGAAAAAGTTTCAAGTTTTTGTCAAGTTGCTGCAAAAATAAATTTTTTTCAGATTAAAAACCACAAGAATGTGTATCAGTATGCTACTATACTCATACATACACACATGTCATAGCAGTACCCCTGAAAAAAGTTTATGTCAATCAAATACGATGCCTACCATCCGTTAATGGGAAAATTGAGCTTTGCTAATAGAATAGACATCATGGGAAAATAAAGACATTCTGAAACTGTACCTTTAGAGCAAGTTCCTTAAAGCATTGCTTCACATTTTCTCGAGTTTTGGCACTACATTCAAGAAACAAACACCCCAACTCTTTGGCTAGAGCCTCTCCCTCTTCTCTACTCACTGCCCTTTCAGAATCCTAGAAGAGAGATATCAACAAAAAACAACACAAATTGATGAACAGAATACATCACGAAAAGGTGACCCAAGTTAAAAAAACCATAATTATGGGAAAGTTTTCGATTAATCAGACTAGGTTGCCATGACAACATGGGAAGTTCCGGATAACATAAAAAAATGGTTCCTAAATTAAACTTTAGGAAGTAATCACATTCCTGACAGACCCAGAACCTTGTTGTCATTTTTTACCATTTTATTGTGCACGATTCCATAATAGTGACTGCATTATTTTCTTGGATCATAAATTGAAGAACAAGGTAAAGATCAAACAGCTTACTCTATCAACCTTATTTCCAACAAGCATCTTTACGCAATCCCAATTAGTAGAATAGAGTTCCAATTCTTTACACCATATTTCTGATAAGTTTGTAAGCGTGTCTCTCCTTGTGACATCATAAACTAGAACAAAAGCAAATGTTTTAGAACATATACTATATTAACATCGATTCAGAGAATTACATAAATCCAATTAGCATGCCGAGAATGACTCCATGAGCTCCTCTGTAGTACGGGGCTATTAGAGTTCTGAACAATTCTTGCCCAGCTGCAACAAGCCAATGCTTTACTTCGTCATAAAATCAATGGGACGAGTAATTAAATGAAGAAGTCCGTATAGATCCAACTTATTCTCTGTATCACCTGTTCTGGTTTTGTTGATTTGAAATAATGAGTCACACTCAATTATAGACATATTGATTCATACGATGATTAATCCTTTGAAAATGACAGTATGGTGAATTAATAACTTAAATAGTTGATTGGTGAATCTCTGACTATCACTCGAATGTTTTATCTTAAATGCAGAAAATAGAAGTCTGAAAATTCATGAACTGGAAGAAGAAGAAGAATCACCAGTGTCCCAAATTGTCAGTTTCAATCTCTTCCCACCAACTGTCAGCAGCTTGACTTTGGTATCAACACCTACAGTTGATCCAGACAAAAGACGATAAGAGCATCAACATCAGATCCTATCAAAACCCAATCTGATAAAAACGGCATCATTTAGATGTGAATCACACGACAAATTTTAGGAACAGAAACTGAATAATGGAACAGTAAATTACATATAATACTGCAAGATGATCAAAGTAGTTAGGGAAAACACAATGATTGAGGGCAATCGGTTAGACCTTTAACAGCTAACTAAAATGTATAGCTGAATGGAATCAGATTCTAAATTTTCAAAATGTTGTGGGTAAACTGTATAACGAAAGTCGAAAATTTTCCAGGATACGCTATAGTACTTAAGACTTCTCTTGCAGATTACAAATCATAGATCGAAAAAGCATCATAACAGATGTAAAAATGGAAGAAATTAATATTGAATTCCATATACACTTTTTTCTTGATTCTAGACCAGAAAAGAGAAGTATAGGATGCGGATAGAACTAATAAACAAATACTGATAAAAGCATTAACATGTTATCTTCGTTTGGCTCCAAAATTAAAATTTTTTGCTTCAATATGAAAGAAGCAGAGAGAAAAGAAAGAGGAGAATGAAATACCAATGGTGGGAGGAAGATCCCCAACTGAGCGGGAAATGAAGCTGACGAGCAGGCTACTTTTTCCAACCTCAGTATCCCCGATCAATATGATCTTGAAAGAGAGATCATACTCATCATAGCAACTGTTCTCACCTGACGACGAACTCATTTCTCTCTCTCTCTTCTTTCTCTCTCCGTCCCTCCCTTGGTTTAAAGAGAGAGTACTGTGTGTATATATGTCTGATGATGATTGATTCTTTCGTTTTCTCCTTTACAAAGTACAGTGAAAACAACGTACAGAAGTGGGGTGGTGCGAAGGAAATAGAATGGCATCTGAGAAAACGGACAGATAAAATCTACCCTTTTAAAATTGCAATGAGTTGCATCAGATTCACCAACTTTCTTTATTAGCATCTTTCATTAGAGACAGAAGCGAAAGAAAACGGCTAACGTGGCCTGTCACCTGAATCGGACAACAGACGGTCTCACGTATTTGTTCTTTCTTTTTTTTTTCCCCCTGAATTTATTGCACCTTTATGCATTGCCGTTTTCCTGAAATCCCAGGTTCTTGTCCTAGCTCTATATGCTTCACATCCTACTCCTACAGAAGAGGTTGAGATTGCTTTCTCTCCAAGCAATGTTTAGGAGAACCCTTTTTAGGTAATAAAATAAGAGAAATACTTAATGGAAGTATATCACGAACTTTTGGTAAAAGATAATAAAATTCACAAAATTGGTAATTGTACTATGAAATGAGTTCAAAATGTACGTAAAGAAGTGTACGAAACAAATTCAACAAGATAATATATTGTAAGATGTTTCGTAAGATGCTTTCAATTATAAAATTCAATATTCTTTTTCAAGCCAGCATATTTGAGACTCACTTTGCATTTACTGAACTAACAAACTGTTGATAACAAATCTACACTTCCCAACTTAAAACGAAAATCCAAGTTACAACAAAATAGAAATAAGTATAGCTAAGAAGTTATCAAGAATAATTAAGTAACGTGATATTTAGGAAGTATTGAAGAAGTTTTAGATCTTAACATTTTTACCGTCAATGCTTAAAGAAAACTATTATTAAATGATTTATATTATAATAAATTACACTTTTTTAATTTAGTTTAATTATATTTATATTTTTTTTATTTTCCAAAATATATATCAATCCTTTTTTTATATATATCTGACTTTATATGCATTCCACTTCTCTTCTTTACAGAAAGTAAGCAAGATGAATGTCCACTTTTTAAATTAGAAGGAGGATAAGTATAATTAAGTTAAAAATCGAAAAAGGTGAATGCAATTTACCTTTTGTATTATTACATACTCAGATATATCAATTTATTAAGTTTGATTTTGACTTTTAAGACTTACAAAATAAGAAATAAGCTGACCAAAATCGAAATTTCAAACTTTACTCCAATAATACAATTAGTAATTTTGCAAAAAAAGAATAGTATAAAAATGAGAGTAAAAGTGGAAGAACTCCTTTACAAGTTCCATATATGTGTCAGGCATAGAGGGGTGATATCTAGATTAAATATTTTTGGCAATTTTTAAGGGTGTTTGGAAAAGATCTTTTTTAAAAGTAGGCCAATCAGACAAATTATGCTACCCTTTGATCGTTTTTGTATGATTGATTGTAGAGAAATAATCGATCATTTTGAATTTGAATTGTGTCACATTCTATTAGCATTCGTCACTTAAATCATAACACACGAAAATCTTTAGTTTACTTATATTTTAACAAGTAGATTAAAGAAAGTGTTTGATGAATAGACTTTTAATTAATTTTTACCTAGTTTGAGTATCTTTAATTATCTGATTAAATCAATCAGTTAATTTGAATATTTAATAAATAATTATTTTATACAACTTATCCACCCTCAAACAATCATTTTGAAAAAGTTAAAAATAATAACTTTTTAAAGATTTAATTTGCATTTGATGTAGAAAAATATATTCTTGTTCATAATTATAAATTTTTAGCTTTTTTGTTCTTGATAAATAAGAAAATAGTAAATTACATTTCTTTATTTCCTAGAAAAAATCTAATATATATTATAAATTATGATTACTTATTTTTTAAAATAAAAATTAAATAAGTATAATAAATTATATTAAAATATTTACATAATAATAAAAAATCATATGAATATAATAAGATCTTTTCTATCAATATGCATAAAAATGAAGAGAATATAATAATAGAAAATATATTGAAAAAATTATTAATATTTTATTAAATGATATATTTTGAATTAAATAACAATACATATTAAGAGAAAAGGGAAACAAGTATATTACTTATGGAATATATGTTTTTATATTTAAAATATGTAATTCATCAATATTTTTAATGATAAATATATAGACTTTAAATTTAATATTAAAAATAGTTATAAAATAAACTTTAATAATTACTACATCTAGCAAAATATTACAAGTGTTTCTTAACTATAAAATTATAATTGTTTATTTTTTAAATGAAAATCAAATGAGTATAATAAATTATAATGATATAATTTTTTAAAATATTTAATATAATAAATAATATATTATAAATATGATATAAAATATTATTAAGGTATAAGAATACCCAAATTAATCATAAAATATACACATATCTTTTATGCCATTTTACATACACATATTTAATAATAAACAATTAATTTTACATAACATCTTTATATAAATAATTAGTATTATTAGTTAGTCAAATCAATTAATATAATCAACTATTAACTAATTCAATAAATTAACTACTAATGTAATCAACTAATTATCAAATGGAATCAAAATATTCTTTCTCACCTTCAACTAATATTTTTGTTGGTCTAATTCCTTATAGAGAATTCAGGGATTTTGTTTTTGAAATTAATTGCATTACATGTCTAACGGTGCCAGTATTCAACTGAATGGTGTTAGAAATAACGTTAATTGCCATTCATCCTACCATGATCTAGATATAAAAGAGCAACATTGATGCCATTCATCCTACCACCATAGTGTTGCTATGTAAGTCCCCATTGGTGGACTCTCCAGCTCATTTTTTCAAACCTGATCTCTGAATTTTATATCAACATAAACAATTACTTAAGGATTAAAATCATCTTTATATCTTGATATGGACATGCTCACATATCTGTTAAAAGATTTGAACACATTATTTTTTGTACATATTTATGCTTAATCATAAAATAACAAGTGAAAAAGGAACCCTATCCATGTTCCTAAAGAACTTGATCACAACAAAACATATTAGATTTGCTGCCATGCATAAAGATTGCCTTTAAGTTATTCAGTTTGGCTTAAATTCAAATGGTTATTAATCTATAATTTTTTTATTGTAAGTTGTCATTGAATTCAAATTAAATTTTTTGTTAGAGTAAGATTGATATATATTCCTTGCCTAGCATGTATTTTTGAATTATAAATATTTGTGTTGGTTAAAAATATAAGAGGGATTTGATATGAGTGGCTACGGGATTATACAAGAACTTTTGTAGAGGTTTGTGAGAAATATAAGAATAGTAAATAGGAAGTTATAAAATTATAATTGAAAATCTTCACACACAATATCTTGTAATTTTAAATAATATAGCAAATCTTTTTTTATTTATATTTTTTCTTAGAGTTTGGAGTTTTTCATATTAAATTATTTGTGTGCTTTAAGGTTCATTTGGCATCACAATTTTCTAGAATTAATTTCATTTTATTTCAAAAAAAATGATTTGAATTCATTTGCAAATGCTCTATATTGTTTAAAAATTTTATAAAAAAATAATGATTTCAATTCATTTAAAAATAAAATTTTTTATTTGGAATGTGTTGACATAAAATTGAATTAAAAAGTATATTATGATTATATCATAGTATATACAATGTTAGAAAAAAGATAATTCTTTATATAATATGTTAGGTCAAATAAAATAAATTCTAGTAAAATCTTTATTAATTTTAATGAATTTTATAATGGTCTAAATATAATTACAATAGAGGAAAAATTTAGATAAATTTCTTTAGGTGTTTATTGTAAGCTTCTTCGTTCAGATTTCAACAAGTGTATATATTGCTTTATTAATTATTAATAACTTCAGTTTGATACACATGTTGTAGTATGAATAAAGAATCTTATGACAAACACTTAAGAAATTTTATCTAAATTTTACACTTAAAATAAGAATTATAAATGAATTTTTTTTAACTTAAAGCTAAACCCATTTTAAAAGGAAATTTATTTAAAAATGAAATGAAATCTTGTTTTAGTTATGTGAAGCAAATGACTATTGTGCCATCCAAATTGAGTTAATTATCTAATAGTTGTTCATTTGGAGAAGAGGTATCACTCTAAAAAAAATTATTCAGCGATTATAATTATTAATCAAATAGATTGTGGAAACAGAATGAGATAAGCACACATGGTATCGAAATTCATTCTCATGGTTTTAGCATATCAAATTTGGAATGATCTCAATAATGGAAGAGGAATTGTGAAGATGGATTGAATTTTGCAATCTGAATTACATTTATTTGTTTTTTATAAAAAAATATATTTTCCGAAAATATAACTACAAAATATTAAAATAATAAAAATTTTATTTTTCAATATAAAGAGTATGATAAAAAATATTTTTTTAAAAAATATTATTTTCTTTAACTATATTAAATATCATAATTTTTTACTTAATATATAAAGATGACATTCCACTTCGATACTCATACATAATAAGTAAATGATATTATACAATAAAAAATAAAATAAATTATACTCACTTTTTCAAAAATTTAATATAATTGCATGCATATCACTTCTATTTTTAGAAATATATACTCATATCTTTTATTTTTTGAAAGTAAAAAGTGTTAATGTATATTAAAAATAAAATAAAAAGAATGTATGTATGTATGTATGTATGTATGTATGTATGTATGTATGTGTGTATATATATATATATATATATATATGAAAAGAATTATAAGTGAGGGAAACAAATAGGTTATCAAATTATCTTTGGTTCAATATTTCGTAAGTTATTATCTGGATTTAATGGTAAAATGTTGTAATTCATCTTAATGAGTTAAATGCCTTTTTAGTACACGCCTGTGATGAATTTATAAAATTTTTGGACCACCACTCTTTTACTATTCATTAGCTCAACTTAGATCATTCAAATGAAATAAATTTTATCACATGACCAAAATAATTTTATATTTGTTCTATTTTGAAAATGTTAAGTCTTAGTCATCAAGAAATGTTTCTATTGGTTAGCTCTTTAAAGCCAATGATTTGATTCCATCCATTAGATCAGAGGGAAAATTTCAGCTTTCAAGTTGGAATTTCAAAAGTACAAAAGAAAAAATTCTTTTTCGCATATTTTATAATGATAATAATGTTATTACTTGTCAAATTCATATATCTGCTTGCTATTCAAGTACAAGGATTTTGACAAAAAAATGGAGCCAAAATTCGAACTTGTAGTAAGATAACAAGCATGTTGTTATCTCAAGCATTTTTCTTGTGAAAAGCTATTAAGTGTCAAAATACTATGCAATTTGATTCAAATTTGAATATTCAACCCAAGGACAAATCAAGAAAGCTTATGGAAGAATTCATCTTAGAAAATAAGTTGTCTTCATCAAGTTTTTCCTATAACTAAGTTACATTTTAAGATGAGAAGTCAAGTTACAACTTGTAAATCATATTCTAATTCTTCTAGTTAAAGCTTTAGCAAAATTCTCTTGATTCAAAATTTACTTATCTACTCTAAGAGTATTCTAGAGAGAAAAATTGTAAAATTTTATAATGAGATTATGAAAAAAAACCTTCTTTGTGAACTTGTTAGAAGTTCAAATATAGATTATGAATCTTATAATGTTAAGTAGAGATTGAAATTCTAGTATAGATTAAAAAATCTTGTAAAGTTAAGTGATACTTAGAAATCCTAGTAGAGATTAAATGAATATTATAAATTTAAATGTTATATTTTTTATTAAAAATAATAAATATTTCAAGTGATACTTGGTAAATTGAGAAAAGAGGAATAGGTCCAAAAGATATTCCTTTTAAACCATCGAACTTATATAAAAATTCTTAACATTCATTCTTCTTCTCTACTCATTTATTTAATATGTATTGTTTCATATACTTCATTTTTTTCATATTTTCAAGAAAAATAATCACTTGATTTTATTTTTATTTTTTTTGAAGAAATCCTCTTTGATTTTAAAAAATATATATTTAAATTTATTTTAAGATCCTTTTAAAATATTTTATGTTTTTAAAACAATATATTCATCAAAATTTTAACAATTTTCCATTTGAACTTTACGGTCTTGCACAAAATATTATTATAAATTATATTTGTTAATTTTTTTATTAAAGCAAATTCATTCGCTTTTAACTTATAAATCTCATCAATAAATATATATTTTTGAAAATAAACAGGATACAAGTACAGTTAGACCGAATATTAGGGAAGGTGAATGTAAATTGTAATCTACCCTAAAATTTGAACTTTGGGTGAAACGCCACTATTAGTTTCTGTTGTTACATTTATTTTCTATTCTAATTTACTAAACTTTGAGCCAAACTAAAATAACATGAATATGAGTTCTTCTGCATATTAAATATTTCATGTATTAAATATCTAATGATTTATATTAAATTTAATATTTTTTAGCTTTAAGACATTCAATTTAAAAATTTACAATTCATCAATAAATTTAATTTATATATGCATTGAATTTTATTTGATATATAATAGAATTTGCCAAACCTAAAGGTAAGTGAAAAGAAATTGTAATAATTTTGAGATTCAACTGATATTTTAAAAATTGTTCCAATTCACCAAATTTCAACAAAACATTCCAGTTTTAAATTAAGTAGTTTTTATTTAGTTCCCCTGTGATCCAGACTGAAAGATAAAACAGCTCGTGACAAAATTTAGTTTTTTTTTAAGTTAGGCTTTTTCATGCATTAATATATATATATTGAATATTTAATAATTTATATTAAGTTTTATATTTTTTTAAATAAAAATATTTAATTTAATGACTCATAATTTATTAATAAAATTAATTTATGCATATATTGAATTTTACTTAATGCATGATAAAAATGACATTTTTTTTTGAAAGAGAAAATGAATAACAAAGTAGGAATAAAAAAGCAAAAGTAGAATTATTATTATTTAATAGGAAAGTGGTAATTTATTTAACATAAATGAAGGAACTAAGTTTGAATCTTAAATTTGAAAGTAGAATTACTACTCCTGTTTAAATATACATGTTATTTGGAGTACGTTTTTCAGATCAATTAATTATATTGAATATTTATAATTTATGATTAGAATGTCAACTTGTCTACAGCGGTTATGTTTTGAATTTTGAATAGTTAATATGTTTTAACGTGATATATATGAATTTGTTGAATAAATAATTAGATTTAAGTTTGATTCATTGCTAATATAAATTAATTTTATACTATCATTTATTTATACGTCGTTATGCCAATAAAAAATTATTAAAATTCTTTTATTATTTGCAAAAAAATTTAATTATTATTACTATTTAAATAATGTGTTTTCTTTTTATTTATTAATAGTGTAAAATAACTGATGAAATTTAAACTATTTTACCATTATAAGTTATAGAGTTTTAATAGCTTACATTATGTCAAATTATGATTTATAATAAATTTTCAATTCCAATTGCTAATTATTTAGTCATGTAATAATTGTCTATGAGGTACTTTATATCACAATAGATAATAGCTATAAGGTTAATTTCAAAGAATATCTATCTATATATATATATATATATAATATGAGGTGATTTTCTTTATATAATAATATATGAATTAATTTTATGATCCAATAACATGAAAATTATCATTATGAAAATTTTACTTTTAAAAAGGAGTTCAACTCAACTTTATTTTGAATTAATGACAAGACCAATGTAATCTGTTGAATATTGAAAATCATTAAAAAAAATATTACATATGTCTAACATTCAGGCATGAAGAAAAGTCACATCTTTCACCTTATGCAAAAGGACATTTCTTTAGGATTCGGGGACAAAAAAGATTTACCCTTTATCTAAATCTCAAGAAAGGAAAGAAAACCAAGAACGGAAAGAAAAGGAAGAGAAAATTTTGAAATTCAAACATTTCCTTTGCTTGGTTTGATAAGTAAAGGAAAGAAAGAAAATATAATTATTATGGCTTTTACATATTAAAAATTTAAAATTATATTTTTTTTCTCATTTTCTTTCCTAACTAACTTTTGAAAATTTGAAATTTTCGTTCTTTTAAAGGGGTAAGGAAGGAAGTCGATACGATCGATTTTCTTGCTAATTTATATGTAATAAATTTGTAATGAAATTCAAAATCCTTTTATTTGAATTCATTCTTCATTTTCAAATATTAGATTACGTTACTAAGTGAGAGCAAAAAAATCTCTTTGCTCATTATGACCGTAACAATTATCCCATTATTAATATTGCCGTCATTGTCACTCTCAGGAAGATAATCACAAATAATAATACAATTTTATTCTTTATTTTTGTTTAGTAATTAGTTAATTATATTAATTATTAATTAATAATTAATTATATTAATTGATTTAACTAATTGATATCATTAGCTATTTATATAAAAATATTCAGTAAAATTAATAATTATTTATTATTAATTATTTGTATATAAAATAATGTATAAGGATTTGTATATATTTTATGAATTATTTAAATATTTTTTACTTAAATAATGTTTTATATTATAATATATTATTTATTATATTAATTTTTTTAAAAATTATATCATTATAATTCATTATACTTATTTGACTTTTCTTTAAAATATGTGTAATTATAATTTTGCAGTTAAGAAATATTTTTAACATTTTGGTAGATATGGTAATTATTGAAATTTATTTTGCAAGTATTTTTAATATTAAATTAAAATTTTATATATTTATCATTAAAAATATTGGTAAATTGCATATTTTAAGTATAAAAACACATCTTTCACAAATAATATCATTCCATTATTTCTTTTTTCTCTTAATTTGTATTATTCTTTAGTTCAAAAGATATCATTTGATAAAAGATTAATTTTCTCAATAAATTTTTTTATTATTTTCTATGAAATAAAATATATATTCTCTCTTTTTTTATACAATTGATAGAAAAATATGATTATATTCATGTAATTTTTTATTATTATGTAAATATTTTAATATAATTTATTATACTTATTTTATTTTTATTTAAAAATAAATAATTATAATTTTTTATATGTATCAAATTTTTCTCTAAGAAATGGATAAATATAATTTAATATTTTCTTATTTTTAAAGGTTGGCAATATAAATAATTTTATAATTATTTTTTATATTAAATATAAATTAGCTATTTCAAAAATTATTATTTTTAAGTTTGTTTTAAATAACTGTTTAAGAATTAATAAATTAACTAAAAAATTATTTATTAAATATTAAATAATTTGGCAAACTCCAGCACAGTTACCAGATCAATACAATGATGCTAGGAGGCTGATGGAAGCTGCTGCAACTACAATTGCAACTGCGACTGCAAATTTCATGTCATGCCAGTAGAACTGCTTTGGGGGTAGAAAGAAACGTGTAGTCTTATCTTGTGGGAGGGAGACACTACTCTTTGCAGTCTTTCGATGAGCGACTCAAATATATTGGAACTCACTGTGTATGACCAACTCTGAGAGTTGGGGGGAAAGAAAAACGTTCTACGATGGCAATATGCTAGGTTGTGTTTTCATTTTTATACTTAATTACATTAATAATATTCATGTAGATGCTGACGGTTGATTAAGGCTTTGTACTTTAGCCTTGAGTTACGCCGCATCCACAACAATTGTAATCAATTTATGGTTCGCATATCTAATCCCTATGTAGGATTGCAAGAATGAAAGATTGTGTGGTTTGGTTGGGGTGTGGTGTGGTGTGGTTTCCATGCTGACAGAGGTGCAAATGCTTAATTATACGATGGCTGTATCACTTCAAAACTCTGAATCTCAGAAATTGAATGCAGTAGAAGCGGTTACCATTGTTACACAAATGCCCAAATTGCTTCATGTCTTTCCCTAGTCAAGCCAATTGGGGGTCAACTCCTTGGATCCCAGGAGGGGGATATCCTTTCCTTATGTGCCATCATTGTATCTGCCTTTAAATTCACATAAATGGAAGATGGAACTTGCTCGGATTTTTAAGTGTTTGCTATTTTTCATCGATCGTTAACGGACATAATATAGTACTAGTAAGTTTGTCAAGGAAGTTAGGTTGTCAATATTATTGTTATATGATATAGTAGGAGTCAAATTAACCCAGTTTGTTTTAAAGGGATAGGATCACTTTGATGCCTATTATTACATGTAACATTTTCACTTTATTAATAGTTTATGGTTAAGAAAAATACCTATATGAATTTAATATCTAAAACTATTGATATACTATTCAAATCCCTCACAATTAAGCAATCACTGCTTCCCACAACTAGACTATGATTAAGTGACTTTGAATTTATATTATTTTTTGTAGCTCAATTTAATAGCTTAATTTAAAGGAGCAATGAATATCTTATCTTGTAATTTGGGGGTTCGATGGTAGTACTAAGCATCAATTACATGCTTTATGCATTGTTCAATATTACAGCATCTTAGCCAAGGTTTCCCTATAATAAGCAAAGAAATGATCAGGTTACTTTTGCTTGAGAAATAAGCAATATGCCCATTTATTTTTAAATAGTACAACATGAGATGAAGGATTATATATCTCGTTTATTTTCATTATATTTCGTTTTACCCTAGTGTTTTAAAAATGGCCGTTTCTTTTAACTTCTTGATAGATGACAGAAGCTGTCACTGCTTAGACTGCCATGAGAGAGCACCCAACAGAGATACATCAAACAGCAGTTGTAATATTAGAATCAAATTGGGAACAACGCAAGTTCCCTTGTTGGGTGTTTGCTTTTGTACAACCTCCAAAAATGGTTGTATCTTTACTACTTTTTTCGAATTTTTTAAGAAAATTTTACAAAAACTCATTAACATTTTATATATAATGTACAATTTCTCATATTATAAAGGATATAAAGAATTGCATAGAATTCGCAATTTTTTTATTAGATCTCATAATATAAAACAGTGATTTACAACATGAAAATTTGAAAAATTATTACAAGATTTTATAAAAAAAATTATAAATTTTATATAAAATATTACGAGTTTTATAAGAAAATAATATAAAATTCATAATAATTGTACTGAGAGTACCGAGAAAGTTCCCTCCCTTGTTGTGCAAATGTTTGTATTGATTTGGAGAAAATAGAGGCCATTCTCATACCACAAGTTAAAACAAGAACAGAATCAAACAAATTTACACAAACCAAAACAGGCGTCAATTGACCGCCAATTTCCCCACAGTGATAGTACAAGCAATTGTGTAGCCAAAAGACTGGGGCATCAGTGAGCAATTGAGGAAGAAGCTTACATATACATGATCTGTTCAACATGCGATGCAGGGTCACCCATTGCAGCATTTTAGCAACAGCCACCGCTTTGGGGTGCTTGGGTTTCTTGTTTCTGCTTTAAGATATTCCTTTTTCCAACGGTTGATCCTTCTTCCAGTAGACTGGGAACTTCCATTATCTATAAATAGCACCCCTCTAGTCAATATTGGATTGTAGAAAGCCACATATCCCAAGTTTGCACAACATAATTTTAGCTGTGCTAGTTTCATGCAAAAACTTGTAAATTCAGATTTTTTTTTTTTGGGTAACTTTTGCAACTTTTTTCATAAAATGAGTTAAAAACTCATTGATCAAAGTTGCAACATAAAAAAATTAGAAAAAGTTTCAAGATTTAGTGAAGAAATTGCAAAAATATAATTTTTTTCAGATTAAAAACCACAAGAATGTGTATCCGTATCTACTATACTCATGCATACATACACACCATAGCAGTACCCTTAAAAAAAGTCGATGTCAATCATATACGTTCCCTACCATCCGTTAATGGGAAAATTGTGCTCTGTTAATAGAATAGAAGTCATGAGAAAATAAGGGCATTCTGAAACTATACCTTTAAAGCAAGTTCCTCAAAGCATTGCTCCACATTTTCCCGAGTTTTAGCACTACATTCAAGAAACAAACACTCCAACTCTTTGGCTAGAGCCTCTCCCTCTTCTCTGCTCACTGCCCTTTCAGAATCCTACAAGAGAGATATCAACAGAAAAACAACACAAATTGATGAACAGAATACATCATGAAAAGGTGACGCAAGTTAAAAAAACAGTAATTATGGGAAAGTTTTCGAATAATCAAACTAGGCTGCCATGACCACATGGGAACTTCTGGATAATATAAAAAAATGGTTCCGAGATTAAACTTAGGAAGTAATCTCATTCCTGACAAACCCTTAACCTTGTCGTCATTTTTTACCATTTTATTGTGTAAGATTCCGTAATAGTGACTGCATTATTTTCTTGGATCATAAATTGAAGAACAAGGTAAAGATCAAACAACTTACTCTATCAACTTTATTTCCAACAAGTATCTTCACGCAATCCTGATTTGTTGAATAGAGTTTCAATTCTTTAGACCATACTTCTGATAAGTTTGTAAACGTGTCTCTCCTTGTGACATCATAAACTAGAACAAAAGCAAATGTTTTAGAACATATACTATATTAGCAATAATTCAGAGAATTACATAAATCCTACTAGCATACCGAGAATTATTCCATGAGCTCCTCTGTAGTACGAGCTTGTTAGAGTTCTGAACCTTTCTTGCCCAGCTGCAACAAGCCAATGCTTTACTTTGTCATTAAATCAATGGGAAAGTTGATCAAATGAAGAAGTCTGCATAGATCCAATTTATTCTCTGTATCACCTGTTCTGGTTTTGCTGATTTGAAATAATGAGTCACACCCAATTATAGACATGTTGATTCATACAATGATTAATCCTTTGAAAATGACAATATGATTAATTAATAACTTTAGTTGATGGGTGTATCTCTGAGCATTACTCTAATGTTTTATCTTAAAATAAATGCAGAAAATATAAGTCTGAAAATTCATGAACTGGAAGAAGAAGAAGAATCACCAGTGTCCCAAATTGTCAGTTTCAATCTCTTCCCACCAACTGTCAGCTGCTTGATTTTGAAATCAACACCTACAATTGATCCAGACAAAAGACGATAAGAACATCAACATCAGATCCTATCAAAATCCAATCTGATAAAAACAGCATCATTTGGATGTGAATCACACGACAAATTTTAGGAACAGAGATGAATAATGGAACAGTAAATTACATATAATACTGCAAGATGACCAAAACAGTTAAGGAAAACACAATGATTCAGGGCAATCGGTTAGACCGTAACAGCTACCTAAAATGTATAGCTGAATGGAATCAGATTCTGAATGTTCAAAATGTAGTGTGTAAACTGTATAAGGACAGTCGAAAAGTTTCCAGGATACACATATAGTACATAGAACTTCTCTTGCAGATTACAAATCATAGATCGAAAAAGCATCATAACATCTGTAAAAATGGAAGAAATTAAGATTGAATTCCATGGCTGTACACTTGATTCTAGACCAGAAAAGAGAAGTATAGGATGCGAATAGAACTAATGAACAAATACTGATAAAAGCTTTAACATCTTATCTTCGTTTAGCACCAAAATTAAAAATTTTTACTTCAATATGAAAGAAACAGAGAGAAAAGAAAGAGTAGAATGAAATACCAATGGTGGGAGCAAGATCTCCAACTGAGCTGGAAATGAAGCTGACGAGCAGACTACTTTTTCCAACCCCAGAATCGCCGATCAATAAGATCTTGAAAGAGAGATCATAGCTACTGCTCTGACCGGACGACGAACTCATTTCTCTCTCTCTTCTCTCTCCCTCCCTCCCTCCCCTGCTTTGATTGTGTGTGTATATCAAGAGAGAGTTGTGTGTGTATATCTGATGATGATTGATTCTTTCCTTTTCTCTCTCTACAAAGTACAGTGAAAGCAACGTACAGAAGTTGGGTGGTGTGAAGGAAATAGAATGGCATCTGAGAAAATGGACAGATAAAAGCTACCCTTTTAAAATTGCAATGACTTGCATCAGATTCACCACCTCTCCTTATTGGCATCTTTCACTTTTTTTTTTGTTAGGAGAGAGACAGAAGAGAAAAAAAAAAAACGGCTAACTTGGCCTGGCCTGTCACCTGAATCGGCCAACAGAAGGTCTCACGTATTTATTCTTTCTTTTTTTCCTGAATTTATTCCACCTTTATGAATTGCCGTTATCCCGGAATCCCAAGCTCCTGTCCCAGCTCTATATGCTCCACATTGTTCTCTCTCTAAGCAATGTTTAGAAGAACCCTTTTTAAGTAATAAAATAAGAGAAATACTTAATGAAAGTATATCATGCAATTTTTGTGACAGATAATAAAATTCACAAAATTGTTAATTCTACTATGAAATGAATTCAAAATGTGCTTAAAAGATGTGTATGAAGCAAATTCATCGAGATAACATATTCTAAGGTGTTTTGTAAAGTGCTTTCACTAATGAAATTCAATATTCCTTTTTGAATCAAAACATCTGAGACTCACTTTGCATTTACTGATCTAACAAATTGTTGATAATAATTCCATACTTCCAAACCTATAATGAAAATCCAAGTCACAACAAAATAGGAACGAGTCTATCTAAGAAGTCATCAAGCAATATTAAGTAATGTGAGATTTAGGTGTATAGAAGAAGTTTTAGATTTTAATATTTTTATTGTCAATGGTTAAAGAAAATTATTATTAAAGGATTTATATTATAATATATTACACTTTCTTTTAATTTAGTTTAATTACATTTACATTTTTTCTATTTTTCAAAATATATCAATCTTTCTTTTATATACATCTATCTTTATTTTGAACATTCATTTTACTCCTCTTCTTTATAAAAAGTAAGAAAAATCAGTGCATATTTTTTAAATTAAAATGAGGGTAAGTATAATTAAATTAAATATTAAAGCAGGTGAATGTAATTTAATTTTTGTATTGTTACATAGTGATGGATGTCGATTTGTTAAGTTTGATTTTGATTTTTAAGACTTACAAAATAAGAAATTAGGTGCCTAAAAGCAGAATTTCAAAGTGTACTCCCATAGTACAACTAGTATTTTGCCAAAAAAAAAATAGTATAAATATGAGAGTCAAAATGGCAAGACTCCTTTACGAGTTCCATCTATCCCTCCGCATAGAGGGGGTGATACCTAGGTTATATGTTTTTGGTAATTTTAAGGATGTTTGGAAAAGATCTTTTCTGAAGTTGGGCCAATCAGACGGATTATGTTGCCCTTTGATCATTCTCGTATGATTGATTCTGTAGGAATAATCGATTATTTTGAATTTGAATTGTGTCACATGCTATTAGCATTTGTCACTTAAATCATAACACGTGAAGATCTTTCTCTTACTTATATTTTAGCAAAGCAGATAAAAATGTTGTTCACCTTCAAGTAGCATTTTTGTTAGTCTAATTCCTTATAGAAACTTCAGGGATTTTGTTTTTGAAATTAATTACATTACATGTCTAACAGTACCGTTGTTCAGATCCATGGTGTTAGAAATGACATTAATTGTCATTCTTCCTACCATGATTTGGACATTAAAGAGCAACATTGATGCCATTCATCCTCCCACCATAGTGTTGCTATGTTAATTCCTCATCGGTGGACTCTCCAGCTCATTTTTTCAAATTTGAACTCTGAATTTCATATGAACATAAACAAATTACTTAAGGAATAAAATCATCGGTATGTCTTGATATGGACATGCTCACATATCTGTTTAAAGATTTAAACATATTATTTTATGCACATATTTATGCTTAATCATAAACTAACCAGTGAAGAAGGAACCCTATCCATGTTCCTAGAGAACTTGACCACAACAAAACATATTAGATCTGCTCACCTGTATTAAGATTGGCTTAAGTTATTAATAATAAGTTTGACTCAAATTCAAATTATTTTTTATCTATAATCCTTTTTATTGTAAGTTGTCATTAAATGCAAATTAAAATTTGCATTAAAATAGGATTGATGTATATTCCTTACCTAGCATATATTTTTAGATTATAAATATTTTTGTTAGTTAAAAATTTGAGTTATAAGAGAGATTTGATGTGAGTGATCATAAAGGTTATGTGACAATTTTCATAGAGATTTGTGAGAGATATAAGGATAGTGAATAAGAAGTTGTGAGATTATAATTGAAAAATCTTTACATACATTATTCTATAATTTTGGGTAATATAATAAGTCTATTTTCATTTGTAATTTTTCTCTTAGAATTTGAAAATTTTCATGTTAAATTGTTCATATACTTTAAGGTTCATTTGACATTATAATTTTCTAGAATTGATTTTATTTTATTTCAATATAAATAATTTTAATTCATTTGTAAATGACTTTTATTGTTTGAAAATTTTATAAAAAATAATGATCTCAATTCATTTAAGAATGAATTCTTTTATTTGGAATGTATTGAGAAATGTATAAAATTGAATTAAAAAGTTAATTTTGATTGTATCATAATAAATACAATGTTAAAAAATAATTTTTTATATAATATGTTAGATCAAATAAAATGAATTCTAGTAAAATTCTTGTTAAATTTGATGGATTTTATAATTATACAAATGTAATTAGAATAGAGGCAAAATTTAGGTAAAATTCCTTAAGTGTTTTTCATAAGGTTCTCTATTTAAATTATGAGAAGTGTATTAATTACTCTATTTATGATTAATAACTTTAATTTGATAATCATAATAATTAGCAATATTATAATTATAATAAAGCAACTAATATACATGTTGTAATTTAAACAGAGAACCTTAAGGTAAATATCTAAGAAACTTTACCTAAATGTTACCCTTAAAATAGAAATTATAGATGAAATGAATTCTTTACTTAAAGTTAAATATTATTTTAAAAATAAAATAAAATGCAATCTTATTTTAAGTTATATCAAACAAATAATTATTTCGCCATGCAAATTGATTTAATTATTTGATAGTTGTTTATTTGAAGTAGATTTTTTAAAAAAAAAAATTATTCAGCGATTATAATTATTAATCAAATAGATTGTGCAAACAGAATTAGATAAGCACACATGGTCTAGAAAAATTCATTCTCATGGTTTTAGCATATCAAATTTGGAATAATCTCAATAATGGAAAAGGAATTGTGAAGAGGGATTGAATTGTACAATCTGAATTACATTTATTTTGGATTTGATAAAAAAAATATTCTTTGAAAATATAATTATAAAATATTAAAATAATAAATATTTTATTTTTAAATATAAAGAATGTGGAAAAAATGTTTTTTGCTTTTAAAACATATTATTTTCTTTAACTAACATAACACTAAATATCATAATTTTTTCCATGACATTCCACTTCAATACTCGCACATAATAAGTAAAATAACATTATACAATAAAAAATAAATAAGTTATGCTCATTTTTTTAAAATTTAATTTAATTATACTCATATTCTTTCTATTTTTAAAAATATATATTCCTTTCTCTTATTTTATTCAAAATAAAAAATGTGAATGTATTTTAAAAAGAAAATAAAAAATTATAAATATAGACAAAAAGAATTATAAATATATATTTTTGAAAATAAATAGAATGTGAGTGCAATTAAATCGAATACGAGGCAAAATGAATGTAAATTGTAATCCACGCTTAAAAATACGAGGGTAACGTTGATGTCCACGGCGGCGAGGTGAAGTGCCACTTTCAACTATTAGCCAAAATTGAGTGAGTGTACACAATAATTTGAACTTAGGGTGAAACGTCAATATTAATTTCTCTCCCTGCATTTATTTTCTATTCTAATTTACAATGTGAGTTTTTCTGTACATTAAATATTTTTATATATTAAATATCTAATAACTCACATTAAATTTTATTTTTTTAAGTATAAGACATTCAGTTTAAAAATTTATAATTCATCAATAAAATTAATTTATATATATCAAATTTTATTTGATATATAATAGAATTTACCAAACTTGAAGATAACTGAACAACAATAGTAATAATTCTGAGATTCAAGTAATATTTTAAAAATTGTTCCAATTCACCTATTTTCAACAAAACATTAGGCTCATTACAATTTTAAATTAAACATTTTTTATTTAGTTCCACTGTAATTTAGACTAAAAGATAGAACAGTTCGTGACAAATGCTTCTCTAAAGGTTTAGTTTTTTTCTAAGTTGGATTTTTTCGTGCATTAATTTATTTATATATTGAATATTTAGTAATTTATATTAATTTTTATAACTTTTTAAGATAAAAAATATTTAATTTAGTGACATATAATTTAATTAATAAAATTAATTTATGTGTATATTAAATTTTATTTAATACATGGTAAAAATGAATTTTTTTAAAAGAGAAAATGAATATTAGAGTAGGAATAAAAAAGTGAAAGTAGAATTATTATTATTTTTTAATACTATAAGTAATAATCTATTTAATATAAATGAAAGGCCCTACGTTCATAGTAGAATTACTATTACTGTTTAAACATACATTTTAGTTGGTGTATGTTTTTCAGATCAATTAATTATATTGAATATTTATAATTATAATTATAATTTATGATTAGAACGTTAAATTGTCTATAGCGGTTTTGTTTTGAATTTTGAATAGTTAAAATGTTTTATCCTGATATATAAATTTGTTGAATAAATAATTGGATTTAAATTTACTTTATTATTGATATAAATTAATTTTATACTATTATTAATTTATATATTATAAAAAATTTATTATTAATAAAAAATTATTAAAATTTTTTATTATTAATAAAAAAATGTTAATTACTATTACTATTTAAATAATATATCTTTTTTTCATTAATAGTGTAAAAATATTTTACACTAATAAGTAATCAAATTTAAACTATTTAATTTTACCATCATAAGTTGTAGAGTTTTAATAGCTTACATTATGTCAAATTATGATTTATAATTAATTTTCAATTGACGGTTATTTAGTCATGTAATAATTGTTTGTGAGGTGCTTTACAGCACAATAAACAATAGTTATAAGGTCAATTTTCAAAATTCTCTCTCTCTCTCTCTCAGTATATATAAAATTTGGGTGAATTTCTCTGCATAATAATATATATATGAATCAACTTTATGATCTGATAGCATATTACAAATATTATATGAATGGAGAAAATTATTATTAGGAGAGTATTACCTTTTAAATTAAATCCAAAATTTAACTCTAAATTCATTGAAGGATTAATATAGCCTACCAAATATCAGAAGTCATAAAAATTAATTATAATATGTGTATAATGTTCAAATATGAAAAAAAAATTGGTGAAAATAATTATAACTTTACTTTAAGGATGGTAATTCATGTCATTTAGGTTAACTCATTCATTAAATATATTAAAATAAATTACTCATTTGATTCATTTAATAATTTAAATTAATAAAATTTATATTTTAAAATTATTTATTAAATTTAATTGCTTACTATTTTTTATAAAAATATTTTTAATTATTAATAAAATTTTATTTAAAATTTTATTATTATTTTATTAAAATAAAATATTATATCTTTATTATATATACTTATTTATTATTAAATTATTAATTATGTTTTAAATAAAAATTTTAAAAATTTTAAAATAAAATTTTAATCGAATTGATATACTAACTCGAATCCAAACAAATATAGTATACTTGTATTGTATTATCGTGTCGTATTAAAAGTTATCACCCTTACTTCACCTTATACAAAAGGACACATGTTTAAGGTTCAAGCAAAGGAAGGTTTACTCTATGCATGGAACCAAAGGAAGGAAAAGAAATCTAAAAAAGGAAAGAATAAGAAGAGAAAATTTGAAATCAAACTTTTTCTTTGTTTAGTTTGATAAAAAGAGGGGAGAAAGAAAATATAATTATTATTACAAATTAAAATTTTAACATTTTATTTTTTATTTTTAATTAATTTTTAAAATTTTCTTTCCTTTCATTTTACTTTCCTCTCCATCAATCAAAGGTTTAAAGAGTATATGGTTTAATCAATTTTCTTACTAACTATATGGTTCAAAAGTAATAAAGTTTATCATTGAATTCAAAATCCTTTTATTTGGATTTATTCTTCACTTTCAAACATGAAATTAAGTTACTAAGTAAGAATAAAAAACTCTTTGCTCATTATCACCATCATAATTATCCTACTATTAACATTGTTGTTATTGTCACTAAGTAATATAATCTTGTTCCTTATTTAATTGCATTTTCTTTCAATTCTTTTATGTTAAACCAAATACCTCTTAGATAAAATTTTTAATGTTCAAAAATTTTCATACTAGATGATGCAAAAGTGATACATTGATATAATTCAAGATCAAAGAAGTAAGAAATTTATAACACACAGATATTCACTTGGTTCAGGTTTTAACTCAATCCATTGGTAAGATAAAAAACAAATCTACTAAAAAAATTAGAGAAAAATATAAATTATTTAATTGATATCAAACTTATATTCTAAATATATAATGTCTCTTAACTCAAAACTTGCACTACCTACACCCATTGAAGTATAGGATGGATAAGTGCTTTAATACTATTTGTCCCGTATTAACTAATTTAAAATAATTGTTAGACCTAATTTATTAATTTAAAAGAATGGATTAAATTATCTAAATAGTCAATTTTAATGTCTTATATATATATATATATATATATATATATATATATATATATATATATATATATATATATACTAAAATGAAACTTCACAGTCTCACCTCACTAAATAAGTTTTATATAATATAAATATTTATAATCCAAAATATTTACTAAAGAATAAGTCTAAACTAATTGCAATATTAAATAATAAGATATATATATATATATATTACATAATATAAGTATTTATAACCTAAAATTTTTATTAAAGAATAAGGTTAATTTGACTATAATATTAAATAATAAGATATATCTACTTTCATCACAATTTTATTTTATCAAAATTTAAATTTGTATGTCTTTTTAAAATAGATTACTACTCCTCATTGCAAAAAAAAAAACTTAGGGTATGTTTGGCTGGAAGTGAAAATGGGAGGGGGTGTAAATGGAGGGGGTGAAAATGGAGGGGAAGAAAATAAAGGTGAAATTAATTTCACCTGAGTTGTTTGGAATGAGTGAAAATAGGATGGGGAGTAAATATAGGTGAAATGAATTTCATTTGTTTGGAATGGGTGAAAATAGAGGGGAAAGGAAATATGAATGAATGAAATTACTAAAATATCCTTTTAGTATGTTATGTTGAAGTAATTATAATATTATTTAGTAAAATTAAATAACAAATAATTTATGGATGAAGGAAAATATGTTAAATTTTTTCTGAATACTAACATATTTAAAAAATTATAATTTTTTATTTTTATATAATTAATAAATATTAAAAAATTTGCATTATATTTTAGAAAAATACTTATGGTGAGGTAGTAAAATTACTATATTATCATTGTTTAATAGAATTATACATATTTAATGATAATAATTTCATTTGACAAATTTAAATTACTTTTAATTTATTTTGTTACTAATAAGATTAATCAATAATTGATTATATATTTTTTAAAGACTAGAATTAATATATTTTTATTACAGAATTAATTAATAAATGATATATCATTACATAGAATTAAATAGTAAATAACACATTTCTTCTAATATTGTCAATTTATTTTTTGGTAGTAGAAGATAATAATTAATATACAAATAATAATTAATAAAATTAAATAAAAAATTGATAATATACAAATAAAAAAATTTATGTCAAATTTTATATTTATATTTAAAATTTAAAATTTAAAATTATTTCTCATGATTATGTCAATTTCTAGTTTAATAGTTTATCAATTGATTAAAGTGATTAATTATCATTATTTTTCAAGAAAATGAAACAAAATTTGAGTGATGAACCAGAAAAAACAAACCAAAATAATCACGAAAGGAAGAACAAGTTTTATAAACAACACAAACAAACATGGTGACAAAACGAAAATCCCTCTTATTTCAGTGGCTGGAGCTGCGGGCGATTGTGCAAAGCGTCTTGGCGGAGGCGCTGTGCGTGGCGGACACTGTGAAACTGTTGGGGAGCTCTGGCTGGACTTTTCAAAGGGCAGTAATTGGAAAGAATAAAAAATAAACACTCCTCTCCCAATTTTCTTCTCATTTCTGGGGAGGTTCTGATTTCACCGGAACCCACCAATTTTTTCAACCCCATTTACATTCCCTCACAAATTCACCCGGCAACCAAACAGGTGAAAATTAGAATTTCACCTTCATTTCCCCCTCCCCTTTTCTTCCTCCCCCCATTTCGTCTATTCCAAACAGAGGGTTAAACAAAGGTAAAACATGTGCTTTCGACCCCGACGGGAGACGAGAGTGTTTGGCCGCCGTCGACCCTACTCATCAAATCCTCCATTTTGAAGCGGGGGTGAGACGTCACTGTCAGCTTCCTTCATTGCATGTTTGTATGCTGTACGCTTTGAATTTGAAGCCCAAAATGTTCCCTTCTCCTAGACCCTCTTTCCTCCATGAACGTACTGATGAGATCCATGAAAACGCCATTTCCATTAAACCATCTTTTCTTATTTTTTCCAAAAGAGATTGAATTCAACAGCTTGTTTCACTTGACTTTATTGCCAAAAGAACGAAAGAACCAGGAGCATTTAATGATTGATTGATGTATTTATTAATTTTCAATTAACTTCATGTAATATATAATATGTATACTTAAAACTATATTTTAAGTAAATGATATATAATGTTGTTCGAAAATTTTATTTTTTCACACTCTAAATTTCATCCCAAAATTTTATGTATATTCATACAATAATTTAACCACGCGTAATATTAAAAAATTATATTAAGACGGTGATAATTTAAGGATGCTGGTTAATAATGGACATGGCCCAGCAATAAATTCCACTGAGCCAATTCACATTTCAAAAGCTGCTTTGGCCTAATGTCCCACATCATGAGTTTATGTGGCTCGCATGATTTTGCATATGGCTTTAAATTAATACAAAAGGGCGATGTCATCTAAACAGTAAGTTGCCATACTCCATAAAGAAAGTAGTATTAACCGTAGTGGTAGTCTCATTTATTTAGACAAAACAAAAAATATTTGGCCTACAGCCAACTTTATTTGGGTTTAGACAAGTGAAAGAAAACATTAGCTAGAATTTCATCGCTTGCGATCCATTGACTCAACAATCAATCACATCAAATATAAATTCCTGAAATTAGCCGATTGGAGTTTTAGAATTTTTGGGCCGTGACTAACATATATTTATAGATAAACTACACTTATATTTATTAAAATTTAATGTAATTAATAATACTTATTTTACTTAAATGATCCAAATTTATAAACTTCAATTATAAATAATAATACCATCTTTAATCTAATCCACTTCATTAAAATAGTCAAATGATATAATTTAATATGACTATTTTATGTGATCAATCCAAAATTAATCATACTAAAACGTGTCAATACTTTAATAGATTTAAATCAGCACAATCATGATGGAAATCTAGTTAATATCATCCTTCAATTATTTAAATTATATTGAATCACATTATATAGATAAATATTTATATCTTTAAACAATTAACTCAGTATCAATATTCCCTCAAATTGTCTAGTCTACATGTATACTCTTCATCTTCATCAACTCTTTAACTCATACCAAATATCATATTCAAATTTCATAGAGGCTATCTAAAATCAATGTGTAAGTTTTTCTTTTTCAAATTATTTCTATTACTATAACTCTATTTAAACACGTACTGATTTAAGCATTAAAGTATACTCCACCACCATCCACATTTGACATTTGTGACATATATAAGATAGCAAACTAATCGACTAGTGTTAGAAGACCGATCAGACAAATTAAAAGCTATCATTAATTATACTTACACTACTTCTATTTTTAAAATTATATATTAATCTTCTTTCATATACATTCACCTCTCATCTCTTTTGTTTTAAATATATACTACCAATACTTAGTGATATCATTAATTATACTCATACTATTTTTACATTAAAAAATATGTACTAATATTCTTTTTTTATTTACACTGACCTTTCATCTCTTTTATTTTAAACATACACTACCAATATTTAGTGATAATACATTGAGTCTAAAGTATTTCAGGCTCATTAAAGAATCTTTAATTTGATCTTTAAAGTATTCTTACTCTCAAATAAGAACTAATTTCATAGTAAAAAAAAATTGTGAGAATATCCTATAAGCAAAGAACAATACACTAACTTCTCTAGTTTTTAGAAAATAAGGAAAGTTAACGCATACTTATAAAAATAAAAAAGTGTAAGTGTAATTAGATTAAACTTATAAAGAAGTAAGTGTGATTTACTTATATTTATTGATTGATTATTGATTATTGATGCATAGTTGAACTGGGCCTATGGAAGGGATTGGGCCGAACCTTACCTTTGGGCTAAGTGCATTTATCAAACTTACTTGAACTGACCATGGGCACTAACCGATCGGGTAAACGGCAGTACGGCACCATTACATTTTTTTTTGGAGGGGGGGGGGAGAGTGGGTTTACTGCCGTTGCCGACACCATTCCTTGGATCTAAGATAGTTGGCTGACATTTGACAAAAAGTTAGATTTGATTTAAGGTCACATTTGGCACTTGGATGCATGAATTTACAGGGATCATAATATTCTCAAAATTCTAATTTATGAGAATATCATATTATTATATTTTATTTTATTAAAAAAATTTCAAAATATTATAATATTATATTTTAATTAATTTATATATTTTTAAATAATAAAAAATTTCTTATTAGCAATTAAATGATCAATCGAATTTGATAATACTAAATAATGATAATTTGATAGTAATAGATAGTGATTAATGATAATAGGTAGTAAAAAATAATGATCAATTATAATGGATAACAAGAAACAATAATCAATAACAATGGATGATGAGAAATGATTGCAATAAAAGCTAGTTGCGATGGGCATTGGATAATAGTGATAAATTATAATAGATAATAACCGATGATAATAAATATCAATAAAAGGTAATCACTGATAGTATAATAATGATAGTAATTGATAGTTAACAATTATAAATTGTTATAGAACGAGGTGATAAGGTTTGGAAGAGTTAACAAATTAATCATTCTATATCATTAATGTATTTATATGATATTAGTATGTAAAAATATTCTGAGAAAGTATTAATCTAAAAATATATGGAGGGACTTTAATGCACCAAATGTACAGTGCACTAGTTTATCAAAGGACCAGATTTTTTATATTGTGCAGTACTGCACAAACTAAATAAAATTTAATAATTTTTAAGTAGTAGTATATCATATACTTGTTGCGTCTTAGTCTAATCCAAAAATATAATCAAGAATATACACATTTCTGGAGATTTTTTTTTTTATTTTTTAACTAAATGGCGTCCCAACATTTTCTTAAAATATTTTTTTAAAAGATGTGAAAGAAAGTTTATAAATCAAATGTCGCCTAATTGACAAATGAGCGCACAAATTGACAATTTAAAAAGCGAAGCTTCTGGTGAAGTCCTGTCTACAATTTGGAGAAAGCGTAAGAAGCTCAAAATGTAAGTTGCTCATCTACTTTCTACAAATAGGAAGCGTGAGAAGTTCAAAATGTGAAAGCTACTTACAACCTTTGGGTGAAAATTTCTAATTTTTATTGTCAACAGGGCAATTTTATTATGTAATTCTATTTCCAGAGAAATCAGTTGCGAAGAAAAACCGGTGATGAGTGATGGATGGAGACCGGGGTTCGAAGCCCAGAAGCCGTGGTGCCATCTCCGCATCCAGTGCCGACAGCATTGCCACCTCCGCCTCCAAGCAAGGGCAATAGGTCCTCGTGTTTGTATAACAGTAAGTTGATCACGGAATGGTATGAAGTTTTCAGCAAGTTTTTCATGTTTTTTACGGATTCAAGAAGTAAATTTGTTGCATCCCAACAAAGCTTGTTTGGGACTATTTCATGGGCAATTGCAATCCTATAAAACGAATCACGCACTGTTTAGCTTCATTGTTTATATACATATATTTATATATTGCAGCATCAGAGGCATCTTTTTCTTTATTTCGAGTTTTTGGACTATGGCACAGAATTGAGTTGATCAAATTGCTAAACTTGGTGAAAAAGAAGAGGTAAATTGTAAATTCTAGTATAAAGAGTGCGTTATTTGCCTAATAAGTAATATTAAAACCATTTCCTTAAACCACGAGCTACCTTGATTTTACAATGGTTTTAGCTCACGCCTGATAAAACAAAATATTCCAATCACAAAACCATTTTTCCCTGTGTAGATTAAACTGAAATGGTACTCAATACCGCAAATTTTTGAATAATTCATTTAATGTATACATATAAAATTCTGGATTCAAATCCCAAACAGTATGGGATATACTGCCATATTTTTTAATGCAGTAGTTATGTGTGAGCACAGAAACCCTACGTCCACACTCCAATTGACTAATTCTCACACTCTTTCACAAGCATGTGGAGTCAAAATCTTTGAACTCTAGTTACTTATGAAAGAGAGAGAGAGAGAGGATGGAAAATTATTCATGTGAGCAGATGGAACAAACCAAGCAGAGAAATAAGCCATATCACGATCAGCTGATACAAAATCCAAAGCATGGATTTCAATCACCTATCCGAGTACTTACAAAATGAGATTTCTTCCCACTTATCATAAAATCCTTGAGGCCACCATTATACTACACTAGATAGACATTCTAATTACAGAGCATGGACAAAAGGTGGCTATATATTCGACAAGATGGAATTGTTGAATTTAACACAAAAACTAACCCGCCCTTGCATTTGGTGGAAATACCTTCTGAATAAATTCCAAGAAGCGATGCGAGTAGAATGTGGGGTCCACAGCCGAAATAGATAAGGAATCAAACTGAAGAGACTTGTAAGCATGTTCAATCTTCTTAGTCATGTTGTACTCTTGCAATATGTCAATGATACCCAAGTACAGTACAACATCGTATGCCTCATGAAACATTTGTTTTTCCTCTTTCCCTGGAATCTGCTCTGCCCTTGCTGGCATGTTTACACCAAGCTGGATTTGAAGCCTGTTTAACAAATTGTAAATAAAATGAAAAAAATAAGACCACGGAAATATTGTAGCAATTATCCCATTGGAGTAGATAATAGTTTTTGGAGGTGCGCTAGATATACATGTATTACCTGTACAATTCTCACACACTAAGGGGGAAGCATGCGTCCCAAAATATATAGGATTCATACTTCCCTTCATTATGAGAAAATTTCGTGGGGAGTACATGTGCAAGGAGAATTTTTCATATTTTTTGTCATTATGTTCCTAAATGGTATGCCCTGATTATCCTAACAATCAAGGAAGCCAGAGTTTGTACAATTAGCATAACTCCCCAATACCCCCTTTAGAAGGAGAAAGGGAAAAAAAAATCTTCACGTTTTCTAGGCAAGCATAAAGTGCAAATGGATTTAGAAATGTATTTTATTTTATTTTTCTCTGAAAGAAAAACATTTAACTGGCATAGTAAGTGATATTCAAGTAGTATGACGCAAGTTTAGTGACACAACCAATAACAAGACTATCCAAAATCATAAACAGATCATACCTTGCAGTACCAGGTAGAAGGAGATCAACCTCCTCATCACCGGCAGCTGAAGCTCGCAATCGGCTTCCCCTGATATGAGGGCCGACAACAACACTATCATTTTCTGCTCCGCGAGGTACCAGCACAAGGCCTTGGGGATAGTTGTACACTTCATCCTCTAGAGGGTCTGTCAGTTCATCATCAGCGAAGTTGTGAAACTAGTCTTTTAATTCCATACTTCAACCAAATAATGCAAGTATGGAGGTCATACATAGCAGAAAATATTTAAATAATTGAAGAGAAGTGATTGTTTGTCCAGTGATTGATTCTGACTTGAAAATGTTACTTGTGCCCCCCCCCCCCCCAAAAAAAAAAGGCCAAATAAATAGTTTCACTCATGTTTGAATAGAAAATGTACTGTGGGACCGCACGTCATTAGTTTAAATAGATTGGATCCAATACCCACCTTCTTCTGCAAGCATTGCTAATCCATCCCCACAAATACTTCGCAGACGTTGGGGAGCTCGGTAATGAACACCTAAAAGGAGGCTGTAATCCATAATGTGCTGTTCTTCCAAAAACTTACTGTCAATTTCAATCTGCCTACACAAAAGTATAGGTAAGGTGAAACATTCAATTTGGAAGACAAGGTAAACAATTAGGGAATATGACTTAATTTTAAGCCAGCGGCAAGCTTAAGATATTCTGCAATTTTACAGCAACTTACATTTGGTCACATGCAAGACTGGGCATCATAACAATTTGAAATTACAAATCCCTATAGCACAGAATTATGGCATCCAGACAAAATTAACGATTATTATTCCAAACAGGCAACAATTTATGAGAAAAAAATTATGTCCTTAGCAAAATGTACATAATCATTTATATAGCATCGAAATATGTGCTAAAGCTTTTGCTGCATCACTGAGACATTCGCTTGATAAAGTGCGAGAAGAAAACATATAGAAGATATCTCAAAATACTTACTTCAACAAAGACTCACGCCAAGATGGTTCCAAGTAAAAGCAGTAATTCAGATCCAAATCCTTTAGAGTAGTGTTCTCATCAATTTCTATCTTGTCTGATGAGCGTCCAAGGGATGAACCTTTTAGATCAAATCTACGGTGGATCCTTAATTCTGTGCAGAACATATTCCCCATTACAACAAATCGAAACTGCATGACAGGAAATTAAATACCAAATTAGTCTACTGTCTAAAGAACATACTAAGTTGTGCGCATGAAGAAACAAATCACGACAGATCCAACTCTTTGGTTTGATAAATTTACTTTATGGTAATTTTCATATATTGATTTTTCAGATTGCAGATATTCAGGTGCAAATTGTGCCATTCATAACTGCTACATATTCTCCCCCCCAAAAAATAATAATAATAATAATAATAATAATAATAATAATAACTTCAGCTCAGTAAATTCTTATATGTCAATTGCACATTACCTTTTGCCCACTTGATGGTTTGATCCTGTGAAGGCCAAAAAATTTTGTTACAAGCGTATTCTCGTATGATTTCACATGGTGATGATAGTCTGGAAGCATTCTTAGAAGAACCTACAATTTAAAATTCGGCCAGTAGAATTAAAATTTTAACATGGAGGCAAATTAGTAAACACAGAATTAATGTGTAAATGTAATACATGATTTTACTTTGGCAGTTATTAGCTAGGAACATGCTTTCCATTTTAAATAAGCACAATGACATGGATATCGCCCATAACTGGAAGATAGTAAGTTATCCAAATAAGTTTTCGCAAGCTACATTCTAGAAAACAAACCAGGTGGTCAGAATTCGATGAGCAATATGATTAGCAAAACAATGTCACGTGTTGAGATCTTTGAAAGATATTCCACAGGAAGGGTGCAAGACACATCCATTTTTTATGTTCAGACCTTCACAGACAAACAGAATTGTTCTTTTAAATTCCGTTACGTCTAATCCACTCCTGGTGAAAGAGGAGAACCCACTCCCGAAAGCCAGGCTAGGAAGAGCCTCCACTTATTTGTAGCAGACCCATGGCTCAACGAATAAATGGGGTACTCAACTCCCGCATCCCCTAACTAGTCAGCTCACTTATGGATCTGGTTGTATCGCTTTACCAACCGAGTAATATACTAGGGAATGCATAAAATGCAGTAGGAATGGAGCATTACCAAGTCTCTTTCTCATCATTCATCAAGTCAGTGTAGGAAATACTCAGTCCAACATTGAAATAAAAGATTTTGCAAGGTTGAAAATTATGAAGAATTGCTATGCCTTCTGGTTGTAATACACTGGGCTGATTGTGTAAAGTCCCACATCGATTAAATTTGAGACTTAAGTATAATTCACAAAACATAAGCTTTAATACTTTGACAATGATAGCTGTCTAGGATTAGTCGAGTTTGGGGCATTACAGCGCTACAGATTGAATTTCCATTAATAAGCTGTGTTCTTGAGTTTGCTGCCATCCTTACAAATGTTGAATTATATTCTTAATCTATGACTGTGAAGTCCTTGTAAAAGAGATTTCATAGGGTCAAATGTAACAAGTATTTAGTTCTCATATGATGATCATAGGCTACATTATTCATTCATACAAGATACTATGCCATTCAACTACATATTAACGACCGTCAATTTGTACTAATCAACCCATTAACACAGGATTGAAAAAATACATTTCATTACGGACAAAATAAATGAACGCAGAGATGGACTAGAAACAAGGTATGTACCATGAATATATGAAATATAATTTGATGCAGAGTACCTTTATACCTCAGACTTTCTATTGATCCAAATTGAAATGCATATCTTCAACTCTAATTTAAAAGGAAAATCAGATTAAATAAAAGCCTTAACAGATGATGATTTTAATTTATCTCTAAACCATTGTCAATGAACCAGTTCCAAATAGGATGAATATACCTTTACTTCAGATCTTCGCAGAGTCTTGATCATGAAACGATCATCTTGAGATAGGAAAAAGACACTACCACTTTTCCCTGCAGAAGATAGTTCCCTCAAAGCATCGTTTCCACAAATGGACATCATATAGTCAGCAGCATCAATCTTGAACAGCTCTCTCAAATTCCTGCAACCGGCCATAAGAATGTCATACATAAACCATATGGAAAGACTACCCATGCTCTGATTAACAAAGAGGTGTCAATGCTTAAAAATTGTAAACCACTAGCCTGAAGACCATTGGGCAGTAATCTTTCCATCTAAAATCCACTGATTGATGAGGTGGTGTCAATTGAGAGCCTTCCTTAGGAAAATTCATCCAAAAGCTTGCTCTGGGACCAAAATCTGATGCTCGAACTTCTCGTCTTTGTATGGGTGTAATCTTACCCACAGTATACCTAACCATATCGTGGAATATTTTATTACAACTTTTAGTTATGAGTAGAAAAGGCAAATAAAGCTGCATTCGGATAATATTTTAGCTTCCGGATTTAACTAGAATTTTCCCTCAATTATTTATGGTTGCCTCATCATACCATAATGCCCAAATCAAATAAGATATAGAAAGGGTTTAATTAAGCCGTCTAAGTTCAACATGTGAAGATCATGAAATACTATAAAGAAGCAAATATTTGTTGAATGAAAGTGCACATCTTCCAGTTGTTAAGCCAATTTCTCATTTTCCCACATTATACTCTTTCTTTTCTATAAATTGCATAAAGAAAAGATAATCTCTACAGGATATTCTTCTTTGGCACTGCATCAGAAATTCTCTCGTATTTAGAGAATTGGAATTCAAAGAATGAAAATCAGAGAGCAGAAAAGTGATAAAACAAAACCCCTTTTGTTATGGGAGCTTTACAGCTCAGGTCCCTATTGGTGGTGACAAGGAAGAATGAAAAGAACCTAGAAAAGGAGCATGAACTCAAATGCAATGAATTAATGCAATCTTACCAAAATTCTACCTGAATAAATTTGTCATGACCTCTTTTCAAGACAGAAGCATGTAGAACACTACACCATCATATAGACAAAGTATTCATAAAGAAGTAATATATGGCCAAAATGAAAAGTGCTGCAACAAATTGATGTGTTTACACACATATTACAATAAACTAGCAGGCATGCATATAATTCCAGAATGTAAATCATATAGCACAAGCCATCTGAGTGCGTAACAAGTCAGGATAGTGTCTTTTACCTAATTCCAAGCTGCAAACTAAGCATTAGATCATAACTCCTGTGACCCTTGATGATTGCTTCACCGGGCCTTTTAATCTCTCTGGCAAGTTTTTTTTGAAGCCGTTTTGCCCTTCTGGACAGTGATGAAAAACTACTATTTAACACTACCTCACTTATTAATACACCTTGCATATACTCTCTCTCCAAAATTGGGATCTTGGCATTAACATCTTTATCTCCACCTTCAAGGGTAGAGTCTGTTAGACCATCATGTCCAATCACTTTCTCAATAGATACCTCAAGACTCCAGCGCCTTTCAAGGGATACATTTCTGCTGCGAGACTGCTCCAGATTTAACAGGTTCCCTTTTGGAAGCTTATCAGAAGGGCCACGATGTGATCTCTGGTTCTTCCCAACGTTGGCATCTCCTATATCAACTGAAGCAGCGTGATGAATGTGTACCTGGCTGTGTTTTCTCAAATCTGGCAATAGCCCTCTTTTTCTCAAGGCATTGAGGTAAACTTCTTGCACAGATGGAAGCCGGCTGCCCCTTGGATAGAAGGTTCCTTTTCCATCTTTCAAACCCTGTGTCCAAGTCCCAACATAGGAACCTCCATCACTCCATGTATATGCTCCAAACCCATGCATCATGCCATTCAACCAGCTACCTTCAAATGAATCTCCATTTATCCAGGTTAGAGTTCCTTTTCCTGACATTCTCCCACCCTTCATATTTCCTAGATATACATTTCCATTGGCCCAGGTATACTTACCAGGTCCCTCTGCTGTTCCTCGGATCCATGAGCCTTCAAAACAATCTCCATTAGGATAAACCTGATAACCCAGTCCATGTTTGAGATTCAATCGCCACCTACCTTTATAGGTCAAATTATCAGAACCAATATACGTTCCTGTACCATGGATATAGCCACCGGAGAATTCGCCATCATATGCCGCTCCAGAAAACCATCTTATTTTTCCAGTCCCATGTCTCATCCCTCGTCTCCACTCACCGTCGTATACACACCCATCTGACCATACATACTTACCCTCGCCTTCAGGAATGTTACCAAGCAGGGAGCCCGAATAAGATTCTCCATCAGGAAGCAAGAGTTCCCCAACTCTAAAGCCAGCAATTTCAGAGGAATGATCAGCTTCACCGTTTATCAATCCAGATATATGGTCTTTCCCTGAAATGGCATCAAGAGATTTTGTTCTCTCTGCACCTGAAAGTGCTCCTTCCAAATTATCAACTATGGCCACAGGACCAGACATGCATAATGATCAGAGGGAGAGTTCCTTACTGAATTTTAGGTATCCCAATTCCTCAACAACTAAAGACTAAGAGGATTGCTGTCCGGAATAAGCCTGAATCCTTCCGAAAGCTATTTACCCTCCAAAGTCCTTGTTGCGTGTCTGGAGGAAGAATCGGAAAAAGATAGATCAGAGACTTGTTAGCTCAGAAGCAGGAAGAGAAAGGCAACCTAGCCATAAAATAAGGATGACGGAGAAACATGGATTATTGCGAGCTAAGAGAGAATCTTTTAGAGTTTACACGCAGGCAAATCTAACGTGAGAAGTGAAACAAATAACATTATAGAAAACACTTGGAAAGTTAACAATAACGCAAACTATGACTAAAAATCGATCGAACTCTGTAAAATAAGCAACGCGTCATCTAAAAAGATGGGGGCAGGAAATGAGGAAAAGTAATTCTTTTAAACCAATTATTATGCTATTATTTGAGCAGTAGAAAGTCTTAAAACGAGTGGCCTATCATAAGATTCATACTACATCGTAAACTCACAAAATTTGATCACTACAATGTACAAAACAAGCTAGTTGAATGGAGTCTTGAAATGCCATACAGAATCGGAGTAGATACAATTGATGCATACCGAACATGCTGAAACCGTAACACTAGAACAAGTTGGACATATTCATAAACTTGAAATAACCAGCCAACAACAAAGGAAACAAGGACAAAACAGATAATAACTCAGAATTCAGACGTATGCATGAATTAACACAAACATATGCAGAGCGAGAGAGAGTTGTACCTTGCTCAAAGGTCGAGAGAGAATCATAAGAAACTCTAGCTGCTTCAGCAAGCGATATAGCAGAATGAATATTTGATACTGTGCTCGAAAGAAAGAAGCAATGAAACGGAGACTTTCCAAATTTCGCTTGCTTTGGGATCAGTTCCGTTGATCATCAAATCGGATCGGATCGGGTCGGCTCCTTAGCTCGGCAAGCTCTGGCTTTTATCTCCGCAGGAGCCGATATTTGAAGAACAAAAATATCATTTTATAACGTCCAATTTATAGAATTTATCGTTATCACACGTTATTTTATTAATGACTAGATTACGAAAAGACACTATTGCCCACCATTAATCCGACAATTAAATTCAATAATTAGAGATTATGATTCCCACGACAGGGCATGCCAATACAGAGCAAAGAATGTGTGGCCTACCTTCCGCGCAATTTGTACAATTCAAAACTACGTCGCTTACCGACCCCAGCAAATACGACGCACCGTTTCCAGGTTCAACAGGTTCGGTTTGACCCGTTCCGTGTTGATGGAGACGGCTTACCGGTATCCGGACGTGAAAAAGCACACAGTAAACGGAAGGATAGTTTAGGGTCATCAATTTGTGTGCGCATTGCAAATTGTACATAGAAAAATGAAAATGACACGCATGAGAAGGAAATGGGTTGTAATCTATTTGCGAAAAGCATCTGGTCCAATATTGTCCGTCTAATTGGTCTGGTTGTAGGTCCAACTAGGTTTACATGCCATCTACCTTTCATTTGCCCTTTTAGATTCTCTTGTGCCCCGCTTTATTTCAATCCAAAAAGAGAAGAAAGTTGACACGCTTTAAGAAATGGATCAATTATGGGGTTGTTTTCATTTGGATTAAAATTAAAAGAAATGTAAATTTAATCTGTATCATTTAATTATATGATGTTATATCATATTATCAATAAAAATTGTTAAATTTTTTTTGTTAGATTTTCACTTTATTACATGGTGTTATATTAATAAAAATTGTTAGAACCTTTTTATCTGTTATGTTTTCATTAAATGATAGTATAAAAATTTTTACTTTAAAAATAAATTAAGGTACCCATTGTTTCAACAAAAATTATTTTTCATATATATATGATTAGAAAATATTAAAATGAGAAGAGATTTTTTATTTATTTAATATTAAATATAAAAATATTTTATATTTAAAAAAATTCGTTATCTAAATATCATTTTCTATTTAAAAAATGTATAAGTGATATATCACTCTTTTATTAATATATATAATGATTTTTTACAAAATGTATTTTTCGAGAAAATAAATTTAATCAAGCCTAAATTTAAGCTTTTGTTTTTTGTTTTTAATAAATGAATGAGGCCTAAACCTACCAAAATATATCTTATTCACGCTAGGCATTTAAATTTAAAAGTTAAGGTGTTGAGAAAAAAAAAGTGAATTGAGAATTTGATTTTCGTTTTTAGTCAATTCAAATTAGTTGTATTTTACTCACACAGAATTATAGGATATATAACTATATAAAATTAATTACTCATATAATTATATGTTTAACATATATCTGTAATGTTGAAATATTAGTCTTACCTAATTCCCCTTATTTGTTAGTGTTGCTTAACAATATGGTATATAACTAGAATTCAGGATTATAGATTTAATAAATAGCATAAATGGCATTGAGTTTGTCAGTAAGAAGGATCCCTCCATCTAATATCCCTTTTTTTTTTTTTTACTATGTACTATTAACTGCTTAACAATATGACGATGAGCATGTGCATACCAACCAAACGTCTGCATTCTATTATTTTAAGGTCAAACCTAAGATACAATCTGCTGCAACACGTGTGTCTATATATATATATATATATAATAGAAGGTGTGGGTAAAATAATTTTAAGTTATATAAAATTATAATTTTATTTTTAAATAATAATTTATATATGCAATTTCAACTTCCAATTGCATTATTCCATGATAAAATTATTTATACAAAGAAAATGTATTATATTACAAATTATTATTTAATTCTGTATCTACCTTTTTTTAAAATTATTCGGTACATTTTCGGATCCAAATCCAATTTTTAATGTATAGAAATTTCACAAAACAGATATACAAATAGCAAAATTAATAATTAACCTTTTTCCTTTTTTTATATATGATTTCACATTTTAACTTTTGTTTCTTTACAAAAATAAAATAAAATAAATTTAAAACAAAGACATTTTTTACCAACAAAAAATTAAGTTTAATTGTGAAACTACATAATTTCATGCTTAATTGAAAATTTTAATTGTTATTTTTTTTTGTTGTTGTTCATATATTAACTTTGTGAGATATATATACGTTAAAAATTTTATTTTTAAAAAAATTTAAGATATTAGAAACGGCATTAATCTCTTCTTTTTTTATATTAATGTTCTTTTGTGATTACTGATACTCTAATAAATATTTGTGCTCCAAAAGATTGCTTTGGCTTCCTCTTTTGAGCTTGGGTTCGTAAGCTTTTGGCATTTATGGACAGAAAAGGCATTGGAGAAAGTGCAGGGGATACTAAGCCAGGGACAGCAGAACCTAAAGCATCAAACTTTGAAGAACCGGGAAGGTTTTTATATTCAAAAGTCATGGAGAGAGAAGGGAAGAAGCTTCTATCACAAAATTCCAAACGCAGGCCACGCAAGTTGTCTGCTGGCTGGAAGAGGTACGTACAAATCCATTCGAATTAAATATTATTAAAATTAAATAATTAGGTTTAAGCTTGGTTTGAATAGAATTTAGTTGAGCATGTTAATAGACTTAAATTTTTTATCAAATTTAAAATATTCAAATTAGGTTCAATCTTTTAATAAATATGAATTTTAATCTTATTCAAATAATTTATTATTTCACTTAAATTTAAGTATGTAAAATTTTATTATTTATAAATAAATTAAATATTTAATTTTTATTTATTTTTTTTTATCAATATAATTTTTCAACCATTAAATCTATCAAAAATTCCTTCACATTAATCATATAATATCATTAATTATATTTAATAAAAAGTAATTTATATATAGTAAATTGATAAAAATTATTTTTTATTATTAAACTCATTTAAGCTTGTAAATAATTTAAATCTTGTAATATAAAATTTAAATTTAAGTCAACTCGTTCAAACTTTATTTTCCTAAAATCAAAGTAACGTTGAATTTTTCCTAAATAATTGCAAACTATTCACAAATAATTTTATTAATTTGCATTCCTTTACAAAAGGACCTTTTTGTTCGGAGAAATTCAGGATCAGCTACAGGGTACTTTCTCATCCCCCCCCCCCCACAAACACCAAATAAAACAACGCTTTTGTTTCAACTATTCGATCTTAGATTCAAAAACAATGCTAATATGGTGTTCACGCGTTTAACATATATATTTAATAAAATAAAATAAACTTAGGATTTGTTTTGGGGAAGGGATTGATATAGCTGGTTAGGGTTATTTGGTATTTAATAAACAGTTAATTTAATTAATTTATTATCTTTCAATTAACTAATTTAAGGAAGTTGAAAATTCTAATATTTTTAAATGATTAATTCATTAAATGTAAATAAAGGTTAAAACAAAACCCAAATTATATACTAATATTCAATTAATTATTTCGTTAAAAGTGCAATAAGAGGAAAACGAATCTTATATTTTTAACATATAACACCTATGATTCAACGACAATATTATAATATATTTTTAATTTTTTTTACTGATTTAATATATATTAAAATTAAATATTTTTTGTAAAAAATAAATAATTACTTAAATTTTTTATTAATTAAATTTATATAATAAAATTAATATTTTAATAAAATGCTGTTTATAGTATGCTAAAAATATTGCTATATAATTTTTTAATTAATTTTAGTTATTTTTATATTAAAAGTAAAAATTAGTAAAATTAACTAATGTATAATACATATATATGCATACATACTCAAATAATTTCATATTTTTATATATCATTTTATATATAAATAATTAATAATAAGCAATTAATTTATTAAATATTTTTAATTCAAATAATTAATAATATTGATTATTTAAATTAATTAATACAATCAATTATCAAATATCATCTTATTACTATTATAATTAGTTAATCTTTAAACAGATCTTATAATAGAAAGTTATTAAATGATTTTTCTTTATACAAAAATTTTAATGAGAAGGGGAAATGAAATAGAGATTGTGATTAATCTTTAAACATCATTTAATGTTAATATTTTTATTTTTACTAATTTAAAAAAATTTAAAGATTTTTTAAATATCTAATGGATAAATCATTTTTTATTTTTGGTTATTTTTTCATATCATCTTTCTTTCCTTCGCCTTCCGAAATCCCCAAAGACGTTATTGCTAACGGATAAATCATTGACATTACATACTCTTATCAAATGAAATGATAAATAGGAAAATAGATTTTTTTTTTCAATTATATGATAATATTTTCTGTCCGTACTTTGTTTCTCGTTTTTTATCCGTAAAGAAAGGTGCTCGTGGTTGCTTTCTGCACCCAAAAGGGCCAAAACTGCTGAACTGAGTCGGCCATTGTACACCTCACGTGATGAAAAATAAATAAATAAATTAAAGTCCCGTACACTGACGGAAGACTGACGGAAGACGGGGAGGAGTCCACTTTCTAAACAACTAACTTATTGCTAAAACAAAAAAGTTGGTGATATTTAACTGTCCATTATTATCTTTTCTTCATTTATTTTCTACTTGTTTGTGTTATTTTCTGTGGTGGATATGGCTTATCCGGCCTAACAAACTTAGTGTGACGGCAACTTAGTATTTGATTATTAGCTTATAATGTTGAAATGGCTAGATAATGAAAGATTGGGAAAAGATGTAACCTATTCGAGAGAGTTATTTTTAGTACTAACATCATTTATATTTTGATAGGCGAGTAGAATAATTATCTTTTAATTTTTAATCATTATGTAATCATGATTTTAAAATATTTTATTTATAAGTAAAAGTGATGTATAGTATTTCACATCAAAAATTAAATTAAACTTATTATACTATATTAACAAGGTAAGTTCAAGTCAAATAGATGGTAATAGAATATAAAATAGGATTTTTTTTCAATGAAAGCAATTAAACAAAACATAATGCAATGATGAACAATAAAATTAAAAGAGAAAAAGTCATAATAAAAAGAATTATTAACTCAAGAGATATTTGAAACTTCAGCTAGTTGATTTATCTTATACAACACCTATCAAATTATTCTAATTTGACTAATTAACCAATGACTATCTCAATAATAATCCTTATATTCTAATTAATTTACTTAATTCTAACACCTAAATTAATTACTTATTGTTTAAGTCCAGCACCTAAATAATAACATTAAAATTTAGGAAACTACTAAAATTGAGTTAATAAACTAGCCCAATATTGAATCATTAATTCAAATCCTAACTCTTTTAAGCAATTAATGATTTACCCAAATGTTAAATCATTAAGATCTAATTGCTATCTATTCATTAATTAATTATAACTCAATATCATAATTAATTATTTAGCAATAGATTACAAAATATAAAAAAAAAACTAATGGATCTACATTAACCAATTATTTAAAGCAATCATAAACTTAAAAAAGTAAAAAGATAAAGAACAATTAAATTAGAAGTAATCAATAGAATGAAGTGTCCAAATCAAATTGAATTAAAATTGAAATTCTTTTAAACTAACGTAGAAAATTAGTCATCTATATTAGTTTACAAGAAATTTTGGAAAAGAAAAAAAGGTTGTCTAATTTGAATATGTTATCTTCGGAAGTATAAAACCCTAATATATCTAACTTTTTTAAGAAGAAAAATTTATTAGGCCAAGTTAAGATATCTTTTAAGGTTACGATGAGTGTGAAATTACTTAATTTGACAGTCTAAAATTTAATTTATAAACCAAATTACTACTAGAATATAAAGAAATAAATTCTCATAAGTTAACTTTCAACTAATGTTTGATCATCAAAATGGCATAATTTTATTAATTTCCAAACATAAAAGTTGTTAGAATTAGATGTGAACTAACTTTAGGCATTAATTTGATCTTATTTTGATTCATAAAGCTCTAGATATAACTTAAAATGCTAGATTGAGTTAGATTGGACAACAACACTGACCCATCCTCACAATCAAATTTGACCCTCTAAATATTTGAATTATGTTCCAATCAAAGCATAAAAGTTTTAGATCTTTCTCTTATCTTTTCAAAGTCATAAAAAGATTACCAAATTTGGATCTTTATAATTTAAGCAAAAAACCTGACACTGTATCAAAATTTAATATTAATCAATTAATTCAATAACATTTTAAAATTATGATACAATTATAAAATAAGATCAATTCTATTAAACTAAATACACATAATACTCTAAGATGCAAAAAATAGGAGAAAATAATATAAGAAATATTATATATATCAAGAGATAATATTAAAATCCTAGTACCACAAAATATTTCCCTATGTTAGAAACATTAGCAATTGTTATATATTTCATCTCTAAAGCCCATCTCAACCACAAAATATTAGGGTTTAATGGTTAAGAAGACTTCTTATTTTGGGTTAGACTCTTTTAAAATACAAATATGTTTTAGATGATAAAGTAGAATATTATAATTTTTTATGAAAAAAATCAATGAAGTGAGTAGTTAGATTTAAAAATCATTGTTTTAATTGATTATTGATTATTAAATTTTAAACCTTTAATTTTTTTACATAAAGAATTATAATATTTTGCTTTATATTCTCTAAAATACATCATGCATAGCCGGATTCTCTCAATTTGACATCAGATTTTGAATTCAATTTTTCATTATGATGTTTGATTGATTTTTTTTCCTTTCATGAATCAAAAGTTTTAAAAGTATAATAGATTGTGAGATTCTAAGATGAGGACATTTACTAATGTTCTTAATTGCTTATAATAATATTTACGTATTACTTAATTTTTTAAATATATTTACAATTAAACATAAATAACTTAAATTAATGCAATAGCTAAAGCATAATATTTTTTTAAAGCTTACTGAGCATGTCACCATTTAACATCAAAGAATAATATTTTTTGAAGTGATATATGATATTTCTTAAAAGTTTTACCTTCTTTTATATTTTACATTTGATTGTAGGGCTTTATGCATATGGATTTGATGAGTTAATCACTTCCATTATTAAAAAAAAAAAAAAACCGGAAAAAACTTAAAGTTTGCTGACAATATATGAGTTCATTCCCCTTTGTTGCCCTATGGAAAATTTTCAGTTTACCAATATTTTAAGCAAAAAAAAAAAATTGAAGCCTATCTCCAGACAATTTCTTTATGTGGATAACCAAAAATAATGTTGAATTAGTTTCAAAGTCCAAAAATGGAGTTCCGATAATATTGGATAACATAAAAAAGGGCTCTTCTAGAGTTGAGCGAGAAACGAATGCATAGAATATCTAAGCTATTTCATGTGACAACTATTTATAGTTGTGAATCATGTTATTTATTATTTGCATAATTTTGCTGGCAGATGAAAAAAAAAAAATACACGTTCTCTGTGCTTGGATTCAGGGGAAAACTAAATAATTTAGATAGAATTAATATATTGTAGATTCGATCACCGGAAGTTTATTATGCAATAGCGTGCCACCTAGGTCAAATATCTTTTAATATTTTAAATCACACGTATAATCATTCAAAAGAAATATGTATATGTTTAACCCTTGTTACCAGTGGAAAGCGATTGTAGATCCTCAATGTAATAATTATAATTAAATTGCAATTAAACTGAATATTATGTAATAAAAGACTATTATTATGATAATGTAAAAAAATTAACGCAAATTACCTTTTATATTTCTTTTTTTTTTCTAAAAAAATTATTTAATTGCAAGGGACACCTAGTCCACAATAGACGCAGTGTCTTAGAAAACGAGCAGATCAGTAGGAGAGGATCTTGAGACAGGCGACTTGTACGGCCCCTAATACAATTTTTCACCTATTTTACAACTTCAAGCGTTGTTTCGTTACATTTCCTAGAATATTATTAGCATATTATAATATCTTTTATTTGTATAATAACAATATTTTTAAAAACTTAAATTCTAATTTAATTGAATTTCTTAATTGTATATTATATTTTTAACTCTTATATTATTTTACAATTCGTCCATTATTTCTTTTTTAAGTTTGCTTTATTACATATTTTTCTTTTTTTATAATCACTATTATTATTTACAACTTAAACATTAATATCACTAAAATTTGTATACATAACATGATATACTTGATTTTTTAATAATTTTATTTTAAATAAGTTAAAAATTTAATTTAATTGAATTACTTAATTATATATTCTATTTTTAACTCTTACATTAATTTATAGTTGATCCATTGTTTATCTTCTTCTCATTTGTTCCATTGTATTTTGTTTGTCTTCTTCTCGTTTGTTTCATTATATTTTTTTTCTCTTTTTGCACGTTCATTACTATTGTTCACAATTAGATGCTAAAATCTATTATATATACATATATATGTAATAATCCTTTTATGAAAACATTTTTAAAAGGATTAAAATTTAATTTAAATACTATTAATCAAAGTATATAATTATATATTCTATTTTTTTAATAAAAATATTTAAAAATATAATTGAAATTTATTTAATTAATTTTTTTGGTATTTTTATATCAAATTTAACTATTATATTTCAAATCTTTGAATCCAGGAAGAAGTTCATAAAGATCATTTCTCTTTTTAGAAGATACAGGGGAAAATTAATTAGCATACTAGTATTAGAAGATTTACAAGATTTTTCTAATGTATCGTTTTTGAATTTAATGAAATTCATAAGTATAAGAAGAAGTTTTATTAAATAATTTTTTTTGGTTCAACCATCTTTAGATTGTTAATACAATATATAAGAATTGTTATAATAAATATATATCAATTGAGATTTTATTCTTTTATAACTCCCATAGACTATTTTTTTATTTACTTAATTGCATATTTTTTATTTTTGTATATACTTTATGTATTTATAAATTAAACATTAATATCATAAAATAATATCCATATAACACAAAAAAATTTATTAAATTTTTTAATAAGTTAAACATCTTATTTAATTGAATTATTTTACTATATATCATATATTTTAACTCTTGTATTACATTTAAAAAATAATTTTAAATTTAAATATATAATTATAAAGTAAATATAATAAATTAGAATTTACTATTTTTATAATTTTTAATTATACACTTATTATTTTTATATTAAAAAAATAGATGCCTGCATGTATGTACGAGAGTCTAAAAGCTAGTTTGATATCATAATGTCCTTTTGGTGTTGCAAGTACCTCCACAACCAACATAGAATAAGAATAGTAATAGGCTAGAGTGGGAGCAGATTTGGATCAAATTATCTCATTTCGCCTTATTATTTGCTCCAAATCTATCTTATCCAGCCATCGATTAATCTCGCATCCCTTTTATCTCTTTCTTTCAGTAAAATAGAACTACTATGCTTAGAATATGTATAACAAATTATAATGATTTTTTTAAAAAAATAATTTAATTAATATAAAAATAAAAAGAATATTTAAATAAATTATAAAAATATTTTAATATGGTATAAATCTATATATTATTTTATATATAAATAATTAATTTTTCTACATACCTCTATATAAATAAACAACATAACAATAGGTGATATATGGTAATACAATTAAATAAATGCTCATTACGAATCAGAGCAATATGTGTTTCCTATGATTGTCAAACACTTTGACCAAAGAGTTGTTTGGTTTAGGAAATAAGTTTCTGCGAAAAATTAAATTTCTTAAAAAGTTAAATTTTTTAGGAAGTTATTTCTTATATGAATTTTTTGATAAATTCTTAATGTTGTTTGGTTGACATGAAGAAAATTACATTCCTTACGAAACAGAAGTTATCTAGAGGGAATAGGTAAATAATTTTTCACATTCTATAGGAAATATAATTTTCTAGAAAGTGATTTCTTATATTTTATGGGTAATCAAATAACTCAGATTTCTATTTTCTAGGAAATATAACTTTCCACTTTTTTCCTACAAACCAAACTACCTTTAAAGAAGTGGCTTTCTTCTAAGGTTAGAACTTAGAAAGGATACTAAATTCTGGTTCCAAATTTTAAGGAAAAAATATTATAGGTATCAAAAATAAATTTTAAATATTTTATATTTATTGTATTAAATTTTATAAATTTTATTATTATTTTATATTTAATAATTGTTATTAATTTTTTCAATTTTAATGTTAAATTTTATTTTTGATATATAAAATATTACTGAATTTGAAAACTGAAAACCGGGAAAAACAAAGACATGCGCAGTGTTTGAGGTTTGTTAGTTTTTCCGAAGCAACTAAACGAAATGAAGTTAGTGAAGACAAGTCCAATCTAAGTGGTCCACAAAATAATTAATTATAAAAAGATTAACAGTAAACCCATGATAATATCAACAGTATTATCAAGTAATTGGAGGGCAAAATTAAAATAATAATACTATATATAATAAAAATAAAATTCAAATTTGAATAATCAATACAATATAATAAATCAAATTTATAAAATTTAATTCAATATAAAATATTCCAGATTAAATTTTGAATCTCAATGCATATAACATATTTTGGAAATCATAACGATTATGTAGGATGGCCCAAAACTAGTGACGTAAAAGATAAGATAATGTCACTACCCAATAGGGACCGTAGGTTCTAAATATCCTATTCCTACGCACCTTTTACTTCAGAAAACACTAGTATCCACACTCATCTTACGTCGGACAAAGATATTTATCTTCACGTGTATTATAATCTAATTTGATGTTGATTGTGCGTATTTGCTAATCTTGAATACAAAATATAGCAAAACTAATTTCAATGGATGTGCGCAACGAAATGGACTAATGCGCCGTTGCGCACTTCCAATATTTGCTCCTAAATTCAAGATTGTCTTCAGTGGTATAATAGTAGTGCTCGTAATCATAGTATTTAAAATCAAATCCGTCGTTGAATGGGAAAAATTATTCCCTGGTTGATTGGCTGCACCAGTTGCACCAGTGATTCACTTATTAAATTGATTTTAAATTAAAGATATAAATTATATATATATACACACATGTATATACATTAGTATTATAAATATTTATAACAACAAGTTATGTTAAAATTAGAAAAATATAATATAAATTAATGATATAAATAATAAGTAATAAAATATAATAGATATGTCAATAATTTATACTAAAAATATTTTTATAAAAAAAATGAATTCAATTAATATAAAATTATGGAAGTATTACATTTTAATTACTGTAAAATTATAAATTTTTTATTTTTATACAAAAAATATATAAAATTTATAAAAATCAATTTACTAGTCCAATTCATCAATTTCAACCAATTCATTAGTTTTAATTGATTCACATATATTTCTGATTCAACATTCCTAATCAAATTGGTTCACCAATTAGTTTATTGATTCGATTGGCTAATCCGATCTGATTTTTAAAATTATGCTCATAATTATCTTTCAAACTTCCTTTTTTTTTAATATTTGAAATCAAATTCAAATAATTATGTGAAGTGGTAATCTCTTCTAATAATAGTTCTTCCAAAAATCGAATTTATGATTCCGTGGGTTTAAATCGTTTTGAGACTTAACCTACTACCACTAGATTAATTAATTATCCGTGGAAACCTCATTAATTTTTTTCTATGAATTTATATTTCATGTATTAATAATAGAGTTATATTTACATTATTGGTAATAAAATATTATCATGTATTTTTATTTTTCCCCCTATCATTGCACTTGCAACAAGACATGAGACATATGATCTTTTATGTAAAATACCCCCGTCAATTATATAGTAATTGGAATTTTCACTTTCAACTTTAGAAATTTGAAAATCAAATTATTTAATTATACAAAATTTAAAATTAATAATAATAATTTACTAATTAATTATTTTATTAAATTACATAATTTTTCATAAACTTTTTAAGTGTGAATCACAATATTATTATATGTCGATTAGTTTATGTGTACATAATTTGTATTTTATTTTCAAATATTTAATTAAAATTTATATATCCAATTTAGCATCTATTAATTATATAATACATAAATTATGTGTAAAAATGATGCAATAAATTAACATATAATAACATTGTGATTCTTATTCAAAATGTTTATGAAAAAAAAAATAATTCAATGAAATGGTTAATTGAGTAGATGATGCACATTAATATCAAGTTTTGTGTAGTTAAATAGAATAATTTTTAAGTTTTCAAAATTAAAAAAAAATAAAATTTAATTACTTCAAAATTAAATGAGATATTTTGCATTTTTCTTTCAGACTTTAACTTTGTTTGCTTTGCAGAAAAGTATTTTTTATAAGAAAATATTATTTTCATATATATTAATAAAGGAATGATATATTATTTATATTCATAATTTAAAAAATAATATCTAGAAGAAAATTTTATTTTTAAAACTTTTATATTTAATATTAAATAAATAAAATATTTTCTCTTTCATTAATATTTTATAATTATAAATTACTAAAAATATTTTTCATTGTAAAATCTCATTTCTGTGCATGCGTATAGATAAAGAAGTTTCAAACTTGATTAAAAAGATTGCATGGTGCCATTAACACTGGGGGAAGCAACTCTAATCCTTCTTAAAATAAAAAATTGTTATTCACCACAATATCGATACTTGAAATTCTGTAAACAAAATATTTTCTATTATCATCGTATTTTAATTACAAGCAAACCAAAATTTTCTATAAAATATGTTTCTCGTGAAAATAAATAAAATATAAATTTTTTTGTATTTATATTATAATAATATTATATATATGCACTAAAAATAGAATTTAAAAATGAGATTTTGAATATAAATTAAGGATTATCAATGAATATAATGATTGTTTAAATTTGTAAAGCTCAATTTGATAGATATCAAAGATTTGAGATTTAATTTTAAATTTTTTTGTATATATCATATTTTTTATTTGCATTAATAATAATTTGTAAATAATATTATATACACTTAATAAGTCAACATCTTTCTAGATGTTGGATGATAGGATTTTTTGGGCACATGGAAATATGACCCACTTGATAGTGAAATTGGTGGGTGGAGCATTAAGGAAAGACAAATGGAAGGGCCCAATTTAAACCTTTGCCAATGACATATATGGTTTGGGATTTTTGGCTTTTGAAAGCAGGGTCCTCCTCTCTCATCATACTATGTTTGCAATTTACATTTACAAATTATTAGTATGTCGATGACAAAGGTATGGCGGTTTATTGCTCATCGTTGCTTTGCTACCCTCTCCATTTTCTTTCCATTTTATTTGATTAATAAGCAATATTATTTGTTTCTTTGCAATTTTTATTTCCAAATTGATCAACTAGTTGCTCATGGCGGCAACCGACCGTCCCCACAACCATTGTCCTCCTGAATTTAATTTCATTATTTATCTGGATATTTTACCAATTTCATTTTTTTTTGGGGGGGGGGGTGGTGGGATATTCTTTAAGGAGAAAACGTTCTGAAATTTTTATTTTCTTAGTGCTAAAATACAGAAGAAAAAATGGAAATAGATAATTTTGGTGATTATTATGTTAGGTAGTTTCTATATTAGTCAATTCCAAATTTTCATTTTCTTAAACGGTGTATTTCCAAAATGTCGCTTATTCACAGTGCATATATGTACAAAGAGGAAAGATTGCCCTCTTTTAGTACATTAACGGTGAGTAAATTTAATTTTATGATGATTATTAAAATATCATTTATTTTATCAAAAAATATTTTTTATGAAAATATTATTTATATGTATATTAATATTAAAGAAGTAACATACAATTTATATTTGTAATTTAAAAAATGATATCTATGAAAAAATAATTTTTTAAAAGAAGTTACTTTTTTTTAAAAAAAGATTTATATCTATGTTGAATAAATAAAATATTTTCATTTAAATTTTTAAAAAATGTTTTTTTATCAAAATAAATAAAATCTTGAGGTATCATTCAATGACTTAAGAGATACGCTCCTTTTTGCTTATCTTTCCTGGATTCTAAGGGGTTATGATGTATTACCACAAAATGTCACTTGGTTCACAAATGAGAGGGAAGAGGTTATGATGTATTAATTATATATTAATATATTATTAATTTTAATTATATATTAAATTTATTTTTAAAAAATTAAATTTAATACATTATATAATAATAAATTAATAATTATATTTAATGATGCTCAATGATACATCATAAAAATTTTCCAAAAAAATAAAGAAAGATGGAAGATTCTCTTCCTTGATATATTAACGGTGGTGAATAAAATTTAAATTTGTGATGATTACTCGAGCTTCACAACATCAACTCATCGTCCAGTGACTTGAAAGATCTACACCCTTTGGCAAATCGCTTTAGATTCCAGGTGAAATCCGTTTGAAAGGAAACACAAAATATATAAGCCTAAGCATATGTATAATTAACTATATCTAATTTTATTGATTATTTTTTAATTAAAAATAATAAAAATAAAAGATTTTTTTAACGATATCAGGCAGGATATTAATAGTATATTAAATTATTATCAAATTTAATTGAACTAATAAGTATAATTCAGCTATCTCTTAAATATTAGAAAATTTCTTCAAAAACAACTCATCAAACAAAACAATTAGCATTGCAGGGAACTTAAACCTACAATCATAAGAAGTAACAGCAATCTCACCCCAATCTTTCGGGTCAAACAATCCGCATTAGGAGTCTTATTGGTTAATGTCATATGTGGAAACAATTGGAGCCGAGTTTTCGGATAAAGTTGATCATTACATTTGTCATTGATAAAAATAACCAACTATTCTAGAAAAATCACAATTAACTAGAATAATTATATGCTTTCAGAAAAAGCAAGAATTATCCAGAAAACAATAAAGCATGGCGGTTAAGAAAAATCGAGAAGACAAAACCGACTTAAAGCACCTATGCACATATATGGAGCTATAGCATGAGATTTGGTGCGTAAGAGGTAAGACAAAAAGGACTGCAGCAAGTAAGAGTGACGTGAGGTGTGTGGAGAAAAAGAGAGAGTGACGTGGGAGAAAAAAAAAAGAAAAAAAGTGTATGTGTGTTTTGGAGTTTATTACAATTAAGTATAATTAAAAAAAGTATTTTTCAGTTTAGTCCTTATTTCAACTTTTTTTTCTCCTACAAAATGGTATTAGAGCTTGGTTAGCTATTTGAGAATAGTCAATATAGCTTGGGTATCACAGCAGGAAGCCATTGGAGACAAAGAATTCCCTAGATTCTACTAGTACACAATATAAGACTATGAAGTCATTTAATCAAGGACTTAGCTTACTTGGTGAAATGTTGGGCATTACTAAATCATTATGGCAAAGATAGCATTGTCGGCCACAAGTATAGAAAAGTTAAATCATAATAATTATAAAATATGGTCCACTTGAATTCATTTCTACTTGCTTGGGCAAGATCTTTGGGATGTTCTCGGTGGTAGTAATACTACACAACTAGCAAGTCTTGAAAATATCAGCAAATGGAAGGTGAAGGCTGGAAAGGCAATGTACGTCTTGTCAGTAACAGTTGAAGATGATCTTTTTCAATATATACAAGATGTGAAGATACCAACAGAAGCTTGGGACACTCTTGTGACACTCTTCACAAGAACTAGTAATGCAAAGCTCTAATAATTAGAGAATAAGTTAATGGCAATCTCATAACAAGATATGTCAATAACTCAATACTTCAGTAAAGTAAAGGTCTTGTGTGGCAAAATTTCTAAATTAGATCTAGAAAATAAAATCTCTAAAAAGAGGATGAGATGGATCATAATTCATGGCTTAAGGTTAGAATTTCATGGTCTTATCACAGTTATTAATGGTTGGGGTACAGAACTAACTCTTGTTAAGTTGGAAAATGTCTTAGCCAACTAAGAAGAGTTGGCTAAACAAATGACAAGAGCCTCCATCAAGAATGATGAGAAAGCTCTTTATACGAAAAAAGGAAATCCTTGCAATAAAGGTCGTAGTTCTATAGAGTTTTGACCAGAAGCAAATAAAGTAAAAAGGCCAAATAATTGGCAATGAAGATAAGAAGGAAGATCTTCTTAGCAAAGGGGAGCTTGTTAAATTAAGATAAGATTAATGAAAGGAAGAATCATTGAAAGAATAATCAATGTTATAATTGTGGAAAGAGAGGTCACTTTGCTAGAGATTATTGGTTCAAGAAAGTTGAAGGAAACATTGTCACATCCAGCTAGAGAAATAAAGGTGAAGAAGAATAGGATTTTCAAACATTGGTCGTTATTGAAGAAGAAATGATAGAAAATTCTTTCAGAGAAGAAGAATTAGTAGCCTCCTGCATCACAGAACCAGAAGAGACTACACTTGTCACGATGAGTGATAAATCAATTAATTACAAAACTAAATGGATTGTTGATTTAGGTTGCTCCAACCATATGACAGGAAATGAGAAGAAATTATCAAGCATAATAGAATATAAAGGCAAACAAGCAGTGGTAACTACTAATAACTACAAGCTGCCAATTACGTATGTTAGTGAAACTAAAATAGTTCCTTGCTACAGTCCTCAACTAGTACAGATGCATAATGTATATCATGTACTAGGGATGAAAAAAAACCTATTATCGATATCTCAGCTTACTACTTCAAGAAACTATATAGTATTCGGGCCAAAAGACGTTAAAGTTTATACAAACTTGAAGACAATAGGGACGCTGGTTATGGAAGGATGACAACTCAAGTTTGTATATATGATGTCAGCAGAAGCAGCATATGTAGACAAGATAAGGAAAAATGAAATTGTTGATCTATGGCATGCAAGATTAGGCCACATTAGCTATGGAAAGCTTAAAGTAATGATGAATAAGTCATTACTAAAAGGTTTCCCTTAATTGGAAGTACAAGATAGTGTTGTGTGTGCTAGGTATCAATATGGTAAGGTACATCAATTTTCTTACGATAATTCAAAATTTCAATCAAAAGTGTCACTTCAGTTAGTTCACTCAGATGTATTTACACTAGTAAAGCAAACATCAGTGAGTGGATATTATTACATGATTACCTTCATCGATGATTATTATAGATACATCTGGGCTTATTTTATGAAAATAAAATCAGAAGTTTTAGAAAAGTTTAAAGAATTTAAACAAAAAGTAGAAAGTGAGATAGGGCGAAAATTTCAGTGCTTATGTACTGATAATGGAAGAAAATATACGTCGAATGAGTTCTATAATTTCTTAAGGGAAAGTAATTTGCTACGCCAATTAACTTGTCTTAACACACCATATCAAAATGGAGTTGTCAAGAGGAAAAATCGACATTTAGCTGAAACGTGTAGGAGTATGCTTTATACTAAAAATGTGCCTTTAAAATTCTACGCAGAATGCATGAAGACCGTAATTTACGTGATTAATAAATTACCTTAAGCAAGACTTAAATTCATCTTACCATTTGAAAAACTATGGAAGACTTAGCCCATACTAAGCCATTTTCGAGTATTTAGATGCGTATGCTATGTATTTATTCTAGATCATCTATGAAGTAAGTTCAAGAAAAAGGCTATATGCTCCATATTCGTGGGCTATGATAATGAATGAAAAGGGTGGAGGTGTTGTGATCCAATAACAAGATAATGCTACATCTCTTAAAATGTAGTATTTGACAAAACATCTTCATGATGGTCATCACAAGAGGCTATATTGCAAGATTCTCAAGAAATTGAAGGAAAATTACAAGAAAAACTACAGGAGCACTATAAGACTGATGATTGACAATCTAGAGATGAAGGTCAAAGTTCCAAACCTAAGAGCTCATAGCATACAGGAGCACACAAATTTCCAAAAAAAGAAAGATTAGACCTACATATAGAAGATGAAGAAGAACAACGAGATCAATCACCATTACTATGACAATCCATAAGGGTACATAAACTAAATCCTAAGTATGCTAATGCAGCTATAGTTAAAGACATAAAATAGCTAAGCATATATGATAAGGCTGCAAAGCATAAGGAACGGAGGCAGGCTATGAAAGAAGAAATTTAGTCCTTAAGACAAAATAAAACTTAGGATTTAGTAGCCTGAACAAGGGATATAAAACCTACATCATGTGAATAGGTTTATAAGGTAAAAATTAAGCTAGACGGGCCAATTGAAAGGTGGAAAATGAGGTTGGTTACATGAAGGTTCTCTTAACAATATAGGCTCGACTATGATGAGACCTTTAGCCCAATAGCAAAGATTACTACGATAAAAGTTCTATTACCACTCGCTGCAAGCAAATCATGGAAGCTCTGGTAAATGGACATAAAGAATGCATTCCTACATGGAGAATTAGATAGAGACATATATATGGAGCAACCACAAGGATTTAGAAGTAAAGTTCACCCATATCATGTATGTAAATTGACTAAGGTTGTTTACGGGTTAAAGCAAGCACCACGAGCTTGGTATGGTAAAATTGTAGAATTCCTAACACAAAGTACATACATAGTGGCTCCATCAAATTTAAGCTTATTCGTGAAAGCTCAAGATAGAAAGTTAGCAATTATACTAGTATACGTGGATAATTTGATCATAACTGGAGACGATGAAAAGGAGATTAATTAAATAAAGACTAATCTATTGTTGCATTTCTAGATGAAAGAACTTGGTAAGTTAAAACATTTCTTAAGTCTCAAAGTAGAAAACACCAAGGAAGGACTATTTTTGTGCTAACATAAGTATGCAAGAGACTTATTACAAAAGTTTGGTATGCTTGAATGCAGGCCTATCTCAACACTATTAGAATCAAATACGAAGTTTTACTCTCATGAAAGCAAGGAGTTAGAAGATACAACTATGTATAGGTAGTTAGTAGGTAGTTTTATCTACCTCATATTAACAAGGCCTGACATAGCCTATGCGGTTAAAGTACTTAATCATTTCATGCAGTAACCAAGGAAGCCACATTTGGAAGTTATGTGATGAATATTAAGATATATCAAAGGTACCATTGATTATGTATCCTATATAAAAAAAGAGTCACATGTAGAATAGAAGGATACTGCAATGCAGACTATGCTGAGACCATGACATGAGGTGCTCGACCCTTGGGTATATCTTTAATCTTGGATTTGGAGCTATCTCCTAGAAAAGCAAGAGATAGCTAATAGTTTCATTATCTAGCATTGAAGCAGAATATAGAGCAGCAACTTCAACAGTACAAGAAATTAGTTAGTTAGTACAGTTGATGAAAGACTTGCATTAAGAAATAGATCACTTAGTGAAATTACATTGTGACAATCAATTAACTATTCGACTTGCATATAATCCAATATTTTATACATGTACCAAGCATGTGGAGGTGCATTATCATTACATGAGAGAAAAAGTACTTTGAGGAGAAGTATAAATGTAATCAATTAAGACTGAAGATCAAATAGCAAATATAATCACCAAACCATTTGGAAAATAAAGTTCAAAAAATTTAGGAAATAGTTTGGAATGATAAAGAAGCTAAGAGAATAGTTGTTAAGAATGAGTGATAAAAATCACCAACTATTCTAGAAAAATCACAATTAACTAAAATAATTATATGCTTGCAGAAAAAGGAAGAACTATCCAGAAAATAATAAAGCATGGCAGTTAAGAAAAATCAAGAAAACAAAACCGACTCAAAGCAGAAAACAAAACCGACTCAAAGTAGAGGATAAAACCAACTTAAAGCACCTATATATATATAGAGCTATAGCATGGGATTTGGTACATAAGATAGTAAGACAGAAAGGGGTGCAGCAAGTGAGAGTAACGTAGGGAGTCTGAAGAAAAAGAGAGAGTATAAAAGTGTTTGGAGTTTATTACAATTAAGTATAATTAATAAAAGTATTTTTCACTTTAATCCCTATTTCAATTTCTTTTTCTCCTAAGTCATTTCCTGCACAACCGCAACATGAAATGGAAAACTAGCCAAACCCAGCTCGCTCGCTCTCTCTCTCTCTCTCTCTCTCTCTATATATATATATATATATATATATACACACACACACACACACACACACACATACACATATGCTTAGCTTCCAAATTTTCTAAGTTATATATTAATATCATGTACATGTATAAAAAATTTGTAAATACTTTCATAAAAATTATTTGGCCACACTAAAATTTTTTTATTCCTTAAAATATTAGTTTATTAAATTTGTGTTTATTTGGCCACATCATTATATATATATTTATATAAGTTTGTGTTTACTATTTTTATTTATTAAATTATTTCAAATAAAATGAAGAAGAATTGTGATAGTTAAAATAGTAAGGAAATATTTTATTTAATTATAAAATTATTATAAAATAAAATATAAATTAAAAATACTAAATATTATTTTTATTCTTCAAAATTATATAATTAGAGTTATAGTCTACAAAATAGTTAGCTAAATAATTTTTATTTTCAAAAACATAAAAATGAAGAACTATTTTTAGAATCGTTAAACAAACCAACCCTAAATTCTTTCCTCTTGATACATCTATTTAACTAATAATATCATCGCACACACACATACACATATATAAATTTAGTTTAAAACAACTCAAATTACTTTATTATTTCTTATAGATTTGTAGTTTTGGTTTAACTTTTAATTGAACCTTTTAAATTATAAGTTTAATACGAAGTCTACTTATTTCTCATATGATCTGTGACTTTTTTATTACATGTTATTCGTAATTAATACATATTAACAATCTTATTGATGTGATTGTGAAAATATTACGTAGAGTTTATATATATGTTTTAAATGACAGAACCCATATAGAAAATAATAATATTTTATGAAACTTATTTATTTTTAGAAAAAAAATTGAAATTATGTGCTTTTCAATTCATAACTTGCTAATAAATTTATGTTTTTGTGAGTCAATTATCGAAAATTTTTAATAGAGAAATAACAAAAAATATTTAATTAGGAAAAAATAAAATTACAAAAATATTATATGTAACAAAATTGAAATATAAAATTTTAATTTTTTTATATTAATTGAATTAAGCTTTATAAATTTGTATCACCATCCCATATTTAATAACAACCCTTGATTTACATTTGAACTTAATTTTAAATCTTATTTTTTGTATATATAACATTATTGAAGTAACAAAATAATTTAATTTTAAAATAAATAAATAATTTAATCTATATAATATTTTTGATAGAGCAAAATTTGTTAACAAGTGACAAATATAAACTAACAATCTAGTTAGTTAAAATTACTAGTTGCTAGTTAGAATTATAATACTTTGTTAATACCAAAACAACTAGATGTAAAATAGTTAAAATGGGTCAAAACACATAGAATAATTATTTAATTTGCAAGCTTTGAATAACCTTGGTACAAGCTTTATAAAATATGATTTGCAATCAGCTTGATTCAAAAAGTCCATGAATAGGTTGAACTAGCTTATAGAGGTGTGTGTGTGTGTTTATATTTTTTACATTTTATGTAGGCCGAAATTTTTAATCTATATAAAATTATGCTCTCAATTTTCATTTTTAATTATATAAAATTATGTTATAAATAATTTATAAATAATATTTTTATTTTTTAATATTTTATAACTTATATTTTATATATATAGTATTTTTAAAGGCTATATATAATTTTAAAACATATTATAATTTATTTATTAATGAATATATGGTATTTTAAATAATTTTAATTTTTTATTTAAAAATTGATAAATTAAAAAATTAAAAAAAAAAACTTGTGGGTTAGCTTATGAGTGATAAGGATCAAATTAAGGTCTTTAATATAGAAGTACACATGAAATGTGGATGTGTCAGGCTTAGCCTATTTAGCCACCAACTAATATAACCCAACCTAGTTCATGTGCCTAATAACTCTAGATATGAAAACATTTGACAAGCAGTAATAATGTGTATACTATTAAAATAGCATGGGAAATTGCATTCATGTTGTGCACAATTGTGTAGAAGTGTGTAGAAGTGCAATATGGCTTTAGTTGGTTAGTACTTCTCAATGGGATAAATTTTTTAATTTTACATTTGATCAATGGTTAAAATAAGTTTTCTCTTCTTAATTGAGTAGAGATGATGTTCAATTTTCGCTATTAATCTTTTTCATTAATGGCAATGAGTTTTAAGTTTTAGATTTTTAGTATACTATTCAAATCTCTTACCACTGATCCATTATTTAATGGCCTATCTTAGCTACTAATTTCTAGCATTGATTCATTATTAAGTCCGATTTTTATTTTTTGTTAATTTTGTTGATAATTGTTTGAGACTTAGTTAATTTTATTTAATGAAGAATAATTTGGAATTATTTGAGATATATTATACTTTTCATGTTAAAAATTTGAATTAATTTCAAATATTTATATGCATTTTACAAAATGATAATGCTAAAGTATACTTTTCTATCCAAATTTCATCTTATTTATCACAATATAATATATTTCATCAATTTTTTTAATGCAATTACTCTATAACAAAATGAAATAGTTGAAAGAAAAAATTACCACATAATGAAGGTTCATGTGGTTTATTATTTCAAATGAACATGCATAAAGTATTTTAAGTTAAAGCAATTTCTACAATTTGTTTCTTAATCAATCAAATGTCTTTTTCAAATGTTTCTTACTTTTAGTATAAAAAGCTTGGACATACCAAGAGGTATTTTTTAAAGTTAACTAGTAAAAGTACATAACCATCTCAATTTACATTTGTTATAATGAATAGTTTTGGTTTAGGGTTTAGGAAATAATTATAATATAAGCATACCTAAAAATGAGTATGTTGAATATATGTAATTCCAATCCCTTCGATAGTTACCACCTACTCAATCTACAACTAAAATGATTCAAATGGGTAATATCATTTTATGCCTTTTTAATTCTAATTCTAGATAGGTCACTGATTTTGGAACCATTGATCATATAATGGGCCATATAGGTATCTTATCCTATTTTCAAATCTTATGTTCTTTTTATGTTACTTTATCTAATGGTTTTATTGTTTTTATTGCTAGAAGTGATATAGTGCATTTTATCCTTTATATTTCTTTGTTTAATGTGCTTTGCCTTCCTAACTTTCCATTCAATTTAATTTCATTTAGTCAAATAACATATACATATAATTGTGGCATTTTTCTTCTTTCTTAATTATTGTTATTTTTAAAGTGTATTGATAAAAAAAAGATTTTTAGTAAGGATACAAATCTGATGGTCTGTATATACTTGATGAAAAAGTCTATTAAGCAATTGTTGTTACTATTATCATTACTCCATATTAGTTACATTGTTGCTTAGGTTATTTGTCTTTGCCATCATTGAAAAAGTTGTGTCCTAGTTTTAAGTTCTTTTTTTAATTTGGATTGTAAATTATGTCAATTTGTTAAATAACATTGTCAATTTTATATTTTTTTTTCAGTTAATAAGTGAGTTTTATCTCTATTTAAGTTAGTAAATTCAAATGTTTAGGGCTTTTGCCTAAATGTTCCTAAGTTTAGTTTTCATTATTTTGTTACTTTTATTAATGATTGTTTAAGAGTTGTATGGCTTTTTTTTAATGAGAAATCATTTGGAAATATTGAGATATTTAGTACTTTTTGATGGAAAATTTGAATCAATTTCAAATATCTATATGCATATTATAAAGTGATAATGCTAAAGAATACTTTTTTACACAATTTTCATTTTATTTATCACAATATGGTATAATTCATCAATTTTTTTGCACAATTACTCCTTTGTAAAATAGAGCAATTGAAAGAAAAAAATGCTACTTACTAGAAGTTTTGCATTATCCACTATTTAAAATGAAAGTATCTAAGGTTTTTTGGGATAAAGTAGTTTCTATAGCTCATTTTTTTATTAACCAAATATTCACTTCAATTATTGACAATCAAATGCCTTACTATATTTTGCCTCCCTTTCAAATCTTTATTTTCTTTCACTCTATGTATTTTTTGTTATACTTATTTTGTTTAGGATCACCATCTTAAAATTTCTAAATTAGGGTACTCCTAAAATAAAAAAAACCACTAATGTTATTCTCCTCCTTTAAATCATTATTTTGTTTCTTTTAATGTTAACTTTTTATAATCTACTTTATTTTGTAGGCCTTTTGCATCATCCTTTTTAGGTTTTTTGCATTATCCTTCTTTCCACATGAGTTTAATTTTCTTAATGAATATTTTATTTTATATTCCACTTTTTAGGATACTTAAGCCCCTTAGACACGAATGGAGTGTAAGATCAGTTGTAACATTTACATATAAAAATGTTGAGACATTTAGTGTAACACTAATAATTCTATTTTCACCAATTTTATCTCCCTTATCTACTTTTTTTCCATCAAACCTTCATCATTTATCCTTTAATTTTTATCTTTTTGTTACTCATTGAAAAAGTACTTATATTTGCACTAAAAAAGGTAACCCTAATCACTTTTATTCTATTTCTACCTGTATATTCTATTGACCATTGCCTATTTTATTGCAATCCTTTATTTTAGATTTTATTACTATTCTAAGCCTATCACAGAGACACTTTCTTATTATGGGTGACTTTTTACTATGTTAGAAGAAATATTAGCTTTTAAAGCAAATCAAAGATGAGATATTGTGCCCTTACTAAGTGCAAAACATTCTATTAGGTGTAAATGAGTATTTATTGTGAAAGTGAGCCTAAATGGTACTATTGCTCAGTTAAAGGCTTACTTATTGGCAAAAGGGTGTGTTTAGACCTATAGGGTATATTACTTAAAAACTTTCTCTGAAGTTGCAAAAATTGCATTTGTTCATTTATTTTTGTATCTTGTTATTTCTTATGGCTATTTCATTCAAAAATACATTTTGACATAATGATTTATTTAAAAAGGCATATATGGAACAACCACCTAAGTTTGTTGCTCTTTGTTGCTCATAAGGAGGGTTGAAGGGTTTATTGATTATTAAAAATCTTTTATATTGCTTGAACTAGTCTCTTTAAGCTTAATTTGAGAGATTTATTGAAATAAAGATATAGTTTAAGATAAAGAAAAGTGACCATGATCATTTGATATTTTATAGACAATCAAATTCTAGTTGTATTTTTTTAATTATTTATGTAGATGATATTGTGATTATTGGTGATGATAAATTATGCATTTCAAGAATGAAAGTTTTTCTTTAAACCAAGTTTCAAATTAAAGATCTAAGAGCACTCCGGTACTTTTTAGGCATTAAAATTGTTCTAGGGAGGAAAGGAATTTTTCTATCTTAAAGAAAATATATTCTTGATCTCTTGAATGAAATAACGATACTTAGTACTAAATCTTATGATATTCTTATAGTTCCAAATGCTAAGCTTGTCCTAGAAGATGGGTAATTGCTAATAGATCTAGATTAATACAAATAATTGGTATGTAAACTGAACTATCTTACTATAATTAAACCTGATATTATTTTTCTAGTAAGTGTTATTAGTTAGTTTATAAATTGTCTAAGAACCTTTCATTAAGATGCAATTATAACATTCTAAAATATTTCAAAAAGGTACCTAAATGTGGAATCCTATATAAGAATTATGATTATTGAAAAATAGAAGGCTTTTTTCATGTACATTTGGTAAGATACCCTATAAATCAAAGGTCCATTTTTGGGTATTACATGTTTGTTAGTGGGATTTTATGTCATGAAAAAAATAAGAAAGAAATGGTTATGTCTTATTCTAGTGCATAGTTGTGCTATGGTTCATGTTGCATCTAAGTTTGTGTAGATATCTTACCTTCTTTACTAACTTGGAATTGAATCTTTTGAAGCTATGTAGTTGTAGTATAAAACTTGAGCTGCTACTTATATTATCACAAATGAAGTAATAAGTTAAGTATGTTTGACATTGATACTCCAACTTGAAGATGAGTATTAGTAAATGATTTAGAAATAACTTGTGTGCTAAGATAAACGAATAATTTGTGAGTTAAGTTAGATTAATAAGCTTTAGACCATTGGCCTAACTATTATGTTCGCTTATTTTAGTATAAATACAGAATGCTTACTTCATTGGAGGATATGCTTTAACAAATCACATTTTCCTTACTGAAACAAATATTATCTTTTTTCACCTTATTATTACTCATATTATCCCTCTTATTTATTTTCAAGTTTAATACCTATTTCCATTCAGCTCCCATTGCAAACTATAGATCTTAAGTTATTTCTGTAGTAATAAACATCAGCAGTGCTCCTTCATTCCCAACAAAATTATGAAGCTTTGTATCAGGTTAACAATAGCCTTGGAATAATAATATTAAAAAAGTTTGGGTTGAAGGATTTTCAAAATTAAGAAATGCAATGGAAATACAAAAATCATTTTTATTTATTAAAGAATCAGTAATGTAAAGTTAAAATTGTAAAATAATTATGTGGATTAACACATTTTAATATATATTTGAATTAAATAATAATTCAATGTCATTAATATAATAATACCTAGACTTTATGTTATAATATAACTCTAAAGTGTGTGCATATACCTAAATTCTAGATTAATTGTGATGGGTCAATTGATCCTAGTTAAGTTTTAATTAGGATTTGGATCCTTACCCACCTCCTTATAAGGTGAGTTACAGTCTCCCATCATATTACAACTTGTCATTCTCACAATTCTCTCTGAAACTATAATTTTATGTTATATATATATTGTATGCATAAATATATATACTTCTGTGTTTTATGTTATATATAATCTTTGTATAATTATCTACTGTGTAAATTTTTTTTTGGATAATTTATATATTGTATGCATATTTTCTTAATTTTTTATCATTAATATGCAATTAATTTTTAATTTATACAAAGATTATAATTGCTCATGTTATGCCTTTAAATTTTATGTAATCAAACTCAACTATCGTGGGTTAATTGTATATAATTCTTGTAATATTTTATTTGATGTATATATTGTGTTGATTAAATTACAGTTATAGTAATTAAATTTTGGAATAATAAAAATTAGGAGAGTACTATACTAATAGAAATTATACCTTATCAGCATAATTTTATTAATGTAATTTGTAGGTAATAATACGAGTATTAGAATTATATGTTAATTTTTTAAAATTTTAAATACCTTATCGGTGTTAAGTTTTAGGAATTTAGCATGTAGTTCTTGTATTATGTTATAATACTTATATCTCATTGGTACTAAGTATCATAATATTATATTGTAAATAGTTACATAATTTTAAGAAAAATTTAAGCATGACTATTGTTCAAACATGCTATGGTGTTAATTTATGATTAATTTCATAAATTTTAATAATTTTCTTCAACTTCTGTTCCTATGCAACTGACCTTTGTGAAAACTTTAAATGGGACCAATCATGAGGATTGGGTGGAATCCTTGAAATTGTATTTGACAGTCTCTAATCTTGATCTGACTTTACGCGAAGAGGAACTAAAAATCAATGAAGAGTCAACTTTTGCTCAAAGAGCACAACATGAAAGTGGACTTATTCCAATAGAATCTGTCTGATGGTAATAAAGTACACTATGGATAAGACTATTAGGCAAAGTATTCTTGATAGTCAGAAGGTAAAAGCATTCCTAGATTTAGTAGCTGAAAAATATGTTAAGTTTGATAAAGATGAAAAAGGACATTATTTATCTTTATTGGAAAAGACTGTGTATGATGGAATGAGTGATGTTTGGAAGCATATAATGAAACTAGTGCATTATTACAGCCGATTGAAGAGTATGAATATCGATATGGGAGATAGTTACTTAATTTGGCAAGGTCTAGAGTCGCTTCCTCCTTAATTTAATGTGCTGAAAACATCTTACAATACTCAGGAAGGAGAATTGACCATTAACGAGATGATTTCTATAGTGACTCAAGCAGAAGAGGATATGAAGAAGATAAAGATGCAAGTGGCGAATTTCGTCTCTTGTGATTCGAGTTCTGGACAAGCAAATAAGTCCTTTCAGAAGGATAATAAGAGGAAATATAATCATGAAAGGAAGAAGAATGATATAAGGGAGCAGCAACATAAGTGTAGGAAAGCCATATTCAAAGGAAATTGTAAATTCTGTAAGAAGTATGGGCACAAAAGGGTAAATTGCTTCAAATTTAAGAAATAATTTGAAAAAAAGAAGAAATGTAACCTTCTAGCTCTAGTTTGTTTTGAATCCAATAGTATTGAAGTTCTTTCTAACACTTGGTGGTTGGATACTAGTACCATTATCTATATCACTAATTGCTTGCAGGCGCTAAGAAATCTGTGGAGGCCAAGTGAGGGTGAAACAATTTTGAAACTGGAAAATGAAAATAAAGTACAAGTTAAACACATAGGAGTCATTTCTTTATATTTGTCCACTGGTCATGTTTTAGAATTGAAAAATATTATTTTTGTACCTTCTATGAGAAGGGATTTAATTTCTATAACTTGTTTAGACTAAGATGGACATTCATGTTTATTTAGAAATAATAATTTTAAATTATATTATGACTCATGTGTTATTGGAACTAGTACTTTGAATAGTGGTTTATATAAAATTGATTTGGATAATACTTTTGAAAATTCCATCCACATAGTTATTGGAAATAAGAGATTAAGATTCAATGAAACATCTTCAATGCTTTGTCATAGAAGATTAAGCCACATCTCCAAAGAAAGAATGGAACGATTAATAAAAGAAGAAATTTTACCCAAACTTGACTTCTCAAATTTCAGCGCCTGTGTGGACTGCATCAAAGGAAAACTAATGGCTAGAGCTAGAAAAGGGAAGAAGATAAAAAAAGAAAGTATTCTAGAATTAATCCATACTGATGTGTGTGGGCCCATTTTGCCCAATGAAATGGGAGACTTCAAGTATTTTATCACCTTTATAGATGAATATTCAAGATTTGGATGGGTAGAGCTTCTTTCTAAAAAGTTTGGAGCAATAGAAGCCTTCAAAAGGTTCAAAGTGGCAATTGAACTAAAACTGGAAAAGTAAATCAAATGTGTACATTTAGACAGAGGTGGTAAGTTTTATGATAGATATGATGAAACTGGAAGAAATCCTAGTCCTTTTGCAAAATATTTATAAGAGTGTGGAATAGAAGTTAGTTACATTATGCCTGGTACACTAGAGCAGAATGAAATTGTAGAGTGAAGGAATAGAATACTCATGGAAATGGTACGATGTATGCTGACTCATTCTACTTTACTGAAATTTTTATGGGATGATGCTCTAAGAACTACTACGTATGTGTTGAATCAAGTTCTGAGTAAATATGTGCCAAAGACTTCATATCAGCTAATGTATGGTAAGAAGCCTAGCTTGAAATATTTTCATATTTGGGGCTACAAAGCTAAAGTTAGACCTTATAACCCACACACTAAGAAGCTTGAAGCAAGAACAATTAGTGAGTATTTCATTGGCTATTGCATTGGTTCAAGAGGAAGTAGGTTTTATTGCACATCTCATTCATCAAAAGTTATTGAGTCAGATCGTGCTGTCTACTTTGAGGATGACTTGAATAGTGGGAGAAAATTACTTCAAATCTCTCTAGAAAAAGAATAAAGCAATGTCTCCCAGATAGCTGATAAACAAAGTATTGATCCTCTAATAGTGCCATCTAAAGAACTATCTCACATAGAACTGCAAATTGATCCAGTACAACCTATGATTAAACCAATCTAATTGGTGAATAAACCAAATAATGAAATTAAAGAAGTTCCTTTAAGAAGATCACAGAGAACTCGTCGTCAGGCAATTTCAAATGACTATGTGATTTATTTACAAGAGCATGACTTTAATGTAAATGATAATTTTGATCCTATTAGCTTCTCAGAAGCTATTTCGAGTTCTAATTCCTTAGAATGGATTCATGCCATGAAGGATGAAATAAATTCAATGTACAGGAATAATGTATGGGATTTGGTGAAACTACCTGAAGGATGTAAACTAGTTAGATGCAAGTAAATTTTTAAGACCAAACGGACTGCTAAAAGTCAAATTGAAAGATACAAGGCCAGATTAGTAGCTAGAGGTTACACCAAAAAGAAGGAATTAATTATAAGGAGACCTTCTCACCAGTCTCGACTAAAGACTCATTTTGAGTTATAATGGCCTTGGTGGCTTATTTTGATCTTGACTACATCAAATGGATGTAAAGATTGTCTTCTTTAATAGTGACCTATCAGAGATAGTTTATATAAAACAATTGGATGGTTTCCAAGAGAATGAAAAAGAGCACTTAGTGTGTAAGTTGAATAAGTCGATATGTGGCTTGAAACAAGTATCCAGGCAATGGTATCTTAAATTTCATAAGATTATGTCCTCTCTTGCATTTAAAAAGATTGTAATGGATCAGTGCATCTATTATGTGATGAGTGCGGGCAATTTTATGATCCTTGTGTTGTATGTTGATGACATTCTCCTTGCGAGTAATGAAGTGAATCTTTTGAACAAGATAAAAATGGCATTATCGCAGAATTTTGATATGAAGGATCTTGGTAATGCATCTTTTGTGGTTGGCATAGAGATCCATTGTGACAGATCTCGAGATTTGCTTAGTTTGTCTCAAAAGGCATATATAAATAAAGTGCTTAAAAGATTTAACATGACTTTATGCTCGCATACTGCTACATCCATTCAAAAGGGTAAAGTATTTTTTAAAGCCTAGTGTCCTCAAAATAATGATAAGAAATCTAGAATGAGTATGGTCCCATATGCTTCTGCTGTTGGTAGCCTGATGTATGCCCAGGTATGCACACGTCCAAATATTGCTTTTGCAATTAGTGTGCTTAGGAGGTACTTAAGTAATCCTGGTCAAAGACACTGGATAATAGCCAAGAAAGTTATGAGATACCTACATGGTACAAAAAATTATATGTTAACTTATAGAAGGTCCAGTAATTTGATTTGTAGATGCTATTCAAACTTTGACTTTGTCAGTTGTCGAGATGATAAAAAATTAACATCTGGATATATCTTTATGCTAGCAGAAGGAGCTGTATCGTGGAAAAGTGTTAAACAATCTTTAACAGCAGCCTCCACTATGGAAGTAGAGTATGTCGTTTGCTATGAAGCTACTCGAGAGGCTATATGGTTAAGGAATTTTATCTCTGAATTTTGCTTAGTTGAAAGCATTTTAAAATCTTTAACCTTTTATTACGACAATACTGCTACTGTTAGCTTCTCTCAAAATAATAAAAGTTTTGCCCGCACAAAGTACTTTGATGTGAAATATCAATTTATGAGAGAGAAGATATGCAAGCATCTTACTCATATTGAATACATTACGACAGATTGTATGCTTGCAGACCCATTAACCAAAGACTTAACTGTAGGAATATTTAAAAGATATGTATTGGATATGGGATTTATTGAATCTTTTGATGTTTTGAGTTAGTAGGAGTATTTGTGTATTTTGAAACTAAAATTGTGTTGATCTCGAGATTTTATAATATTGCCATTTTATTATATTGAAAAGTGCACTTATTGTATTATGGCAATATGAGGAGACATTAAGACCCTGTCTCAAACTATTGTAAAGAATCTTGGGTGGATGCACGGATCATTTTGTATATTTTGATTATACACATATTTTATTTTGTTTGGTCTTTTGGAATGGGCATTTCATATATGTATATCTTTTCAACCCTATTGGATGATCAAGTATGCATTTAATGAAATCTCATATTTGACCAATGATTGTAATGATATGAATTGTATTAATGACATTATTTAATAGTGGCCACATATTGTAATTCAAAATTATGTATTAAAATGTGATTGTCCAAATGGGAGATTGTAAAATAATTATGTGGACTAACACATTTTAATATATATTTGAATTAAATAATAATTCAATGTCATTAATATAATAATAATACCTAGACTTTATGTTATAATATAACTTTAAAGTGTGTGCATATACCCTAATTCTAGATTAATTGTAATAGGCCAATTGATCTTAGTTGGGTTTTAATTAGGATTTGAATCCCTACCTACCTACTTATAAGGTAAGCTGCAATTCCCTATCACATTACAGTTTATTATTCTCACAATTCTCTTTGAGATTCACCTGAAGATGTGTGGGTAGTGATCTAGATAATTGATATCATCCTTTCATCTTCCACAAATTCTTGATCTAATCTCATGAATGCAGTAGGAGGGTTAGGTAACTCGAAAAACTTTTTCATTTTATTTGTACAATTCTTGTACTTTTCTTTATGGATTTATGATTGTTTGAATATTGAAATATTTTATGAATCATAAAATTCTAACAAAAATTTCTCCTTCCAATCGAAAAAAATAATTTTATTATTGATTAGGTCGTGAATCATGCTTAAATTTTAAATCTCGGTATTCATGCATTTTTGTCTATGTGGAATAGCTGTGTGGCCTTCTATAGCAGGATGTCACGAGAGAATTGCCTATCCTGACATTTTAAGACTGAGCAAATGTTTATAGTTTGGTGTAATTTCCAAAAAAAGGAGAAGTCACTTCCGAGATCTTCGGTTCTAAAGGATTTGTCCTTTTCCCTTTGTACATTGGTTTCTAAAGGACAGCAAACAAATAATGGCCAGGTGATCAAAATTTTGAAGTGATTAGAGTATTGATTTCACATGCCACTTCTTCCTGGTTTATCATTTCTCCTATATCACTTGTCTATTTATCTCTAGTGGACAAAGAAGGAAAGCTAAAAATAACACCCTAACAAATGGTACGATCTTTATTTAGAGAAAATATTAGAGTAATCTTGAAATTAAGCTCAACAATTAAAAAATGCATGAAGTACACTACAATGGTTATTCTTAGAGATCAGAACACAGAAAACTATCTTAAATTCCTCAGATTAGATATTGATGATTTACATTTCTCTTGTTTTGGAAGTTCAATTAATTAAAGTATGTGCAAGCCAACTTAAAATATCATAATTTTTAAACTCGATCGAGCCATTAGGCAAGTTAAATTACTGATTTATTAGTTTAATTATTGATATACTGGTTAAACCAACTGTTAAACTAATTATAACTTTAAAAATATAAATATAAATTATACATATGTACTAATAATATATATTTAAAATAAAATAATATAAATGATACAATAATAATTTATATAAAAAATAATTAAAAAATAATACAAGTTTAATTAATTTGCAATAGAGAAGATATTATATTTCAATTATTAGAGAATTATACAAAAATACTTTTAAAAAAATAAAATTATTAAAAAATTAGTTTAGTTCATCAATTTTAACCACCTCATACCAATTTTAATTAATTCATCCTCATTCTAATTGATTTTTACCACACTCATTTTTAATTTGAAGATATTGACTAGTTCACTAATTTATTGATTTGGTTCAATTTTTAAAATTATGTAAAATATCATTAACCTTAAAAAGATCAGACTAAAGTTAAGGTAGTGAGTTTGTCTAAAGAAAAATGTTATAGTTGCTAAAGATAGAATCTAAAATTAAATTTTGAATATTTTATATTTAATTTTATAAATTTAATATGTTATTTTATATTTAATGATAGTTATTGGTTTATATCTAAAATTTAATTTTAAATCTTATTTTTATGCATAAAATATTGTTATTATCTAAATTATGTAATGCTCTCCGTATCATATTTAACACCATATTAATTTGTGCCAATATATCAAATGGTCACGATCAATTGGCATGGAATTCATAGTAATTTACAATTGACAATTCGAACTAATCCGGTGGCTAGGTTGAAGGATAAGGACTACACAACTGTTAATTAAATATTAAGGAATTGAACACTTATAATAAGAATCTTTTCTTATCTTGGTTTATTATAAGATGCAAGAAAAGTCCTATGTATGACTTTTTAAGTTGTTACTCCATTCTACCCCAAGTGGAGGAACGAAAGCCATCCAACCTATAAATAAACTTTGCTAGTGGTCACTGCCCACCAAAAACGCTCTCTATCAATGACGAAGCATCGCCACTGGCTATCTCTACCTCTCAATGTCGGTCAACCAGTAATAGGAAAACTTAATTTTTTATTCAAGTAATATTCTGATATATATTTTTTTTGAAGTTTTATATTTTTTATCCAAATTTTAATTCTTGATTTTTACATATATATATATATATATAATAATTTAATTATTTTTATCATTACAAGAAAATAATAATATTATTAAGAAACCCTAATTTGTGAGATTTTGAAATGAATAAATATAATATTTGATCTTTTATTTATAAGAACGCTTACGATTTATTTATAATAATTATTAGTAATTTTTTTTAGTTTTTAACCTTTGTTTTTAATCATAATTAACTATTCATTCCTTTATTTACAATGTTATAATGAATTGACAATATCAAATATACATTAAAATTTTACAGCAATATTCTTTTTATATACAATATATTTTTCCATCACGATTGATGAAAGAGTTGAACAATTACAATAAAATTTTTTTTTACGTACACTTGTTATTGAAAACATAGTAATCGTCAATATCCTCATAAACAAAAATCTAATGATAAAAACAAGGGCCAGAACTTGGCGGCGACCTTTGGCAGCAGCCAAGGGCTGCAGCGCTTCCTTCTATGTTCTGTAGCGTGTTCGTGCAGTTTAACGGAAACATTTTACGTCCTCACCTAAAATCTTCTTTCTTTTTTATTTTTTTTTAAAATTTTTTCTGTTTGTACAACTCCTTTTATAATCCAATCCACTTACATTACATAAATTTTAAATACAACAAATTTTCATTTTTTAATTCTAATTACATTTGATGAACTAAATTCTTGACTTGTTTATATATATATATATATATATATATATATATATATATATAAGTAAATATAATAATAATTATTCCTTAATACTTTGTATTAAACAAACGGTGATATATTGAGTTCTGTATACATCAACTTCAAAAAATTTAAGATTTCACAAATTATATAAAACACTAAAAATAATAATTATTGTGTAATATAAATATATATGTATATAATTACAAAATATTTTTTAATAAATTTTTAATATAATATTTAATGATAATGTTATACTTCTTTAAAAAAAATATAAGAATTTGTTTAATTATATAAATATTGCACAATAAATATTATTTTTCATGTTTTATGTAATTTTTTGAATTTTTTTTTAAGTTGATGCATATAAAACTCAATATATCACATTTGTTTAGTACAAGTATTAATGAATAATTAATATGGTGCTTGTAAATATATAAAAAAATGAAGAAGTTAGTTTTCATCAATTGCAATTAAAATTAAGAAAATGAAAAAAATTATTGTATTTAAAACTTATGTAATGTAAGTGGATTGGATTGCAAAAAGAGCTATAAAAATTGCAAAAAGAGGTGTAAAAACTGAAAAAGAATTTTTCTAGAAAAAGGAAAGAATGTTTCAAAAGAGGGAGGAAAATGTTTAAATTAAACGGTACCGACACGCGGCAACTCGGAAGGAAGGGCTGCAGCCCTTGGCGGCTGCCAATGGTCGTATGCAGGTTGTTTTTAACTTGAATAAAGGAATAGCATTAATAAAGGAACTCGCGAACTGGTTCGATCATCTAAAATCCTCTACAAAATAAGAAGTGTTATTTTTATTTGATTATTATTCAATGACAATTAATTTAATTTTAAAATTATATTTTTTTATAAATAATTGATAAGTTAATTGATAAAATAATTAATTGTATTAAAAATATTTTATAAAATTTTTGAATTAGTTAAAAATTTAAAATAATATATTAATATAAATAGATATGTGAATTATAAATTAAATTATATTAATGTAATCAATAATTTTAAATAAAAATATAATTTTTAAAATTTAATTAATCATATATTATAATATTATATATTTATTTAATTTTTATTTATTGATTATTTAAAATAAAAATATAATTATTTACTAACAACATAAATATAAATTAATAAATATACAAAATTTAAAAAATTATTAACTTATAAATTGTAAATTATCTTATAAAATTTATTAAATTAGAATTTATTTTTTAATAAATTAATATTGAAAACAGTTTTAAAAATTAATTCATAATTCATTAATTATATTAATAAATTATAAATTAATTTATTTATTACAAAAAATAAAATTTAAAAATTGTGCGTTGGATTTTTTTTTTTTGGCCTCGTTGCACGAAAGTGAAATAATTTTACTAACGTTGGTGGTGTAAGAAGATAAAATAGCTACAAATAATTGATTAGCTCAAAATTCTGTAGTATTTCAAGTTCGTAGAGGTTACTGATACTGCCTAAATAAGAATTAATTTTACATTTGGTGAAAAATATCCTAGTGTGAAAAAAAAAAGGATAAAAACACTTTATCTCATCCCCCCTCTTTTTTTTTTGGGCTATTCTTTCATGCTCCATTAAGTTTAGGCAGTAGTTATATAACCTTGTGAATTTTATCAGATTTTATCATAAAATTCATAATATTTTATATAAAATTTGTAAATTTCTTATAAAATCTTATAATACTTTCTAAAATTTTCATGTTACAACTATCGTTATTTTATATTGCAAGATATATGAAAAAAATTATAAATTTTATGTAACAAGTTGCACTCATATAATTTGTTATTATAAAAAAAATGACACATTTTATATAAAATGTTATGAGTTTAAAAAAAAAAAAACTCATCATATTCTTAATTAGTTGTGTACATATTATCTTAACTTGAGGAAGTATTGAAGAATTCTCCTTTTTCTGAAAACATATTTCCTCACTAGTCACTGCACACATTGAAATCTTTATGTGCATTGCTTTCTCGGGAGAAAAAAACAATTGTTTGAAAAAATTAAGCCCAGATATGGTTGGGCCAATTAGAGCCCAAAATATGTCCAAGAAGCCACATAACAGGTTAAAAAAACAAAACGTAAACCCTGCTTCCTCGCCTCTAAAACCTCGTACCCAAAGCTATCTGGGAAGAACGGAGCAACCATGGTGAAGGCCTACCTCCGCTACGAGCCGGCGGCGTCGTTCGGTGTCATCGCTTCTGTTGAGTCTAATATCACATACGACATCTCCGGCAAGCACCTTCTGGCACCCGCCCTTGAGAAAATCGGCGTTTGGCATGTGAGGCAGGGCATCTGTACGAAAACTCTGACCCCTTCTCCTCCTTCCCGCGGTCCTTCTCTTGCCGTCACCTCCATTGCTTCCTCCCCATCGTCCTTGGTATCAATAAAAGCTTTATGCTTTTTGTTTTTTGCGCTATTTTAGAGGAATTTGAGGCTTATAAATAAGAATGAATATAGTTTCAGACGAACTTTGAACTGGGTTAGATAGCCTAAAGTGAGATGTTCGGCTTTGTCAAGCTGAATTTTGTATGAAAATGGGATAATCAGCTATGTTTACTTCTACTGTTCTTTTTTTTTTTTTGTGTTGGGGGGGTCAATTTTCTCTAATTGTAATTTTCCAGTTTGGTTAAGTGATGTAAAGTTAAAATTTCTATTCGAGTTCCTAAATAATGGTTTATTTTACAAGTAAAGATTAATTGATATTGAGCATTTACATATATTTTAAAAGTTTGTTATTGCAGATAGCTAGTGGTTATGCCGATGGGAGTATAAGAATATGGGATTCTGATGGGGGAACCTGTGAGACTACATTAAATGGACACAAAGGGGCTGTGACTGCTCTTCGATACAACAAGGCTGGATCATTACTCGCTTCTGGAAGCAAAGATAATGATGTCATTTTATGGGATGTCATTGGTGAGACTGGGCTTTTTCGCCTTCGTGGGCATAGAGACCAGGTTTGTTGATACCACTTCTTGTTAACTTCATAAATTTTTACAATCATTTCTTCTATAGTGGTCTACTATTTTTACTTAAACTATTGGTTTGTTTATGTTCTAACTTCTGTTTGTCTACTTTGTTCACCGTAGATAACTGATGTTGTTTTTGTGGATCATGGGAAAAAACTTGTTAGTTCCTCCAAAGACAAGTTCTTGCGAGTATGGGATCTTGATACCCAGCACTGCATGCAAATAGTTAGTGGTCATCATAGTGAAATATGGTCCATAGATGTTGACCCTGAGGACAAATACTTGGTGACTGGTTCTGCGGACACAGAGCTTCGGTTTTACACAATTAAGCATGACTCAGTGGATGACCAATCTATAAATGAAGAATACAGAGTTACCAATGGAGACTCTTCCACTCAAACTAAGTGGGAAGTTCTGAGGCAGTTTGGTGAAATTCAGCGACAAAGCAAGGATAGAGTTGCAAGTGTGCGGTTCAACATGTCAGGGAATTTACTAGCTTGTCAAGTTGCAGGAAAGGTAGTGGAAATGTTCTGTGTATTGGATGATGCAGAAGCAAAGCGTAAAGCAAAACGTAGGCTTCAACGTAAGAAAGAGAAGAAGCATGGTAAAGAGGTTATGGAGGTAACAGAGAATGGAGATAAGAATAATGTGAATGCAGAAATAAAAAATCCTTCTGCAACTCATGGACTGAAAGAAACAAGTGAACCTTCAATTACTGTACCAGATATTTTTAAGCTGCTTCATACTATTAGAGCTAGTAAAAAGATATGCTCCATTTCTTTCTGCCCAATTACTCCAAAGAATTCATTGGCTACTTTGGCATTGTCTCTGAACAATAATCTACTGGAGTTTTACTCTATTGAAGGTAATGCAACCACAAAAACACTTGCTATCGAGCTTCAGGGTCACCGGTCAGATGTTAGAAGTGTTACACTTAGCTCAGACAATTCTCTTTTGATGTCAACCAGTCACAATGCAGTGAAGATCTGGAACCCAAGCACTGGCTCTTGTTTAAGAACCATTGATTCTGGGTATGGATTATGTGGGTTAATTCTTCTGCATAATAAGTATGCACTTGTTGGAACTAAAGGTGGAAGTATAGAAATTCTTGACATTGGAAGTGGCACTTGTCTTGAAGTAGTGGAAGGTCATGGCAGCGCTGTACGCACTATTGCTGCCATACCAGATGAAGATGGTTTTGTGACAGGGAGTGCAGATCATGATGTTAAGTTCTGGGAGTATCACATTAAGCAAAAGCCTGGTCAAGTGTGTTCCATGCACCATCTAATACTTCTGTTTTAAAAATTATTTGGGACTAAGATGTGTTTATTTTTTGGTCATTACACCAGCATCTGTTTTAAATTAGAAATTTTTTATATGAGATATGTCGTCTCTTCCATATTTCACAGAGAAGATAGGCAAAAGCCTAGAAACAAGATTGTCATGCATATTAATCATTTAGAAACTCTTTCTCTGTATATCCACTGTCATTCACCTAATTCCTCTCTCTCTCTGTGAGTGTTTTGTGGGAACTGGTTATTATCTGTTGTATTTGTTATCTTGCATAAGGTCTATCATCTTAGAAGTAGGGGTATTCTGCATAAGAACTGTGTGAACTTAATGTATATACTTGTTGTCTGCATATACTTTTCCATTCTTTTTATTAGGAATACTCCATGTAATTCGATTTTTTGACATTCCTTGTTTACTCAGACGGTTGTGCCAATCACCATAATTTCATAATTTAAAATTTAGTAACACTATCTATTCTGTTTGATTCAGGCTACTAAGCAACTTACTGTGTCAAATGTACGAACTCTGAAAATGAATGACGATGTTCTAGTGGTTGCAATTAGTCCTGATTCCAAATATATAGCAGTGGCACTGTTGGATTGTACAGTGAGGGTAAGATGGCTTAATCTTCTGCTGTTTGACTAATATGCATATGATATATGTGTATGCGTATGTTCTGGTTTATAATCACTGGTGGTTAAATTTTTCTGATAGAAATTGTGGCTTAAATGTGAATCTATTAGTTTCTTAAAACTTGGCATAGATATTTGTTTTGCCTATTGTAAGTCTCGTTTCTTTCTGGCTGCAGCCTAGACATATAAATTCTCAAAGCATAAATTCTTATTCGATGGGAAAATTTAAATCTTTAGCTTTGTTCCCCTTATTTAATCATTTATAATTAGAAATTGAGGACAGGGTTTCTAACTTTCTATGGATTTGTATATATATATCCATATAAGATTCAACAAGGGTTGCATGTTTGTGTGCTATTACTCACAGACCTATAGGTCCCCAACCCTGTGGTGTTGCTTTCTTCCCTTGTTGGCTACTGCATGTTATATACTCTCATGGTAAATCTTATATTTATGTATTGATTCTCTTGCCTTTCTGAACCCTTCTCAGTCTTTCTGATGCATTTATTTTCTTTCAGGTTCATTTTATAAATTCTTTCAAATTCTTTGTTTCTTTATATGGGCACAAGCTTCCTGTTCTATGCATGGATATTTCATCAGATGGACAGTTGATTGTGACTGGGTCTGCAGATAAGAATTTAAAGATATGGGGTTTGGATTTTGGTGATTGTCACAAATCCATCTTTGCACATTCTGACAGGTGCTAAATAATCTTTCACGAATGTATTATGTATCTCCTATTCTCTTTTTATCTCTTTTGTACCTTTGGCTAGTAAAATTATAGATGAAGCTGCACTTAAAGTCTCCAATGAAAATTGTGTGGCAGTGTTATGGCAGTGCAATTTGTTCCCAGGACACACTATGTCTTTAGTGTAGGGAAAGATCGCCTAGTAAAATACTGGGATGCTGATAAATTTGAGCTGCTGTTGACTCTTGAAGGCCATCATGCAGATGTTTGGTGTCTTGCAATTAGTAACCGTGGTGATTTTGTTGTCACTGGATCTCATGATCGTTCCATCCGTCGCTGGGACCGTACTGAAGAGCAATTTTTCATTGAGGTATATAAGCAGAAGGCTACACTTGTTAATGAAGGACAAATGGATACTGTCTCTAATTGTAATATGAAAACTTGGATTTTTTTTTCTAATGTTCTAGGTTGAGAATTTGTTTCACCTGACTACGCGATCATTAATTGCAGGAAGAAAAGGAAAAAAGGTTGGAGGAGATGTTTGAGGCTGATCTTGGCAATGCTTTTGATAACAAGTATGCACCCAAACAGGAAATCCCAGAAGAGGGAGCTGTGGCCATAGCTGGGAGAGAAACCCAAGAAACCCTTACTGCAACTGACTTAATTATTGAGAGATTAGACATAGCAGAAGCAGAAATGAAGCGTATTGCTGAACACCAGGTACACACATCTCCCCTTCCAAACCATTTAACCCCTCACTGATACTCCTCTCCTTGCTCATGCTGCTTTAGCTGTGGAAATAGGTTCCGGTTACTGAATAAAATTAAATAAATTCATAGACTATCTAAGATTTCATCACAATCTCTCATATTGAGATGCTGCAACTTCTACTATTTTGTATTTCAGGAGGAGAAAATTAATGGATCTGTTGCTGTATTCCAAGCAAATCCTCTTATGAATGGACTTACAGCTTCTGATTATGTTCTAAGTGCATTTTCAAATGTTCATTCCAATGATCTGGAGCAAACATTATTGGTATGCTTGGGAGTTGCATTATTATTCTGTATTGTTCTCATGAAACATATGATCTTTTTGTAAAAAGTTTGTGGTGTAATTTGGTTAGACTTTGGCCTAATATGTGGTAGTTAGTTTCAATGGGACTCAGTCATCTATAATTGTTTTATTTCTTCTTAACATGAAGCATCAAAGTAATATCTCTAGGACTTGTATCTAACTTAGGAGCATGTTGGTATTGCCTCTGGTTGGACAAAACAAGCTCTTTCAGTGAAAAAACATGTCAATGGTATTATTTGGATGTGACAAAAATTATATGTAATTTTGTGTTTGCATTAGTCAAATGAATCTGCGTTCTGTAAATTACATCCATGCTGTTTTTGGCAAAATGCAGTTTTGTAACTCAAATGCTTAATATATAATTTATTGAAATAAAAAAAAGATTAACTGATTAGGCAGAGTTATCAAACTGTAAAGCCTGTTTGGACAGTGCTTGTGCTTTTCAAAATCTGGTTTGGAAAATTAATGATAGATGTTATGTTTGAATGAACACATCAATGATTGATAAATTGTAATTTTATAAAAATGTTTACGTGTAGGATTTTAGGAAGAAAGAAAATGAGCTCGTTTTTTGGAAGAGGTAGCACTCAATCGGGAAATTGATATACTTGGTATGGTTGTAGATTTTTGACAATAAATCTGACTTGTACCATTTCTTTCTTCAGGCTTTGCCATTCTCAGATGCTTTGAAGCTTCTGTCATACTTGAAGGAATGGACTGCATATTCTGATAAGGTATTTACTCTCGATGCCTTGGAGGAAGGTTACTGTGTTTTTTTTTTTTTTAAAAAAAAATATTTTCTGCATATTTGTTTTCTCATGCACTAAATTAACTTTTCATGTCCATTCTGGATTCCCTGTTCCTGTTTGATCAATATGTTTTGCAGAAGGTGCCCACATATGATGAATGAAACATAAAATGATAATATCCCTTTTTTACTTAATTCTCAAAGTGTTGTGAAAACATTAATTATTGGAAGTTATGTGTACTTATTATTAATTTATAAATGCAGGTTGAGCTTGTTTGCAGGATTGGTACAGTGCTGTTGCAGATACATTATAATCAGCTAATTAGCACCCCAGCTGCTCGACCTATCTTGACTGTTCTCAGAGACATCCTTTATGAAAGGGTGAAGGTAGGTACCTATGCAAAGTTTTATTTGCCTTTTCTACTAGATAAAGTAATGCTTTTTCTTGTGCAACCAAAACTAAGCAGCGTATATTGTTACAAGAGAATAGATATTGGTAATCCTCTTAAAATGTATTACTTCTTATTTATTGTGATTATCAGTCATTGGTTTGTTCGTTAATCAAATATATCATGATTCTATTTGCGTCAGTTTTAATCTTACCATTTCATCAATGTGTTTTCGGGATAAGCCCTGCTCATCAGATGTCTTCATGCACTGTTTTCAGTGCAGATAGCTGTGTGGCTTTAGTGTTAGTTCATTGATTAATGATGTTTTAAACATTGTCAGGAATGGAAAGATACTTGTGGTTTTAATCTTGCAGCCATGGATCATCTCCAGGTTTGTATTAAAAAAAAAAAAAAGAAAAAAAAGAAAAATCTGCAAATCTCTTGGCTGACATTTGTTGATTAAAGCTAATCTAATTGTCAAATGATGTTTCAGCAAATGATGGCCGCAAGATCAGATGCCCTCTTCAGCGATGCAAGTACAAAACTGCTAGAAGTACGTGCTCAACAATCAAAACGGTTAGCAGAAAGGTCTGATACTGGAGAAGTGAAGCGAAAGAAGAAAAAGAAGACATAATGTGATACACAAGTTGCAGATAATCATTCAGCGATGATGTTAAATTACACACATTTCAATAGTTATGGAGAAATTACATCTCTGATTGATAAAGCATTGATTATAATTCAAGGCGACACTGACAAAATGAGAATGGGGAACAGACGCCAGATTATCAATTATCACTCACAATTTTGCAGGATATGATAGGTTTTAGGTGCTGAAAGATGAATTTTTTCATTTAGTGGCCATATCTACCCAAGTTGACACGGGTTTGAAGAACAAAGATTGACATGTCAACGATAAAGGATGCAAGTGTATAAATTTCGGCATTTTTGTACACTAAATGTTATCATAGATTTTAACAATTTTGTTCCCAGGAATCAGTTTCCCTTTGTGAGCAAGTAAACTCCATCATTGTAATGTAAGTGCAGGCTCTTGAAATGTGCGACGTTTTTTCTGCAAGAAAAGAGATATATATCATGAAAATCACTGTAATCTGAAGACTCTGCAATTGGTGTGCACTATACTCCTTGAGTTTCCATAAACTGGAATTTCTGATTGATCATAGGCCGCTTCAATATTATCTAGCTGGAGGCTTCCAGAGATTCACCGGTTTGTTCTGGTCTTATTGTTATGTAAATTGCTATATCATTTAGAATGAAAAGAATGGTCAAACATAAATTCAACTGCTTGAAAATTAGTGATATGCAAGATAGACGTAAACTATCGTCAAGGCAAAGGAAAGAAAGACATTATTAATAGGAGGGGCATATGCACTGTGCCTTCATTTTCTTGTAAACATAGTTATAAATGTAGTTGTTAAAATCGAGTCGGATATTAAATTGGTTGAGGATTTGGGTTATTGATTTAACTAATGCGTTAATGGTTCAACAATTTGCAATATAAAAAATAATAAAAAATATAAATTTAGTAGGTGAAATAATATGAAAGGTAAGATAATAATAAGTTCATATCCTAGTTCATCAAAACATAATAATAAAAAAGAAATAAATATCATATTATGAGACAATAGAAGGGAAATAGTTTAAGATCACAAAATCTTATAATTAAATTGGAATTTTTTAAAGATTAGTGATTCTATTAAATTAATCAAAAACTATCGGTTGAATTAATTTACCTATTTACATGCAAAATTGATATAATAGTATGAGTCATGCCATACTACACATTGATTTACTGGTTTACAAAATCAACTGGTCAATTGTCGATTTGATTTAAATTTAATAACTATACTTATAAAGTCAATTCTTCATTATATGAATCTTTTTTTTTTAATTTTAAAATGTCAACAATACTAGTAATTCTCAATTTGTATCTATAAAATCTTCTAAATATTACTAAATGAAGAATCGCAACGCTGTAAAATAAATTTTGTGAACTAACACATTTTAATATATATTTGAATTAAATAATAATTCAATGTCATCAATATAATAATAATACCTAAATTTTATGTTATAATATAACTATAAAGTGTGTGCATATACCCTAATTTTAGATTAATTGTGATGGACCAATTAATTTTAGTTAAATTTTAGATTTTTATCTATCTCCTTATAAGGTGAGCTGTAGTCGCCTATTATATTGTAGTTTGTTATTCACACAATTTTTTTTAAGATTCATCTGAAGACGAGTGGGCAGTGATTCAGACAATTGATATCATCCTTTCATTTTCCACAAATTTTTGATCTGATCTCATGAATGTAGTAGGAGGGTCAGGAAAGTTGAAAAATTCTTTTATTTTATTTGTACAATTCTTATACTCTTCTTTATGAATTTATAATTGTTTAAATATTGAAATATTTTATGGATTATAAAATTCTAGCAAGCGCTAGTTTACAATGGGCCTTTTCCCCTTACTTTTTTCTAGTTATCTTGCTTGAATGATCTCATCTACCAAGCCCTTAATTCTTTTATTTTTTTTTTCTGATAGGCACTTCCACTTTTCTTTGGTAAGCACTTTAATTAATTCCAAATAGGGGTATCTCAATATTTCATTAATAATAATGTTACTATCACATTTTCTATTTTCATTTTCTCACCCACACTCGTACATAGGTGAGATCTTGACTTGTAAGTTTCACCTACATACTAGAACGTGTGGATAAAAAGTGAAAACAAAAATATGACAGAAGAATTATTCTTGAATTTATATCCTGTAATCAACAATTGGTATATTTTAAAAGGTGATGATATAAATATCGTTATTAGACGGTGGGGGAGGGATAAGAGAGGAAAAAAAATAAGAAAAATAATAATAAAATTCAAAATTTCTCTTATTCAATTGATATGCACAAATACTCACTTCAAATTCCTCACCTGCTTAGCCAGGGAAGTCTGTCCATATTTTTGTCTACAATGGGACGCCTAAGTCTATTAGAGACCATCCAAGACACTCCAATATAAAATAATTAAGCAATTTAAGTTTGAAAGACACTTGCATGGATTTCTACGACAATTTTTTGCCTTCAATGGTCTGACCAAATTGCCAATTCTTAGGAACAACATCCGGTAAAGTGAAGGTCTTTTCATCACTTGTTGTGATCCTAAAGCTGAGTGTCTCTCCAACTAACGATTTACTAGTCTCCCATTTCTGACCCCAATTTCTCTTCAAATCTGTCCATTGTTGCAGCTTGTTGTCACCCTTCACCTGGACGCTCTTAATATCTCCGGCTCCTTCAACATTCCAAATTTTTATTAGATTGAAGTAAGGGTTCCCATTTATACTAATCTTGATTCCTCCTTCCCTTTTGCAATGCACTCTGCATTATTAGAACCAATATGCAATCGAAGAGATGGTGAGTTTACAAATAGAAAGAAACGCAGACAAACAAAAGATTCATATTCATATTGAAGTAAAAGATTCAATTATTCTATAAATGAGATAAAAATTTGGTATTAAATACAGGGGATTTGACTCGATGCTTGGTCATGCAAGTTTTTCATAAAATCTTATAACAATTTTATGAAGTTCACAACTTTTTCATAGAATTTCTAAATATTTACATTGCAATTGCAAATATGAATACTCATGTTGTAAAAATTTTATTAAAAAAAAAAAATTGTAAGATATCACGAAAAAGTCCTACTGTCATATCTCAAATAGCTCCATGATTTAATGGAAAGGTTATAAACTTTGAATAAAATATCACAATTTTTTTTGAGAAAATTGTAACTTCATCTAAAAATCTGGCATCTTCTAAGCAAAGCCCATATCTAAACTAGCAACATTTTTTTTTTCATGAGAAGAGAAGTACGTGACCTGCGATATTGGACAGGGACAATGCCAGCCTCGTAGGCAGCAATCTCGAGATATGCAGGTTTGGCTAAATCGAAGTGCTCCCGTGGTGGGTTGCACCATCCTCCATTGTCACTTGGTTGAAAATTTGGTGGGCAAAGGTTGGTTGCTGTAACAATGAGAGACGGTGCGTTTTTGATACACCCTTTTGGAGAGTCCACACATTTGATTTCATAACATGCGCCGCATGCCGCTCCTTCCTTGAAAAGAGCTTGGCTCACTGCTGCCGTTTCAAGCCCGAACCCATCTTTCACAACATCCTCGTACCCACAAGCTCCTCCTGCATCCACTCAAATTTTTCTTCTTCAGAATATGAAAACAGAAAAACAATTTTCTTAAATGCTTGTCGTAAGATATTTTAATCAGATCACGATATATGTATTAATCATCTTATTTAAAGAAAACAATTAATACATTAATAATTATCTTGGTTGATAAATTATAATTATTAATAATAATTAAATGTAATAATTACGCACATATGATTGAAAGACAATAACATAAAATTTTGATGTTGCCAATCGAGAATTCTGGTTAAAGAGTTCGGAACATTTAACGTGAGTGTTGAACAACATGGATACATAAACAACATTGCATTTCGTACCGAATGAACTGGAGCTTCCTTCATAGAAGGTGGCATGCGCTTGCTTCCATGGACCCGACTGAAACGTTTCTTCAGAGTGTGCCTTGAGAAATAACAATGACAACAAAAAAACTTGCAGAGGGATTGCCATGGCTTTTGAGATACAATGATCAAAGCCTTTGCTGATGCTCTGTATTATGGCACATTTTGCTGATAATTACTCGCAGCAACTTTTCCTCTCAACTCAATAAATCTTTACTCAATCAGGATTAATTTATGTGGTTAGGAGCAGTTTCGCTATTCTTTTTCAGCGTTCCTAATCTTTATTAGCCCGAGTTAGATTACATCAAAGACTATTTTGAGAATTAGTCTTAAATAGATCAGATTGATATAGAAGAGTGAGACTTAGGGGAAGATTATGATAATTATCTTTAAATCCTAAATTAGGGACTAAAATACAATCACATAAATATTATTAAATATAATTATATAACATAGATCAAAAGCATACCAGTATTGGAAGTCATGATTGAATCTTGAAGAATCCTTATTTCTTCCACAAGGGAATTCCAGATGTGACTAGGTGCTTCCCTTCCCATTCCCAACTGTTTTGAATGATGGTTATCAATGGGACAAGCCACCCCTTTAGTCGTATTTAAATTAAGGTATTTGGATAAGAGAGGGAACCTGACCCACTGTAATTTATTTTGGACCCTCTCATTAAGGAGCCTACTTTATTTATCCAGCCTTACACTTTTCACACCACACTTATATTTATTTAAACTGAGATAAACTTAAACCCAACTGTGTGGATCAACATAATAAACTTGGGCTTTACCATTTTCTTTAATTCAATCTATTTTTCACAAACAAAAATAATTAGCAGAAGCCCATATTGAGAAAATTTCTAACATTCTCCCACTTGGGCAATGCTAATTTTTTTAATATATATATATATATATATATATATAAATTATATTTAGAAAATGACTCTCAGATCGAAAACAATTGTATTGGCCATTAACAAAACATCTCAGCACATAACTCGATCCAATGTAAGTAATAGTATTGAACTGCAACGGTAATTATATTATTAATCAACATAAGACCTCTTACAATCACAAATACCAATGCTACATCGACATGGATTTCAAAGTGTGGTAAAGTGTAGTGTGAGTTAACACAATTGATTCAAAATTAAATTAATAAAGACATGTCAACATCACATTTGGTCCTCTTTATAGTTTCATAGAAACCTTTTATAGGAAATATATTTCTTTTGTGCTTTCAAGAAGCCAAAACCATATTAGGTTTCATTTTATTCTTATAGAAACTTACAGGATAAAATCTCTTTACATCTCAAGATCTTTAAAGAATAGTATGAGCTCAAAATAAACTATAAGAAACATCTAGTAACACAACATGGATAAATTCAATCACTGAGATAACTATAATTTTAGCATAACAACTGAAAAGAAATATAACAACTGAAAAATGTCAATGCAAAATACATCACATACTCCCACTAACTTAATACATCAAAAGAAGGTAAGATACCCATTTTCAAAATATGCTTATTAAAATCAACGACTCTAAGTCCTTTAGTTAGTGGATCAGCTAGTATACTATCCGTAGATACATGGGTTATTTCAAGATCCCAGTTATCTATCCAAGCTCTAAGCTTAAAATACTTTAGTTCAATGTGTTGCTCCTCTAATGTTTTTAGTACTTTTAGCATATGAAATAGCAGAAGAGTTATCAAAAAAAATCCTTAAAGGCTTTAAGATAGTATTTACTATCCTAAGTCCAAAAATAAAATTTCTTAGCCATTTAGCATGAGCCCCAGTCTCAAAACAAGCAATAATTTCAACTTCCATTATGGAAGTAGCCACTAAAGATTGCTTAGAACTTTTCCAAGATATTGCGTCTCCAGTAAGCATAAAGATAAAACCAGTAGTGGATTTTCTATCATCCTTGCATCCAGCTAGATCAGCATCTACAAATCCAACAACTTTTAAATTATCCACATGCTTATAGACAAGCATGTAATCTCTAGTTTTATGCGAATACCTTAAAAATTTCTTTGCTACAACCCAATGATCATGACCAGGATTAGCTAAATATCTCCCAAGAACACTAGCTGCAAAAGCTATATCTGGTTTAGTGCATGCTGTTGAGTACATCAAACTGCCCACAACACTTTTATAAGGAATTTTTTTCATAATTTTTTTCTCAATGTCATTCTTAGGTCACCGATCTTTACTAAACTTATCTCCTTTAATGATAGGAGGCAACCTTGATTTACAATCTTTCATTCCAAAACGCTCCAAAACATGATCAATATAAGCCTTTTGAGAAAGTCCCAACATTTTTCTAATTCTATCTTTATGAATTTCTATTCCCAGAACAAAATTTGCCTCTCCTATGTCTTTCATGTCAAAATTTTAAGAGAGCATCCTTTTCATTACCACAATCATGCTCAAATCATTACTAGCAAGCAAAATGTCATCTACATACAATACTAAAAAGATGAATCTACTCTTACTGACCTTAAAATATATGCAAGAATCCACAGTATTTTCTTCAAAACTCAAGGAAATGATAACTTCATGAAACTTTAAATACCACTGGCGCGAAGCTTGTTTCAAACCATAAATTGATTTCTTAAGTTTACAAACCAAATGCTCCTTTCCAGTCACCACAAACCTTCTAGTTGCCGCATATACACTTTTTCATAGAGATCTCCATTTAGAAAAGTAGTCTTGACATCTATCTGGTGTAACTCTAGATCAAAATGAGCTATCAATACTATAATAATTCTAAAGGAATCTTTGGATGAAATAGACAAAAAAGTTTCATTAAAATCTATTCCTTCTCTCTGTGTATATCCCTTTGCAACTAATCTTACCTTAAATATCTCAATCTTTCCTTTTGCATCTCTTTTTATCTTGAAAACCCATTTGTAACTAATAGGTTTGAAGTTCTCCGGTAATTCCACTAACTCCCAAACACCATTATTGGACATGGATAATAATTCTTCCTCCATAGCAATTCTCCACTTATCAAACTGTGGATTATTAAGGGCATCATTAAAAGTAACTGGATCCATAATCTCTCCAATATCATAATCCACCTTACCTGAATAAACAATATAATCATTTGACAAAACAGATTTCCTTTGCCTTTGAGATCTTCTAAGGGGTATTTCTTTAGTAGGTTGTGCGTCTACAACCTCAATAACATTTTGAGAAACATTAAGACCAAGAGCAAGATCTTGTTGTTCAGGTTCCCCATCATATAAAGGTAAAAATGTATGTTTTTCTTGGACTACGAGCAGGATAATTGGAGTTGAGAAAGTCTCCATGTTTATTAATTCAACTTGTAGGCAATTATACTTCTCACTATTATCCTCAAGAAACTTAGCATTCATAGACTCTACAATCCGTGTACCATGTTTAGGACAGTAAAATCTATAGCCTTTAAAGGCCACTAGATATCCAATGAAGAATCCAGATACAGTTCTGGGATTAAGCTTCTTTTCATGAGGATTATAAATCCTTATTTCTGCAAGACATCCCTAAACTCTCAGATGGTTCAAGCTAGGTTTTCCATTGGTCCAAAGCTCAAAAGGAGTTTTAGGGATTGATTTATTGGGTACTCTATTAAGGATGTACATGGCTGTTTTAAGGGCTTCTCCCGAAAGAAATTTAGGCAAATTACTTTCGCTCATCATACTTCTCACCATATCCATTAGAGTACGATTTTGGCACTTAGCTACTCCATTTTGCTGAGGTGTTTCTGGTATAGTATACTGGGCTTTTATACCACAAGTTTGTCAAAATTCTGCAAAAGGTCCCATTTTTTATCCCAAGTCCCCATGTTTTTCATAATATTCAGCACCCCTATTAGACTGAACAATTTTAATGACTCTTCGTAATTGCTTCTCAACCTCTAGTTTAAAAGTTTTGAATTTATCAAAAGCTTCATACTTATGATTAATGAGGTATACATACCCATATCTAGAAAAGTCATCTATAAAGGTTATAAAGTAACTTTTATCACAAAGTGCATGGGAATAGAGTCCACTAATGTCTGTGTGAATTAACTCTAAAAGATCATTACTACGGGTAGCACTAGCTAGTTTTCTAGTCTTTGTCAATTTTCCTTTAATGCAATTCACATAATTCTTAGAATTATCAGGAATTAATTGGGGAAGAATTTGATTTTTAACTAATCTATCAATTCTTTCATTAGAAATATGAGCCAAACGTTTATGCCACAAAGAAAAAGATTTTTCTTTTGTTAAAGTTCTCTTGGTTCTAACATTTCAACATTCAACACAATAGTATCACAAGATAAATGCAATTGATATAAACCATCTCTTAACAAACATTCACCAATAAAATGTGAATTCAAAGAAAGTTTAACTCTTTTATTTCCAAAATGAAAATGATATCTAAGTTCATTAAGTAAAGACATAGAAACTAAACTTCGTCTTATGGATGGTACAAAAATTGTGTTTTCTAAAATAAGTTTAGAACCAGATTTAAAATTCAAAATAATTGTCCCAATAAATTCAACATTTACTTTGGCTCCATTTCCAACATGTAAGTTAATTTCCCTATCATTTGGATTGTGCTTGGTTATGGACCTTTGTAAAGAATTAGCAATATGAATAGGACTCCCACTATCTAACCACCAAGAATTTGGTGGTATATCAACTAAAGAAGTTTCAAAACAAATAAAAGTTAAAGCATTACCTTTATCTCTCTTATTTTCCTTCTCTAGCCAAGTTTTATACTTAGGACACTCCTTTTTTCTATGACCTTCAGCCTTACACCACCAACAAGAATTATCTTTCTTAATTTCAGCCTTGGGATCTCTAGGATTATAGGACCTATTTTTCTTTTGAAAATTAAAGCCCTTTTGGTTGTTAAAGCGTCCTTTCTTTTGAAAATGACTATGGCTAGGAACATCACTATTAGACTTTGAGTATTGCACCAAATTCATTGATTCACCTTGTATTGCACCAAATTCACTAATTCACCTTGCTCTCTTTTGATCCTTTCTTCCTCTTAAACACAGACAGAAATGAGTTGATTAATATTCTAGGTATCCTTTGGACATTGTAAATGGATTTAAGTTATCCAAATTGTGAAGGTAGAGAATTTAGGGCTTGGTGAACAAGGAAGGATTCATAAACTGAGATTTTTAGGTTATTGAGGCGATTGGTAATATCCTGCATCTTTAAAATGTGTGGCCTAATCTCAGAAACACCATCATATCTCATATTTGTCAGATTCTACATTAGTTCTCTAGCTTCAGCCTTTTTAGACTCTAGGAATCGCTGTCCTATAACTTCAAAGAATTTCTTAGCATTATTTTCATCTGGTACACTCACTTTAAAGCTTGAAGAGATTGACTTCTTCATCACCATAATGCTCAGCCTATTTGCTCTTTCCTATTTCTTAAAATAGGCCTTTTGCTTAACAGTATTCTCTTTTGTTGGTTGGGGAGGCTCATCTTCCATCAAGGCTAAGTCCAGATCAGCTAAGCCTAAGGCCAATTCTACATCACTCGTCCAATTTTTGTAATTATTCCTAACCAAGGTTTCAATGGAACACATCTGGTTATTCACTGTAATCTGACTAACTGCAAGTCAAAATGTAACACACTTTAATATACATGGGCAATATAAAATACAGAAATATATATACATAACCTTTTTCTGTCTTTTTAGGAACCCAAGTTGTATCACTATTTGTTACCTTTGGGCAAAACAAATAGCATACTATATGAGCTTCCTCGAATACTTTAGTTAGAAAGATCCTATAAAGAATATCCCCTTTGGGTGGATATATCCTTACAAGATCAAATTATTACTTTTATTAAGTACTCACACTTCTCAAACTAATATAAATAAAAACCTCCCTCGGGTAGGTAATTATTCATATTAATTAAAAGAAGCAAATAAAACATTTCAGAATCCTTATAGAAAATTTATGAACTTCAACAAATAGTCTACTTTGGTAGTCCTATCTATTTGATTCATAAAATTTTCACTAAGACAATTGTCCATAAAATTTTTGCTTTAGATAACCAGAGTGCTGATAATAAAATATTAAGTCATTAGTTTTATTATTATTAGCTTAATTTGGTAATAAAATATGATGTCGATAACTTTAGACATAACCAAAATAAGTAAATTTAAGAGCAACAACATCAATATATAAATGTATATATATTATCAAATAATCACAAATATAATGAAATACATCAATGTAGTATTTTATTCATATAAAACAATAAATATGATAAAATCCAGAAATCCCATACGGTAAGGCAAAACCACAATGTATATCATACTTATATATAAAGACAAACTACAAAAGGCAAACAAAGTGGTAAAATTAAAAAATTCTACAGTGTCAGGTAAAACTGCCACACTTACCACATTTATATATACAAGTCAAACCATAAAAGACAAACAAATTTATAAAACCAGGAAATTCTATATAGTAAAGCAAAACAGCCATATGTAATAGGTTATAATAAAAACAACGAACCACACAAGACGAAAAACAATTCGCCTTCAATTTCTAAACGAAACTTGATCTGACTATATATATATATATATTATATTGGTACAGAAAAGACGAATTATAAAGGACGACGAAATGACGAAATATATATTCATGATCTCTCGTTTACGTTTTTGCGCTTTTATCAGCGAAAACGAGATTCCAGTTTTTTTTTTTTTTTAATAATCAAACCAAAAACAAAATTTTAACCGACACATATATCATACCAATACTTGTAAATTACCGATTCATATATTTCAAGAGAATGATTTTAGCCCTAATTTAACCTGCTTTAATACCACATGATAATTATATTTAAATCTTAAATTAGGGACTAAAATATAATTACATGAAATATTATTAAATATAATTATATAACATAGATCAAAAGCGTACCAGTATCGGAAGTCATGATTAAATCTTGAAGAATCCTTATTTTTTTAGCAAGAGAACTCCATACATGACTAGGTGCTTCCTCTCCCTTTTCCAACTATTTTGAATGGTGGCTATCAATGGGACAAGCCACCCTTTTAATCATATTTAAACTAGAGTATTTGAATTGGAGAGGGGACCTAACTCACTGTAATTTATTTCGAATCCTCCCATTAAGAAGCCCACTTTATTTTTCCGGCTTTACACTTTTCATATCACACTTATATTTATTTAAATTGAAATAAACTTAAACCCAACTGTATGGATCAACATAATAAATTTGGGGTCTACCAGTTTCTTTAATTCAATTTATTTTTCACAAACAAAATAATTAGCAGAAGCTCGTATTGAGCAAATTTCTAACAGATTAATCTCTCCTAAACCTCAACTTCGAAGAAAATTCAATAAAACCACTCTATAATAAACTTTAAGCTGCATGCTTGTATGATATATAATCCCTGGACCTAAAAGGTACTATTTTGACGGATATGTTCATCAATGGAGAAAATTGCCTCTTCTTTCTTTTCTTTTTCCCAAAAATAAAGAAGTACTTATTGAATAAAATAAATGCTGAAGCAGAAGTGAGGATTTCCATGATACTGATTTTAAAAAACTTATGACAAAAATAGAGAGCTCTTTTAGCAAGCCATGGTGTACAATATTGTTATAATATATATTTCAAAGCAAATTTTTATAGCAAGAACGGATGAATCCCTCCCTCCTCAAAATTATACCAGCAACAATTTTTCAAACATTTGCTAGCACTTTAATGGTATAATAACATAATAATGTTATTTTAAGGATTTTGTTCCTTATCAAGTTTCGGATTCAAATATAAAATCTTGTATATATATATTAAATAAATTATCATTTTTATCATTTTAAAAAAATTAAATAAATTCCACACACCCAATCATAACAATTGGTTCTAGAATACAAAATAACCATTTTTTGCTCAATATATCATATTATATCAAACTTTAGCTCATTCAATAATTTGAGAATATATTCCATTAAAAACTCTAATGAAATTCTAATGTATGTTTAGAAGTCAGAATAAGGAAATAAGGGAAAATAATGAGAGATAATGAAAGCTAAAGAAAGGACTTCCTCTTACTTGGATGGTAAAGGGAAAACTTTTCTGTCCATTTTTGGACTCCAAATTGAGAGAATAAAAATAATAAGTAGTAAAAAATATTGAAGGACTTTAGATAATCATAAACTTCTAATCTTCTTACTTCTTTAATTAAAATTAAACCTGACAATCTTGATTCATATCCATTTATCCATTCATATCCATTCTTATTTTGATCGATCCATATTCATTCATTTTAATTTTAGGGTAATGACCTATTGAAATAAGGGTCATATTGGGTCAACCCATGGATAATCATTTATCCATTTATATTCACAGGAAGTAGATTTGTACATTATATAAATAAATATTATAAAATAAAAAATATTATAATAAAAAATCTTAAAAATTTAATATAAATTAAATATCTTTAAAATTAATTTTTTGAAATTAAATGTTATAATATTATTATATATGCGACAATATCAAATTTTTTTATAGAAAAGTAAAATCAAGTCCAATCTATTGTACTAAAATCTATATAATTTATCATTTTTACTTTTAAAACTTAAAAATAATCACAAAATTATCTTTTTCAATTTTCAAATAAATAATCTTATAATGTTACGTGTCACATGTAATGTACCGTATAACTATATATTAGATTCTTAACTATACTTTGTAAATATCAACATATCAATAAGGTCAATTTTTATTTTTAAGTGATACTTTATAAATTAAAATATGATTTTTAATATATATACAATTTTAAAAGTACAATTTATTATTGTAAAAAAATACATATAAGTTAGAATTTTAAATTTTTTTAATTTTATTTAATGTATATTAAAATTAAATTATTTAATCAACTACATTTAATATTAAAATAATTTTTAAAAATTAATATTAAAAAATGAGATAAAAAACTATAATTTTAAAAAGTAAATAAAAATAAACAATAAAAAATTTGATAGTATAAATTTATTTTGAAATAATACTAATAAATATAAAATAGTAATGAAAAATAATATCAATAAAAATAATAAAATATAAAACAATAATAATTTGATGGATAAATGGATGGATCAAATTAACCATATATCCAATGGTCATGGATCATCCATGACCCATTTAAAATTTTATATTGGATGATAAATGGATAAGTGAATCAATAATGATCCATTCACTTTTAACTTAATTCATATTCTTCCTAACCCATCCATTTGCCACCTCTAATTAAAACTCTCAAATTAAAAAAAATTATAACATAATCTTTCCTTTTCTACTTTCCATTCTCCCCCATCCAAACATAGTTCAAAGTAGCAAAAAGAACTGTGTTGCATTTCATAACAAGCTTCAAATAGCATTTCGAGTTTCCTGTGCAAAAATCTTGCACAGCATTAAAGGTTTAGAGGAGTAAGTGCAGAGAAAATTGACTTCCATGGGAGGAAGTTTCTCCTTTTTCTGTCTCCCACATTCATAAAACCAAAGCAAGCTTGATGAGTGATTTACATCAAAACTAGTTGAACTTGTATAAATAATTTTATTATTATTTTTTTGTCTAAATTACCTAATATTCAATAAGTCTCATTAGACTTCTGACAAATTTAGATTTGAGTTGGATCGGACCCCAATGCAAGAGGCAAGCTCTCTTAAATCTGTTTGCTCTATTCATAAGGTTTGAATTTAAGACTTCACTCAAAGATATGGAGCTCCTTATTACTCAGACCAATAGACATTAGGAACTTGTATAAATAATTAATGATCAGGCCATTATTGATGGTTTCCCGTTTCCCTCTGTTTGCAAACGCCGGAGTTGGCTAATGGGACAATGAACGTTGATTCATAAATTAAAATAGCACGAGGAAGTACAGCTAAGCAGGCATCAATTGCCACCAATATTGGTGCACATATTGCAATCCACAAATCATAAGATTATTTTATTATTCTCATCATCCAGAACCAAGAATCCCAGAAACATCAATACTGGCCCGAACCAGATTTTATTCTATGTTGTATTAGGAGTAAAATGCATACCATCCTCCACAGAACTGGAAGACAATCAGCTTAGTAGCGGTGTATAAGTGTCTTGTACGCATCCTTGTTCTTTGAGTAATAGTCAATTTCAGCCTGCACAATCACATTATGCATAATAATTCGGTTACTAGGAAACCTGAGAAAATTAAAGAAAAAAGTGGAGGCTGAGGAAAGACAAAAAGGTCAAGAGCTTCCAATTGATCATTTAGTTGGCTAATCCCTAAATTCTGGATCATCGTGAAAATGATAATGAAGCTCAATTGCTTGATCCAAAATTTAAAGGCCATCTCATGTTCCTGACTTGCGTCCACAAATGCTCAACATATCTCTGTGTAAGAGCATTCTATATTAAATAGGTTATTAATCAAGAAGCATCTCAAGTTCAAGATCCTAGACATACCTTCCGAATTCCTTTTATGGCAATAAGCAGCTTTTCGCCAATGAATTCCTTAAAGACATCATTTTTGTTGAGAGCTTCCAACGATTCCGAAAGTGACTTTGGCAATCTCCTAAGTTCTCCTTGGAACTTATCTGGCTCCGTATCTGTTCATAGACAAACCAAAAAAATATATTCAGTCTTTACTTTACTTCTTCTGGAGTGCTAAAATTACAATGATCGATACTTTCTACAACCATTCATCATCCATGTAGTAATAGAGAAATCATTGACAGAAAATTCAGTTCTTTATGCATCATAGCAGTGCAATCTTTTCGAAAGTGAGAGGACCTCAATGCATTACCATACGAGATGTTTCACTTGTAAATAAACATGAGTCAGATAAATATTGGATGCCCTTATTTTATTCATACAAAAGATTAAATTCTTTTAGTTGTCTAAAGGCATATAGAAGAACTTCCATCCCAAAATTTTGAATACTGAAAGAATTGTGTGATTCTTGTCGTATGACAAGTTGCAAAAAACCTTGCAATGATAATTACAACTTGTAATAAAATCAACGATCGTAAGATTATTTATATGATCTTACCAACGGGTTCAGTAAGAGAAAGATGCCTGCGAAGTCCATCAATGCCAGCAGCCATAATGGCAGCCAGGCCAAGGTAAGGATTTGCACAGCCATCAAACGATTTAATCTCAAAGTTGCTCACTAGACCATAAGGAGCTCCAGGCGGAGATGCAGCTCGCAATGGGGCTTCACGATTTTCAATTCCCCAGCACTGATATGCCCCACTCCATGTCTGGGGTTGTATACGATCATAACTGCAAAGAAATAATGTTTAGCAGAAATCATGTAACATTAGTCAACATATAAAGTAGGAAATACATGGATTGGAACACTTGAGATCTCATAAAAGTAAAAATGAAAGAAAAAGAAAAAGAAAAAGAATCTAATCATTTAGAAGCTATTACTGAATCTATCGGCAGAGACATCTCAACCAACAGGGATAATCTTTGTTCCTTTCATTTTTTCTTTTGATTCTTTATGAGTTACTTTTGAGTTGAACAACTTCAACAAAATATCTATGTAAAAACGATTCAAATAAATTTGATAGTTACCAATTAACAAATATAAATTTCCCTGCTGGATGTTTTTCATAATGGCTACACTGCTGCTGGATTACAATATCTAACAACCAGTCAGATTTCTTATGGAAGATTCATGAAAAAGTAAACAATTTATATCAAATAAATAAAAGACCAACAGAGTCATAAGTTCTGTGCCAAGGACTGGGCTAACTATCAAAGAAACAGAAAGTATAAAAAAAGTACAGAGCTAGTGCGAAGGTTTCTATGCTCAGTATGTAGCGGAGAAATGTTTTACAAGTCAAAAGCTTTGGGAATGATTAAATATGACATCAAACTAATGGATTCTGAAAGTTCCCTTGATCATCTCCCCGTTATAAATCATTTCTTTTGGTTTCTATCATATTCTAAGTCCTTATGAAAGTACAATTCAGAGGATCAGTGCGTGTTGTGCTTGATATACATAGCCAGGTCAACTTCCAACAATTTCAGCTGCTTCAGTGATCTGTAACAAATTTAAACAAACAAGGATACCATAATCCTGAACATACCCCAGCTTATACGGAAAAAGGATAAGTTTAATGGATAAGACATACATAAAAGCGCACATTTCAAAACTTGCTGTCAGAAATGAATATTGTTAGCACAATTTTTTATTTTTTATTTTTTTCAAAGTAAGAGTAAAAGAATCAGGTAGATAGGTTAAACCACAATAAAATTATAGATAACAAATTGCGAATACTAACAATCAGTAAAATAATATCATAGCACCTTTTTGTCAGAATAGCATGAGGGAGATTATAGGGAGAGCAACCTGTTAGGAAGGGGTGCAATAAATGCTAAAATGGAAGGAAGATGATGTAGTACTCCAGCCATAAATTCTTTCCCTATAATGGATATCCCGTGCTTAGAGGATCCGTCAGATGCCATAAATACATTTTGGCCATTCTGCCATAAACTAAGATGCACATGTGCTCCAGAGCCAATGTCATCCAATGCGTACCTATAATATGACTGAACATCATGTCACGTGCGATAAAATGAATATTCTCAAACTGTAAGAAAACATTACACTAATAGCACTCAGAATTCACCAGCTGGAATTGATTTTTACGTACTAAACTATATACATATCAGAAAAGTTCACCAAACTTACACTACACTCTCACACTTACTTTGGCATAAAAGTTGCCAGCAGCCCATGTTTTCTTGCAATTGCTCTAATAACTTCACGAGTATAGACCAAGTTGTCTGCAGCTTTAGTACAAAGACTATGGCCCAGAGCCAGCTCATACTGACCTCTGGCAGCTTCTGCATGTAGCTACAAGAAATAAAAGAAACAAAACTGCTAAAGATAAGCTCAGATTTATTTCCCTTCCCCTGCGGGTAGGTTTTCCATAAATCCAATCTGATGTATATATACTTCTCACCAGAAGCTAACAGACTCGAAATGAAAACAGCATTCTAGATCCTTGTGATATATACCGATGGCTGTTATCATATCTATCTGTATAAACCTGTGGGAGTAATAGAATCCATTTACCTGTTCAACAGATATACCCAAGGAATGAAGGGTAGCCGTGACTTCATGAAGTATGGGTGCAACAGCATCAAATCCTGACGAGGAGCAATATGGAGTTGCGTTATGTGGTATCCATACTTCTTTCCCTTCACTGAACAGTCATGTTCCCATCATTTGTCAAATAACTGTCAAGGCATGATGCAATCTAAGATTACAGGAACATTGCATCCATACCTTACGACAGTTTTTAAGAGGATGAACTCATTCTCAAATCCTGCATTCATTGCCTGGAAACATGGGATTAAAAGTTAAACAACAGACACTTCAAAGCTAGGAGTTAAGACAAGCTCAACAACATACTAAGTTAAATTCGTCTTTCAGAGTTGTTGAAACTTTTCTTAAGGCCTCTCTTGGGCAATATTCCCATGCTTCCCCAGGTTTGATAAGCATATCAGCTAAAACCATTTCCTCTTGTTTGCTCCTGTCAAGAAGAGAGAGGCTTCAGTTTAAATAATTCAACATGTCTCCTTAAGAATACTTCTGCATGATAGGTCATAGTTTGTTATAATTTCTGTGAAGAATAGATAACTGTGATCTATAGTTGTTGTGCAGTTAATGCCAAAACATCTAATGGAAGTTAAGAGAAAAAACAAAAAGGGAATATAGCCTGCTTCCACAACAAGCTGAAAAAAATGAGGAAAAATGTAAATATGACTCAGGTCTGTGGTCATAACTGAAAGACGAAAAAGATTTTTTTTTTTTTTTTTAAATGAAGAATAATGTGTGTTTCAGAATCCTTAATGGCATTGGCACAGATTTACAGATCCTCATTTATATAGATAAATTTATGCATTATATAAAGTGCAGAAAGAATTCGGATTGCATTGACAAGCTCAATTCTTGGATATTATTTCCAGCCAAGCCCAGCAGAGGAGAAAAGAAGAAAAACATGATTTCCTATATTGTTTCCTATAATCCAATGGCACAGATACCTTGTGCTATCTATATAATTAGCAATCATGTCCTTGACAAATTGAAAGACCACAAGTAAACCATTTGCATTAAGGTTTCAGTTCAATATTTCATGATAGACATCAGAGAGGACACAAATTTAAACAACACTGTCATTAGTAATTGCAAATCACTTGCCAAGTGAGTTTAAATTATTATACATTCAGAAAACCGATTTATGAAAGAGAGAAGGTACCAAGGAATTCTCCTTTTAGTAGACAAATCAGGAACTAATCTCATTTCACCCACTGCACTTAAACCTGTCCCTTCAGCTGCCCCATCTACAAAAGAAGGCATTCCCATAACCACACATGCCACACCAACCCCGTTTTTTGTAACAACATCATAGAAACGCTCTTTTGGAACAACCTGAAATTAAAATGACAGCAAATCAGAAGGGATTTTCATATTGTTCTGTATCAAGAAGTATGCATTTTCCTAGGTTTTCCTTTTAAGGTTCATATATAATAGAAACAGGATTTGAGGTAAACCCACACGGCATCTGTGCTGCCCAGAACCATCAACCCACATGATGCGAACAAGTGAAATATCAGTCTCTGACACATCAATGTTCAACTTTTGAGACAAATGGTTATCTAAATCAACAGTACTGGTAGCTGAACCAATCCTATAGAAGTGGATTGCGTTCCGTGCAAAGATGCCTTTAGCAGCCTCCGCAGCCTCAGGAATCGAAAGATCACCATCAATGCATGCATCACGCAGAACAGAGAAAACAACTGCACGAGACCTTTTTGCACCTGTAAAAGCAGAACCCACAATGTGACTAATAATTTTCACATCCAATATCAGTACAGAGGGGAAATTTATAAAAATACAAAACAGAGAAGGCAGCAGAAACTTGGATCAAATAAATAATCAAAGACTCAAGACACTGATAAATTCTGCTAATTCTCAACTGGGGTACTTAGACAAGTTATGAACTCCAAGTAAGTAATAGAAAAAATTACAATTTTTACGGTTTTTTTATTTTTTATTTTTTTTAATAATCTTTTGTCTTCGTACTTGCATCATGCACTCTAGGGAGTATCAAGCTTTTAGATTTCTTGACAACTTGTACCAGTGTGTCTGCTTGAACACAGTGTTTAATTGGTTTTCTAAGATTCTAATGATAATGTCCCTCTTTCTTGTATATAGGCAAGTTTGTATCATTAGTGTAGATATAACATATAGACATTATACCCATTCCAGATAAAAGTTAAAAACGAGTATTTACTGCCAAACAGAATATATTAGCAGGAATATACTAAAGCAAAATCATTGCAAGCAAGAAGCCAGCTTGTCTTCTTAGAAGATGGTCAGCTTTCAAGACCCAGTTCCAAATTCCTAGGCAGGAAGCAGACAAGATACATCATAATCAAAGAAGATGTGATGGATGAAAGAGGAGAATATAAGAGTGAGACACTGAAATATCCATAATTGAGCGTCAGACCAAAACTTCATATTTAGATTTCATATAAACTGTTAATGATGTCAACCAACCTAAGTAGAAGGTTTCAGGAAAGGCATAGCCATCAGTACTGAACATCACCTGCAAGTTTATGAGTGTTAGACATTAAGAGCATCAATACAGACCAAAGTTGCAACTTCTCAATGATTACGTACAAAAGGTTTTCAGGAGTTAAAATAGCTCAAATTTTATATAAGTAAATTTATATTATATCTCTACTCTCAGATAACATGGAAACATTTTAGTCAAGGAAGCAAATTATTTCCACTTACAAATTGCTGTAACCAGTAAATTTTATAATCCTTGTTTAGGCTTTAGATGCTGTAGACTTCTAATATTAGTCCCACAAACTATGCTCAAAAACTTTGAATTTTCTGGTTGATATAAGATTTCCCACATTCAAGGGGAACGAATCACCTTATTTATTGGAGCTAGCTCCAGAAGCTCTTTGACTGAAGATATCATCCCATGAACACTAAGCTTGGGAATTGCCAATCCAAAATCAAGGTACACCTGAAAGAAAAGGATTATGCCCCTGAAAGAAAAGGATTACGCCACCTGAAAGATAACTCGTGATCTATTAAATATCTACTAATACATTACCTGGGAGTAAACAGAGGCTAGATACGAAGCCTCCCTTGAGAATGGATATGATGCATGTAAAAGAACTAATCGACATTTCGAATATCTCTTATCCTCAAGAAGTGCACGGAGATGAAGAGGATTGGATAGTCGTATATCTAGATCTTTATCCCCAAAGCTAGTTGCAAAATGAAAATTTTAGTTTATTAGGAAAACAGGTATAAATTATGCAAAACATCACTAAGCTCTATCTTTTTGTAAACACAAAAAAGAACCGCAGCTTATACATGTGGGAGCAGTTTGGTACTCCTAGAAGGGGACAACACAATCCTGATATTTCCAGTGATCAAGTACAAGCAGTTAAAATTCAAATGATTTCAGATGATACTTGGCTATGGATGATTCTTTAGGAAACCCAAATGACAACCATATCACAAGTTCTTATTTCCTTGCCCCCCGAAATGTTTACCTATGAACTAGAGCATATATAAAAGCACTAAACAAATTAAGAACCATCTGTTACCCGGTGTGTAGTTGCATAGGCAAGTCATAGGCTTGAGCAACTTCCAAACTACACAAGAAGATGTAGTCTACAAGGTTTTTGTTCGATATGCGAACAGGCTTTCCTGCTGAAAGTATAGAATGGTATGTAAGTATATGCTGCAATAGATCATAGGACAACACATTACATACTATACTCACTAAGTAACACCTCTTCGAGACCCTCCTCTGCATCCTTTTTAGTTACATCGGGATTGATTTCTAGGCCACTGCGGTAGGCAGCTATGCTTTTCAATCCAAAGATCTCGCTAGCAACAGTAATAATGATACTAAGGAGCCCAATTAAATAAATGAAATATCTTTAATACAACTATTTTAAAATAATAAAAGAAGATTAATATATAAAGGATATGATTTCAATTTTGAAACAAATACTTCAATGAACTTATCCAATGTCCAAGAAGATCCATTGGGCAACTCCTACAAGGAACATCGGAATTTAATTACCAGATGAGATAGAGAGCATTTAGCGGATATAACAAGGAATACAATTAACAATGAAATAGAGGAAAGATGCACTGTGGGACCATTTCTTTGTGCATATTGGCACCACCAGTCGTCTATATCGTTCTGTTTGAAAAGCATTCTCAAATATGTTACACATTTCTCAAACTTGCTACTTCCATCTTTAGACTTAAATTAATTTGATAACCTTCCAACCATCGCTGCTCAGATTCTTTATGTGTACACAAACAAGACATTTGGAGGTGATCAGCATGGAATAGTTCACTGCCATGTTATGAAGAAAAAATGTTTCTCCAAGGCCTGTACATAAATTACCAATTATCTATTCTATTCCGTGGAGACATCAAACCAAATCTAGAGACTTGTCCATGTCTGAACATTTTCAGTTCTCTCACAAAGTAGATAGGTTTACAGCCTGCTTAACATGTTCTGACATCTCTCCCATCTGAATTGTTGACCTAGAGAAAAGCTAGCCGCTTATAATAGAAAAATGTCAACGTGTTCCAAAAGAGATACATTTGGAAAGAATGCACAGGAAAAAGAAATTCAATTGCAAAATTTCTGGATTACTTGGACGATGCTAAATGCTACAGAGCACTGTTGCCTCCTTTTATTTTATCTGCTTTTCATGAGATGACATCACAAACAGGATGGAACACTGATGTCTCAATTTTAAATTCCAGTGGAACAAATCCTTGTAACTCCAATAATGCACAAGGAACAAAAAGAGTATATTGCCCTTATTCCATCATAGTGATTTTCTGGAATCAGAACATAACATGAAATGTGTACCATAATGGACTCTTAGCCAGTAAGAATAATATAAATATAAAAAAAGAGCAAAATTTGTAGATGACAAAGTTAATTATGAAATTTAAAAAAGAGAACAGTGCAAAGAACAATAAATCACCCAAAATACAAAACAAGAAAATAGGGAAGCAATCATGCAAATGCAGATCAAAGGTGAAGTTCAATAAGTATCTCACCTCATCGAGAATTTTCTCAGCCTCCCGTTCAATTCTTAAGATTCTACCAACAAGAGGCGCAAAATTTCTATGCCATTCTATTTCATGCATTCTGTCCAATTTTAACCCATCATCAATGAGTATGGTAGAGATTCTTGCAGCTTTGAAGCATTTTGAGCAGATGGACTCCAATCCAGAGACTGTCCGATGTTCTTCAACCCCTTGCAAAGATAACTCAGAGCCATAAAGCTCAGCAAGATCTCTCAAACTTCGCTGCCATTACATAATATGCTGTCACATTAAGATCCGGGACACAACTTTGAAGGTCTAGAAAATTGCAGTCAATAACATTTTCACATATATTGCACTTCAAAGCTGGGCTATGGAATAATGCACATACATTGCAGCCATTGTTCTCTGATTCAATGAAAATTAGTGCCTGAGTTCATGTAAGACAATTGCTAAAGATACTGTAATGCTGGATTCTTACCTCAGAAACTTATGAGTGCCAACACATATAAGCACCATCTGATTCAGTGACTTCAATTAATACAGACACCATCTTCGCAAATTTAAAGTATGGCTCAATATGAGCAGAAGCAGTAGAAGTGAAAGTAGAACTCATAGCACAACATTTTTTTTTCTTTTTACTTCTAATTGAAATTTAGCACTAATAAAGATATACACAGTTCAAGACTCAAATCATCTAATTCTACTATTGTTTTGTTTGCGTATCATATCATAACCTCATGATGCAAAATTTATTCTTCGTGCAGCCCGTAAACTGTGAAAGAAACTCAATACCACCCAGAAGGTTAGTGAATACAATAAATCCTTAGTTCCCAATGTCAAAACTGCAAACCCTCCAGAATGTCAAATGTATCCAACAAGAGATTTATGTAATTTACTCATTACTATTTCAAGCTATCTTTTTCTCACAAGCATTCGTTATAGTAAAATAAGTTGATCCATAAAAATACACAAGCCAGCCACAGCTCGCAGATGACAAAGCTATTCCACTATAAATTTCCAAAACTATTATCGGTTGAACATAACCCTGGATAGTAAATCAAAAAACGCTTCATCAACTGCCGGTAGTTGAAGGTCCTTGATTTCTAGTATTAATTAAGGCGGCCCCGCGGTGCTCAAGGTGGATTCCACCAATAGTTGACTTTATGGATCACAATGAAACTCAGAATTAGGTGATTTATTGATCATTCAGTTAACGTTAGCACTAAAACAATTCCTGAATCAAGCGGAATGAGCAGAGCTCGTTCTTAAGAGTCCACGAAACACATAGTCGGAGGCTACCTTGAAGGATACAGAGTGGTGTGCGAAAGTTACAGCATCGCCATAAGCTTCAGAGAAACCATGGATGAAGGCGAAGTTCGAGTCAAGAGCCACAATGTTGTGAGCGTGAGCATCCACAAGCTCCACCTCCTCCACCGCCTTTTTCAACTCTGTGAAATCCATTCTCTCTGCACTCCAGAGTTTGGACCAACGAGCGCAGACAACGGATGATTTATATATACAAAAAAAGGGGCCAGTGTCTTTCGAGGAAGGGAATACATATATCAAATTTCTTATTTATTATTTCTACCAAATTTCTTGTTTATTATTCTGCCAATATTTCTATTTATAGTTTTTATCTATTTGGTGGTGGACCTGCATATTTTCGTAAATTGTCTTATGCACATTTTTACACAAAATTTCTTGCAGCATTGTTTTACTTTCTTTTCTTTATTAATAAGAGTAAATATATAAACTACAAATAATAGAACAAATAAAAAATTATGCATAATAAGATAATGTAAAAATTAAAAATGAAAATAAAATATATAATTAAATAATTTAATTGAATTAAATATTTAATTTATTTAAAATATTTTTAAAATAAAAATAAAATATATTACATTATATTTATCCCAATATTATCTAGTAATATTAATATTTGGGATAAAAATAATAAAATTAAATATATAATATAATAATATGGATGAAAAATGAAAGACTGCATGAGTTATAAAACCCTAAATAAATAGTAATTGATGTAATTTAAGTTAAAATATAATACTTAAAAAGGATATTAAGAGAATATTCAGTAAATTTAAATAAGTAAATTAATTTAATTTTAAATTTTAAATATTTTTATGAAATAATAGTGTATATAATTATTTTAATTAATATTTTTATATTAAAATTTTATTTTATTTAAAATATTATTATAATTAAATTAAATATTTCATTTTAATTATATTATATTATTAATATTTAAGTTGTAAACAATAAATACAAAGTGAAAACAATAAAAAAATATATTAATAAAAAAATAATGATAAAAATTAAATAATAATTTTTATATTAAAATTTTAACATAAGTAAAAAATTTTGTAATAAAATTAAATATATCTTGTTAATTATATTTATTTAACTCTATGATCTTAATAACTAAATTGTCAACAATTATAGCGAAGTACATAAAAAATATATAATAAAATAAATAAAATATATTAAAAATAAAATATTTAATTATGTATATTTCATTTAAAATTAATCTTTGATATATTTTTATAATAAAAATAAAATATATTATATTATACTTATATTATTTAGTGATATTGATATTGGAATTATGATTAATATAAGTGAATGTGAAAAAAATATAAGAATTAAAACTAAAATATGTAATGAAGTAATTCAATTAAATCACTTTTTAGTATATTTAAAGTAATTTTATAATAAAAATAAAATATATTATGTTATATCAATTTTATTCAATAATATTTATATTTAAATTATAAATAATATAAAATACATATAATAAAATATATATAATATATAACGGAATAATAAATCAAGTAAAATAAAAAGAAATTGAATAATAATTTCAAAGTAAGAAAATATAAAAATGAAAAAAAAAAATTTGGGTGGAAAAGTGAAACTATAAAAGTGAGGAGCTGATCCGTGGACCGTGGGGTGAAATGAGACCCCATTTTAGTGGCTAGAAAGGGTTTTTCCTAGAACCTAGGAAGTAGGGATGGCAGCGAAGTAGATGGATGTGCTTTTTAACAAAGAAGAAAAAATATCCGTTTATCGCCCCCCCCCCCCAAAAAAAAAAAAAAAAGACTAGAAAGAAATAATATCCATAAACTGGGGACTTGGCTTGGAATAATTCCTGCCTTACTCGTACGGTATCGAATGATGTGAAATAGAATGAAAAAGGAAATAAAAATAAATAATTATTTTATATTATATCTAATACAATCAGATATAGAACGATCATTTTACTTATTTTTATATTCAGTATAATAAAATTTTGATGAAATATAATGATAAAAATATAACTAAAGATGATATTTTTTATTACAAAATAAAAATTATTTTATCATATAACTTAATATTATTAAAATACATGCTATAATTAATAATAAAAAGGATCATAATTTAAATTTTATCATTAAAATTCTAGTTAAGAAAAATTTTTCTATAATAAAAATATTAAAATTTTAATTTACTAAAATTTTATGTTAAATATTTCATATAAAAAATACAGTATTTTAAATTTTATTATTAAAAACATAATTACTAAAATATTTTAATAAAAATATCAAAATTTAATATTTTTATCATATATTAATAAAAAATAATATTTACATATATAAAAAATGTAAAATAATTAATTAAATTATTTTAATTATAAAATAAAAATTTTATTATTTAATAAAATAATAATTATTTAAAATATAAATATTCTTATTTTATATCATATATTAAATAAAATTTTTGAACATCCTCTTTTTTATTTTTATTTTATTTCATCCCGTCAAAGGTATCCTTATTTTCGGTTGGACAGCTGCTCCATTTCAACTAATTGAGTTTCAAAAATTTGGGATTGCGTGCTTGATAGACTGGTCAACCGTGACAATTTTATATATTTATGTTCACTTATTTTAATTTTTAAGTAAATATTGATCGATGAAGGTCATGTTAACTCATAAATGGGTGTTTATATTTTATAACTTAAATATATATTTATCCCTTAAAATATATTTTAGATGATTTTAATCCTATTAATTTATTTTATTTGATTTTAACTCCATTAAATACTTAATTTGGTTGATTTAAGTTTAAACTTAATCTTCCATTTAAAATTTAACGAAACTTGCTTTTATGAAAACACTGATTCAAAAAAGGCTTATTTTACACTTAAAGTTAAATAATAAAAATAATTATATAAAAATAAATATTACTAACAAAATATGAAGAAAATTATGTAAAAGCTCTCGACAAGATGCAGTGACTATGGGAGGCTCTAGGGCGTCTGTTAGCGGCAAATCCACTTATCGTAAGAGTTAATTAAGAGTAGCAATTTAAAAAAAATACAAAAGATTAGAAAAATGAAAATTTGAAAGGAAAGTAAGAGATATTCACCAAGGATAGCGAGGGGATGATTAGGTGAAACACGAATGGGGAAAGGAAAGACGGCAAGGTTCAAGAAAATTTCTAGAATATAAAAGAAAAAATAGCAAAAAATGCCAGCTCAATATGAATTAGAGATAAAAAAAATCACTAAATCACCGTAATTTAAAGGTAAGAGCTGCCATATCCACAAATTCCGTCAAATTTCGAAAAGAATATTAACTTCATATCATACAAATTAAATGTTTAATACGATCAAAATCAAATAAAATAAATTAAAAATTAAAATAATTCAAAATATAATTTAGTTGAGCCAAACATATATTTAAGCCAACATTTATTATTATTTACCATGCAATTCAGATAAGGAGTTCGAATAGTTTGCTCTTCTTTATCTATACTGTATAAAAGGTTATTCATTTATATTGATAATAGATAGGTTTCTCTATTGCAGAAGTTAAAATTATGAAATAAATAAATATTTATTAAAATATTTTAATAATTTAATATTAATATACATTTTTAATTTTTTTTGTTCATACAAACTATCATAATATTTTTATGTATGTGATGATATTATATTTCTATTTAAAAGTTAAAGTCCAACATTTATATTATTCTTCTTTTAAAATTATATAATAATTAAACTTAAAATTTTAGAAATAATAATCAATTCCTAAAAATATTTCATAGAAAAAATAAATTTAATTATTGCTATTGTTGAGGATCCGTGCAATACTTGTTTCAAATGTTTTCAATTTTACTGTATTGGTAATTTAAAATTATTAAATATATTTTGCTTAATATATATTACAATTAAAAATATTTTAACAGTTGCATTTGATATTTAAAAAAATTAATAAACATAATATTAAAAATACTTATTTATTCTAGGTCAATAAGAATAAATAAAAATTAAATTTTAACATAAGAGTGAAAACATAATTTAAAATTTTTAATAACATAAACTTATTTTAAGATAGTAATAGCAAATATAAATAGGAGTGAAAAATAATATCAATAAATATAATAATATATAAAATAATGAATGAATGAATGAATAGAATAAATTAATTAATTGTATATTCTAAATTTATAAAATCTATATAATTTTTTACAGTTTTATATGAAATCATAAAATGAATGAATAATTCTATCCATTCCTTTGCCATCTTTATCTTTATATTTTAGAGAGAAAGCAACAGAAGAGGATTCTTTATCTCTTCCTGTCCCTACCTGGTTGTGTGGAGAAGAAAATGAAGATATTATTACTTAATGGATATGATATTTTTTACAATAAAATCAAGAAACAAGATGGACAGTGATGTTTTTAGATAATGTACTTCACTTGTCCAGTGATTGTTTTCAATTTTGTAATAAATTGACTGTGATTTTCTGATTGGCCCGGGGTGGGAAGTGGAAAGAGACATCCAATTTTGTGGGGATGGATGCTTGCACCTTTTATTCCACAAGAAATACGTACGTGACTATTGTTTATCACATTATTTTTGAATATTATTAATTTAAAGTAGGAAAATTTATTTTATTTGATAATTAATTCTAATTATTAAAAAAATAAATTAATAATTATTTATTATTAATTATAATAGAAATAATTAAGTAATTATTAAATAAAATAAATTTATACATTCTTATTTGATAGTATTTAAATAATAATACTTAAAAATGAGATAGTAAATAATACTTATATAAATATTTCTTTTATATTACATTATTGGAAGGCTTAATGTGATACTTGAACTGTTCTTTAATCGTTATCTATGATTCATGTAAAATTTTATAAAATCAAATTACCATTTGAAGGAAGGTAAAATTTTTAAAAAAGACCGTGCATTATTTGAGTAGAAAATTATCGGTTCTCTAACTTGAAAAAGAAAAGATAATGATTATGTGCACCAATTATAACACTAATTTAATTAATTAGATTTTATTTATTTATATATTATTATATAAAATAAATAAAATATAATAATCAAATTTAATGGTGCGAAATCTCTTCCCAAAGAAAATGTACTTTGTCACGGCTTTTAAGTTTTGTCAATTCTTACACCATTCCAATGAATATGATCCATTAAACAATTAAAAAGAGAGTTGGCCAGGAAATTTAGCTATCAATTAAATATCAACCCTTTTCCTTTTTTTTTTTTACCTGGTCGGAGTATAATTAGTTATTAAAAAAATTCATGGCGCACTGCTGATATATATATTATTAATTTTAATCATTGATATATTACAATATAATATATCTTGAAAAATTACTAACTTAATACATGATTAAATATAATAGTATATTAGCACATTATAAATTTTCTTATTATTTTAACAAATAATACATCATTAAAAAAATCTCCGTGACATTGTTGTATCAAAAATTGTATAAATATCTGTTTGATATATTGATAATAAGTATATGCAAAATTAAATTTTCTAATAAATAATTGTCTAATCCTTTTATTTCTATGCTAAGTGATTTTACTTAACTTTTTTTTTCAGAAAAATACTACAAACTACCCAGATTTAGAAATCAAATCATTCCCTATAATATAAAAGGGAGACTAGAGATATGTCCTCTATTAAAAATGGTAAAAGGTCCTTTGGAAGGCTGAAAAAATGGACAAAAGAGCCTGTTCTTCTCTTCGTTTTCTAGCAAGCCAGTCGGCAATTTGATTGGCCTTGCTAAAATTGTACTAAACTGATCTACACGAATTTTATCCATCAACATCCTACATTCATTCAATAAACTATTAATCAGGATATTCTTATTTTTATCTTTTTCAAGCATGTTAATAAATGATCTGGATATTCATTTAAATATACAAATCAGTAATACGGGGGTTTATAGTCAATTAATTAGTCACCTATGCATTATACAGATAAATATTTATAATATAATAATATAATTATTTGTTAATTATTTATAAAAAAGATAAGATGAAAAAATTAATATATAGCTAAAATTCTAAAAAAATATTATAATTTTGTCACATATATATTATCAAATAATTAAATTTGATATTATAATATAATAAAACATTAAACTTACAAATTCTTTCAAGTGTTTAAGGCCGGTGAATTCCTCAAATTCATTTCAAAATATTGTCCTACTATAAGCTCATTTATCATTTTAATTTTCACTATTGAAACCACGTGCACATAAAAATTAAAAGGATTTTATTTAAAGTTATAATGAGGCTTGGGAAAAAATAAAAGAAAAATAATAAAGATGTGTAAAAGGTAAAAATTAAAGAAATTAATAAAGCACTTAAAACATAAATATATCAAAAAATTATGAAAAATTATAACTTCAACACAACACCCAACTTTTAATTCTAAGGAATGACCAACTTCTTTCTTTTTCCTTTTTTTCTTGATTCTTTTTGCCTTATTTTTATTTTTTTCCTTTTTTCCTTTTTTCTTTTAATCATTCTTTTTCACCTTTTTTTATTTTATTCTTTCAACCAAAATTTTAAATTAAAGTTAATGATATTTTTCACACACACAGGCACGTGCATATACACCCCATAATTATTAAAGAATCTATCTTACAAAGAATTCAAATTTTTGATTAATTCTTAAGGTTAGATAAAAATATTTATTTTTTATTAAAAAATATTTTAATGGGTTAACCAATAGATAAAAGGCAATTGGGCTCAAACAAACTTAATAAAGATAAAATATTAAGCTTAGTTATTTAAATTGACATGTACAATTAATGTCTTTATCATATTCATGTATATATGTGCAAATGTAATCTCAAAAAAAAAAATTAAAGTAAGTTTTAAAGAAACAAATTTTATGGAAGAAAATCACATAAGAAGGAAATATAATAGCATAAATTTTTAATAAAAAGTTCAAAATCTTATAAGGCAAAATACATTATCAAAATTCAATCTATCAATTTAAAATTCATTATTGCACTAATTAATTCCAAGAAGCAAAATAATTCTTCAATCATGTTATAAACCTATCAAACTTAATTTCTTCCTACTTATGAAAACATGCAAACTTTCAACCATTGAAAAGCAACTAAAATAACTAAAAAAAAAAGAGCATATTTTTTAATTTTCTTTTTTAATTCAAAAGCATTAAATAAAAAATGCCAAAAAATCATAAAAATCTTCCTCCATACTTAAAATTTACATAATAGTGAGTATTTTTGTTTGTCATGCAAGCAATTTAGGTTCAATCCTCAATGATGGCATTAAAATTTTGATGCACTTTACTCATACCAAAATTATTAATTGAACTTTAACTAATAATAAGGGTGAGTTCAAGTCCAATCCAAGAGATTAGCAATTGATTAGTGAAAACATAATATAAAAATAGGGGTTTAAAAAACAATTTAAATAAAATAATAAAAATAAAATTAAATTATAATAAAATAAAACATAAAAGTTTAGTCCAAGGGATATCATACTTCAATTCTCAAATTTGTCATAGATTGCAACATAATTCACAATTGATTCAATTATTTAACTAAAAATTACCTTGGTGCCAACAGTATAGGGGTTTCAAAAGTAATTTAAATAAAATAATAAATTAAAGTAGAATAAAATAAAACACAAAAGTTTAGTCCAAGGGATATCATACTTCAATTCTTATATTTGTCATAGATTGCAATATAATTCACAATTGATTCAATTATTTAACTAAAAATTGCCTTGTTGCCAATAGTAATCATACAAAGTTCTTAATGATAATTAATCTAGAACAAGCATATAAACACTACACCATAAAAGGCTTTTAGCGGCAATTAAATTGGCTTTTAGTGGCAATAAGAATTGCCGCTAATTCTTTTACCGGCAAATAATAATTTGCCATTGAAGCCTATGTCGGCAAAGGTTATAGTGGCAATTAAAGTAAATGCCGGTAAAAGTTGTAATAATTGCCGCTAAAAGATTTCCATAATAGCGGCAATTAATTAGGGGTAAATGTTATCGCCATTAATGCTCTGATGTGCTGATCGTCCACCCAATTTTTAGTGGCAATTGTTATGCCACTATTTACCTCAAATAATTGCCGCTAAAAGTTTTTAATAGTGACAATAATTTAACGACAAATATTATTACCTCTAATGTACTGGTGTCAACTAATCTTTAATGGCAAATGTTAAACCACTATTTACTTCAAATAATTGCCGCTAAAGATTTTTAATAATAGCGGCATTTATTTACTGGCAAATATTATTACCTCTAATTTAAATATAATAAGCAAATACACCCACTCTTTAGTGCCAAATGTTATCCCACTAATTACCATAATAATTGCCATTAAAGAATTTTAATAATAGTGACAATTCATTAGCATTGAAATTATTACCTCTAATTCAAAGGTGTTACCTATTTTTTAGTGGCAAATATTATTACCCCTAATATACTACTAGTTGATAATTATCAATAAAGCTCCAATTCAATATAATTTTGCAATTAATTTCTAATATTATACTTTTTAAACATTTTGTCATTATTGATATATGGAATTCAAATTTAATTTTAATACAAAGAAGTTGCTACTAAAAATAATTGAATGTCACAAAATTATATCAAACTTCCTTAATTTCTCAAATAAACAAGTTTAATATAGGTTTAGTTTAACACCTTCATATATGAGTAAATAGAAAATCACTCTACTAGTTCATCCACCAATATCCATCCACCTTCATAAAACTACTAGATAACATGGCAAATCTTCAACTATTGCTCAATCATCTTATCTTGAATACTTGTAAAGATTATAGAGTATGACCTGAAAAATTAAATTGAAAGTAGTTAGAAAATTATATATAAATACTTTAATCTCAAAAAGTACTTAATAAATTAACAATCATAACAAGTTAGGAACTCAACATATAAACATTAAGATAATTAATTGACATTATCATTTGAAAATTTAATATTATTCTATATTTATAATTTAATTTTTAATTTTTACAATTGAAGGGTGAGGAATGTAAAAAAAATACGATATGGTATTTTTCTTCCATACATTTACTGTCTGATATATATATGCATAAATGAACTTTTCTCTCATTTGTCAGTAAATATTATACTCTGTTTAGGGTTAAAATCTGAACAAGCACTTAAAAAAATTATTATAACAAGGAATATAAAACATGTAAAAAAATGGAATATATAATAATTCTAACAAAATAAGAAAACTAAAATTTTTAAATGAAATAATTACCAAAAGGCAATGACTATAGAAACAAACATACATGAGAACATGGATAAATATTGTTCTATTGCGCACATGTGTCATCATCACTGTACATACAGATTAGACTAAATCATTGGACCATACGCTCATGCATCGAAGGGTAATTTGCTTAGCTTGGCCTAAGTCCCTTCTGGAACATTACTTTAAATAAACAATTACGGACTGCAATTATAATTAAATTGTTGTTTACTGATTCTTTGAGGAAGAAAAATGCATTTAAATAGAGTTTAAGGTTCTCAACCAATAAGAATGTGGATCCCATCAACGTCTTTCATATCAAAGCCATTGTTCTATCTTTTACTACATGAGAGTACTATATATGTCCCACTATATTTATATGAAGCCAATGCAGTAAAAGCAGAGCTTCCTGTATTCCAAAACACTAATAACTAAAGCAACGACACATTTACAGAAGTGATTGAAATATTCAAAAGCAAAATAAAAATAATTATTTGGGATTTGAAAATTCAATAGAAAGATTAAAAACTTAGGCAAATTCCCAATACAATTCCAATTATAAATCCATAAACTAAAAGACCAAACCCTACAGCCCCTAAAGCAGGAAATGAATGACTCTACTTCTCCCTCAGTCTTCCCGCTACGAGGTTTAAGCAAGCCAAATTATGACTAGATGACCCTATCATTCTTGACTTTTAGTTTTTTTTTCTTCTACTCAGTTATTCTTGACTTTTACTCAATTATTTTTGGAATGCAAATAACCTTAAGAAAAGCAATAAATATGTAACACTTCAATTGATCTAAACATATGAAACAATGGCACTAAAATTTCAACAACACCGTGGAAATACTAGTCCAAGCTGACAAATTCCAGCCTGCGCTGCTCGCCCTCAATAGGCAATTTCAATTCAGTACCCACAGTACGCGTGCATTGCATGCAAACTGTAGCAATGGTAATTTTCTTCACTCTCTTATACATTTCAATCAACCTTTTTCCTATATTATATTTATTCTATATCATTTTTTTATAGACTAATTATTTCTATTATGTTTTTGCAGATGGAAAATGATATAATGAAAAAGAATCAACTTAGAAGGATTACAATAACATGGAAGGCATGACATATTATGAGATAAAATAGAGATAATTGAAAATAAAAAATCAACAAGAGGATCTATTTCCATCTTTTTCCTAATATCTAGCTCAAGTGTAGAGTTAGGAAGTGCTACCTTTGAATTTACCAGCATGATACAAAGCATCCACTACAATGGGTCGTCACTATTTTGCACATGAATAATTGATTCCAAGACCAACACTAAGTCCCCTCAGTAGATGCACTATCCGAAGTATAGAAAACAACTTTTCTGAAAAAACCTATCATAGCCAAGAAAAGGCAAAATAGAAAATTAAGCGAAGAAGGAAAAGTAGTAGCAGGAAATATAATAGGACTCCTCTTACTAAGATTAGAAATTGTACAAGTCCATATATTCATTTGTTTTTTTTATATCATTATTAACATTCATTTGTTTTTTCATATAATTACTAACATTATTAACACGCCTATGAGATTTACAAATAAGTTTACCTCTGCTCAAATATAAGAATGTTAAAACAATAAGCAATTACGACCATAGTTGCTGAAGAAACAGAACCAATAGCAAAACTGTGCCAAAATGATGAATTTGAATATTTCTTCAGATATATTACAAGATCTAACAAATTTGTGTGATAGATTACTTTTCCATATGACATTGACACCTCATCTACTTAATTGTGATTAGAAAAGCATCATGTCAAAATTTTCTGTTTTGCACTAAAGTAGTTTTCCAGAAGCATTTATGTACCTTGACCTTCCCTTGTGAGTTTGATTCGATCTAAGGACTCCAAACGAGAAGAACTTTATCGTCGGCGTCGCTACTTGAAGGAAGACTCTATGTTCTAGCTGAAAAAGATTTTTGTGCATTGCAGGAGAAAAATTGTTGAAATTTGTGTTTGCGCAGCAGAGGAATAAAGCAAGCTAGGTTTCCCGCTTGGGTTTGGCACCAGGAGTAAAAGGTAAAGTGAAAGGGAGGTAATTTTTTTTAGTTTTTGCCAGCAATTGGAGTTAATTACCACTAAATAGTATGATTATAATGGCAAATTTTTATTTGCCGGGAATAGTTAAACAAATTAAAAGAAATAGTGGCCTTTATATAATTGCCACTAAATATTTGCCGTTAAAAGGTATTTTTGGTGTAGTGAAATTAACCTCATATTATTAGTTTCAATTCAAAACACACGCGTAAATCTAACCAATAATAGCATTAAACATTAAGAATGAGGTTAAAATTGAATCAAGAACTTTATAAGTGAAAATTATCAATTTGTCCTCTATTTTTTTAAACAACTAATGATTCATCCATGCATTAAATCACTAAAATCTAATTGCTATTGATAGAGTCAATCATAATTAATCTACACATAAGAATTAATTACAATTAATTGTTTAACTATAGGTTACAATAGATAATTAATTAAACTATCATAATTAGCAAATTATTTAAGTAATCATTCACAATAAGAGTAGAAAAATAAGAGATAATCAAATCAAAAGTAAAATTATAAGAAATGTCTCAAAATAAAGCCAAATTAGAGTGCTAATATGTTAAATTAATGTAGGTTTAGCCTATCATGACTTCTCTTAAAGAAAAGAGAATAAAAGAAAAAAATAAAAGAAAAAGAAGGAGAAATACTATTTATGTGTGATGCTATTTTTAAAGGCATAGATTCCCTTAAATCTAAATGTTCTAGGGTTTCTAACTATTGGGATAGTTAGAGTTAACTCTTAGGGTTACAATGAATAAAGTTTTTTATAAATTGAAAGCCCATACCTTAATTTATAGATTAAATTACTAATAGTATTTATTATAGTAAATTTTCCTAAGTAAGTTACTAGCTTAAGTTTGGCTACCAAGATGGCACAGTTTCTTTAAAGCCTAAACATTAAATTGTTAGGTTGAGTCTTATTTGACTTTAGACACTGTTTTCATCTTAATTGCTTCAAACTATAGATATAGCTTTATAATTGTGACTAGGTTAGGATAGAAATAGAGCTTCATTTTTTCAACTAAATTTGTCATTTCAAATGTTCAAATTAGGCTTTGGTCAAAATATAAAAGTATTAGAGCTTTTTCTAGCATAAATATCATCCAATTTGGACCTCCAAAGCTAAGGTTATAATAAAAAATTTGAAATAATGTAAAAAATTAGCATTAACATTGTAAATTCATAAGACTAATTTCATTAAATTGAGTATATGTAACCTTATAAGTGGTAAAAAATATGAGAAAATAATTTAGATAATATTTTGCACATCGCAATATATAAACATATTCTGCATCCAACTTTATATCCCTTCATTGCCATTTTTTTCTATTATTCTTGAAATTTTGTATAAATTTTACTTCAAATCTTTAAATGTGATCAAGAATAGTGTTTTCAAATCATGCTCAATTTCTATGCTAGTTTTGATGTACTTGTTATTGTTCTTAAAGGACTTTCTGCAAAAGCAAATATAAATTATACTTGAATTGTCACCTTCTGGCCACTCTTGTGTACTTTGGCTAATTATTTATATTATTGTGCATTTCTTTTGTTCGTCAATACTTTTATTCAGAACTCTGTCAGCATATCAAGGAGAAACTTTTGCCTAAAGCAAGTTGAATAACGCAATTACAAATTTCAACTAAAATAGACACGATAATTTGACACAAATATGAGATTCTTTATTTAGGTTAGGGTTGAGTTTATATATGTTTAAGTTATAAATAGGTCAACCTATATTACACGAATAATGAATTAATTGAATTAAGATTGACTTAAAATTAAATGGGTTAATATACTAACTTATTTAATAATTTATATTAAAATTTTAAAAATACTATTTAGAAATAATTAATAATTAAATGATAAGTAATTATATATAATACAAAAAATAAAATTTTTGTTTAAATAAAATGATAATAAAACTTCAGTAGATATTTAATCAGGTATCAAACATACTTTCAATGAAAAATAAAAAAATAATTAAATTTGAGAGTTTATAATGCAAATTTTATTAATTAAAATTATTAAATGGGTTGCATAGTTTAACTTGCTTTAATATATTTAATAAATGAATTGACTTGACATAATATAATTCTTCAAGTCATAGTCAGTTGAGTTTATTTTGATTATTACTAAGTTTTAATATAACATAAATTTGATATGTAAATACGAATTGTCACTCAAAATAAAATGGTGGTTTATTAAAATTGTTGGGATGCAAATATGACATGGCAAAAGTATAGCATGATTTGGACAACATCGTGTTGGCTTACTGAAAAATTAACAAATTTTATTTATCAACAAATAAAATTTTAAATTTTAAAAATAACATTTGTTGTATAGAAGAAACTTATTAATTATTTAATTATCAAAATGATTTCCCTACTTATTACCTTATAAAAAAATGCATAATTTGTACGATCAAGAGTACATGGTTGGAGAATGCAATATACTGTTATGTGTTCAAAGGTGCTAAGTGAGCGGTTGGTGTGCAAACAAGCAGTTATTGGAGCGAGTAAAACCTAAAAGGTTAAATTAAGTCGTTATCAATAATCTAATTTTTTTTTTTTATAAATAACAACTTTGTTTATATTATGTGCGTCTTTTTAATGTGTGCTATGAATGTATATATGCTGGAGTTTTGATTCTAATGGATAAGTTTAATCACCACAAGATTTATGATTAGATGCTACTTAAATCATATATTTATACCTATCATGGTCTGTATATATTTAATTCTTTTTCTTCCCTAAAATCCTAAAATTCTTAAATGTTATTTTATGATTATCGTTAATTTGAATGTTGTGTGGCACTTTGATCTGGTTTAATATATGAAATCAAAAGGTTGTGATGGATCAAACAATTGAAGAATTTTTTTCCTCAAATTAAAGAATCATATATTAAACCAAAGCCAAGTGATTTACCCCTACCGAAATGGATGTTAAACTTGAATAAAGATAACCATCAATTACAAATTGCTTTCTAAGAAGAAGACAGTTAGTAATGAACTTACTTATTCGCATTGTAATTGACTTATTCGCTATTGTTGCGCACTTTGGAAGGTTAGTGTTACGCTTGCAAATGCTTAATAAAAATGGTAAAGGTAATCTATACAAAATTGAAGAACCATTTTATTATTTGAGGTAAGAATTACTTATTATAAAGTAATGATTTTCTTTTATCTTTATCTTTACCAAAAATTGAAAATAGAGTATTGAGAAAGTTAGATTCTCTTTTCCTTTGAATCAATTTAAAAAGAGAAATGAATAAAATTGAGGAAATAGAATTTCATCTTTTATTCTTGTTTTGTTCTTCCTTTTTATCAATTGTATCATGTGTTTTTTTTTTCTTTCATCTTAATGAAATTATTTCTTCATTTATGCCTTAGTGTGACTAAATGCAATAATGAGTTTTTGATGAAAAATATAAAATTCGTCCAATTAGTTTGGTTCCCTAAAATGAATGCATCAACAATTAAATTTTTTTTTTTATGAAAGATATGAAACTTGTGTGGTGCTTGCTACGGTACCCCGGGAGGTTTCAAACCCGGGGTGACGTGGCACAATGCAAGCCATTAGATGAGATTACTAAGAATTTTGGTAATATCATCTAATGGTCCACAATGCACCACGTTACCCCGGGTTTGAAACCCCCGGGGTATCGTAGAATTGGCCAACTTGTGTAATTGATTTCATTATATTCTTTGAAGTGATTGATTTCATGCCTTTTGGTGCCTAAACAAAATTTTACTGAAAAAGCATGAAATTTCCCAAAAGTAAATGCCTTGATAATTAAAAGGTTTATATATGAATGAAATTGTGATTACAACAGTGTATGTCAAAAAGGATAAATTAATTTATGTAATTATGGTGGTTACAAAAATAGTGCAAAGAATCACAAAATTAGTTTTTACCATTAGAAGTTAGAGAATATAATGAAAAAAACCTATATAATAAGAATTTAAAAGGTTATGAAAATATATATTATCAATGTGATATGAAAGGTTATTGAAATTTCTGAAGTTATATGTTACCAAAGTGTTATGAAAGGCATTATTTACATACATGTCATAAGTCTAAACATCTTGTGAAAATTTACTAAACTCAACTTTAAAGAGAAAGAAAATGAGATCAATTTTGTTGATAAGAATGATGCTTTCAACTATAATTCTTATGATATAACATATTTCAATGTGGTAAATTTCTTTGTACATTTAAAAAATGATAATTTGATTAGAAATAAAAGTGACTAATTTTGTTTTCTATTTAATATTTGTCTTTAATGGTTGTACAACAATGCACATCATTTTTTAAAATAAAAATTATTTTTCTAATTACTGATTGATAAAATTTATATCAATATAATATTTGGTAATACAAAATTGATTGAAAATTCTTGAAGAGTTAATATATTTTTAGCAAAAGATATACAATATTTATAAATGCATTATTGTTAATTAAATCTCAAATATATTTATTAATTTTAGAGATATATGAGAAATAGATATTATATTAAGACAATAAGATATCAAATATTTTTATATTATAATGGTTGTCTCAAGTGAGAAATATATGTTGGAAAAGTTACTATAATTTTCTTTTAATATGCAATACACATATACAAAGCTAAATAAAAAAAATATGAACCAAAAGTTTACTAACCAAAATATTTCTATTATATGACATAATCGAATGGGCTATTCTAGATTAATAATGATATGAAAAGATATTGAAAATTCACAAGGTTATTAATTGAAAAACTAGAAAATTTTTTAATTTGATAAATTTTTATGTGTTACTTATTTTTAAGGCGATTTAATTATAATGCATTAAGGCTATTGATAGCTAAAGTTAAGATTAGATTCCTAATATTTTTAGAATAAATATAAGGAGACATGTTGATTTATCCACTATATGGACTATTTGAATATTTTATAGTTTTAGTTACATATAAATTTATTATTAATTCATAACCTAGTATTTGCGAGGTTGCTTTCTTAGATAATTTGACTTTGAGTACAATTTCTTAATTATATAATTAAGACAACATTTCTTGATAATGTTGGTAGATTTATACCCAAAGCTTTTAATAATTATCATGTTTCAATGAGAATAATTATTGAACATCCTTAAGTATGTTCATTTAGCTAGAATAATTTTAATGTTCTAAATTATTGGTTATATTATTGTTCAAGAGAACAAGATATTCTTTATTATTTTAAGGGATGTGCAACTTTACATGTTACAATATTTATATACATTAAGTTAAAAAGTTATTATTCCTTCTTATAATTAACTTTAGGCTCCGTTTCGCGCAACTAATAGATAAGTTAGTTGATAGCTGATAAGTTACTTGATAACTGATAAGCTAGTTGATAGTTGATAGCTTATAACTGATAGCTGATAGTTGCTAAGTTAACTAAAGTATTGCGTAAAATTAACTGTTGAACTAGCTGAAATTGTAAAATAACATAAAGGATATATTAATAGAAATATGTATATAATTAAAATAATTTATATTTATTTAAAAATAAAATTATATTAATATAATTAAAAAGTTTAAAATAAAAGTATAGTTTCTAGTATTTTATAAATTTATATATTTATTTACTTATATAATTTTTATTTTATTATTTATTATAAAAGTATAATTACTTAAAATATAATTAATTATATTTTATAAAAATTATTTAAATTTATATTATAAAAGGTATGAGTTGTAAATTAATAAAAAGAATAAGGATAGATTTAGAAAGAATTTTAAAAAGGGATAGTTTATAAACTATAAGCTACTCTAGATAATTTATTAAATCAGAACTTATAAGCTACTCCAAGTACAAGAAACACTTTTGAAAACTAGCTTATAACTTATTGATCAGGTTAATAAGTTATAAGTTAGCTTATTTGTTGCGCAAAACGGAGCCTTATTATAAGCTAAAATGTATTATATATAGAGAATTTTAAATGTGCAATATATGTTTATCCTATCATAATGCACATAGATGATTTTGAAAAATATCAGAGAATATAAGTTCATATATAAAACTATACCTAAAATTAGGAGAGAAAATATGTAGCTATAGAAGTAATATGATGTATAGTCATATTGATCCTTACATAAAGTGATGTAAACCAAAAACTTATAAGATGATTGATTTACAAAGTATAGAAAATTGTTAGATATACTATTAATTAAAAGAGAATAAATAAAATTTATATGTTAGTTGCAAATGCTCATATTTAGATTGATACTTAAGTATGATAATATATTTTTCAATAACAATTAATTTTTGAATATGCATGAAATATGATAAACTTATTAGTTTCAAATATAAATATTCTTAAAATAAAGAATGATGAAATACGTAAAATAATTTTATTGAGGAATCAAATACTTTTGAAGATATTTGAGACATAATGACAAACTTTTAAAAGAAATTCATGCACTTGAAATTTATGAAAATAAAAAAATCTCAATTGATTATGTCTTAAAATTGAAAGATAAAGTAAAAAGGGAAATAGTCATCGATAATATTTACTTTTATATACAATATAATGCTCAAAATTATAAAAAATGATGATTAGTGAGTATCTTGAAATCATAGAATGATAATTATAAGCCAAAAAGAAAAGATAAAAATATAATTAAAATAAAAATATAAAATTTAAATTTACTTGCAAAGTGAAGAAATATTTAAAAGGTATTACGCTAATAAAACACCTAGAAAGTGTGAAGTTAACAAGGTAAAAATATATAATTGTGCCATGAATATAAGCAAATTGAAGTTCTAAAAGAGTTTTTGTAAGGATTGTTATTGGTTATGAGAAATATATATTTTTATGTTGTGTATACAATTTTTTTTAACAATATAACAAAATTTAATATGCATCTAATGAGTTTAATTATATTCTATTTCACACATAATAATTGATAATGATATTATAATTCTCAAAGGATTTTAAATGTTTAAAGTATGCAATTTGAATATTTGATAAATATATTCAATTTAATTATAAAAATCTTTGTATGAATTTAGGATGAATGTGCTACACTTATCTTAGTGTGTTGCTATCTAAATGTAAATTGTTGTATAAATTGATCATTTGAATATTATTCAAACTCTTGAAGAGCTTCTAAACATGATATTGAGTTTTATCTTGATCTGTAAATTAAGTATTTAAATAATGGAACATTAATCAAAATGAAAGATCTTTTTCCATTGATAAATCACATTTATTAAGTGTCCTAATGATTATTTAATCACTTGATATTAATAAGGACTTATGTGAACTTTAAAGAATGATAAAATTTTTTATAATCCTGAAGTATCATATCTTAATGAAACTAAAGTGTCTTGCTAATTACACATATCTTGATACAACTTTTTAAAAATTTTATTAATAAAATATAATTCTTTTTCAAGTAGAAGATATCGAAATAAAACTAAACATAAATTTTTGGTATCTTTATAGAATAATGATATGAGATTATTTTATTTGTATGAATTTTAAGTTATAACTATTTAGTTATATGATATGGGATGTTTGATCTATACAAAATTTGATATCATATTATATTTATGATGATGTGTCTTTATTATATTTCTTGATAAGATAAATTACAATTACAATTTTTCTAACATGTATGTAACAAGTGGAGAATCAATTCCCTTAAATTTCAAAGAAGAAATTACAATAAATCTATATGAAGGTAATGCTGTGTAAAAGTTCAATTGAAGGGATAATGCATTAAAGAACATAACATTTTCTTATATTTACAAAAGGATTTTAATAGTTGATCATGGTAATAAATTTATTCAAGTGGTCTCTAGTTAAATTACTGGTAAAGATATTAATTTGGTCTTTAATAATATTCTCAAAAGAGTGAATTAAATTCATGCTATACTGTTTTTATCCCGTACCATTGTTTTTTCTCCATCAGACTTTTCTAACAAGGATTTTAACAAGGTATTTTTTTTATTTAATGAACATTCAAGGGAAATGTTATAAATATTTATTTATGTGAGTGTTTATATAATATCTTTGAATTTGACTTAATTGGAATTTATCCAATTTCTTATTATAATCAATTAGTGATATTAATAAATTAGTTTGTCAATTGTTGATATTGATTAATTAATGTCTTGTGACTATATATAGATATTTTATGAAGGATATTACATATTTAGAAATAAGAAAAACTCATCCTGTCATTTTTTTTTTTGCTATTTTACTTTTATTTCCATAATATTTTCAAAATTTTTCAATTTTTTTAATTTTCACTTTCTACTTGTTACTTTTAATGTTACATTTTTCTTTCATAAGCAAAGTTAATTTTACTATGGACCCTCCACCCTTGTTATAAAAGGTATAGAAATTCCTCATTTTTTCATAGAAGATTATTATAATTTTTGCCATGAAATGATGAACCGGTTGGATAAAACGTAAAAAAAAAAGATATTGTCATAACTATAGAAATAAAAGGAAATTAAGCTCTCTCCTATCAGTGATAATCAGTTCTTTGATGGAGAGAGTTTTGAAATAAAGATAACTCTTCCTAAATATGCGGATAAGAAAAGGGGAATTAACTAATCACCATCCTTACATGGTTATATTCCGATGCACTGGGTAAATTGGATACAAATGCAATGGCAAATTTTGTTATTAGGGGTGCAAATGAGATATTCAAATTGAATAGTTACTACTTGAGTTCAATTTAATAATTTTAAATAAGTTTGAATTTGAGATTAATTTTATAAAATTCGAATAATTTGAACTTGAATTTAATTTATATATAAATCCAAATGAATTTATACAAACTATAGTTTAAATTTTTTCTCGGATTTGAAACAGTAAGGTTAGGCACAAACTAAAGCGCTCGATAATAAAAATGATTTTATAAGTTTGATTTCATTGACAAATTTGAACTTCACCTTGAATTTAACTTGTATATGAGTATAAATGAATTTATCTTATATGTTATTTAATCCAAATTTCTCATTGACTTTAAAATATTCAAACTTAGGCTCAATTTCCAACTATATATAAGCCTAAATAAGCTTATACAAATTCATATAAGTTTAAATAAGAACTTTATTATATAGAATATAAAATTTATATTAAAGATAAAAATATATAAACTTTAACTTTTACATAAAATACGCCTTTGATAGGGAAATTTTATTTAAAGGTTCATTTTACATCATATAAATATATAAACTTTAAATTTTACGTAAAATATGCCTTTGATAGGGAAATTTTATTTAAGAATTTCCTCAAAATCTCTGATAGATAGATTTTACTTAAGAATTTGCTCAAAATTATAATCAATCGATGAAAAATAAACTTAAAAAAAATGATATAGGCCAATCTCTCAAATTGATATATCCTAATTTACTATGTAAATTAAATTTAAGCTTCGGTCGTATAAAATTAACTTCAAACTACACTTTTTGTGGAGCAATGCCACCAGAAATTTCGCTGATCTTTTGCCCATTTATTTGCAATCAAGCACATATTGATTTATTATCGTTTGACTATCAAGTTTTGAAGGGCATACTTTAGAAAGGAAAAAAAAAATTGATGTATGACTAATGATTTACCCCAATTACAAAATCCAAAGCTCCACTCACCTGCAAGAGAGGGCCTGCTGGGGCCGCACTCATTTCCATTGGACGTGGGTTGTGCATCGTGGCCTCATGTGAATCATTATATTTTGGGCTTCTTTTCCTTTAATGCAAATTGAAGCCACGTGAGTTTAATGTCTTGTCTCACTCTTTTTGTTTGTTACCAAATCTTTAGTTATATCAGTTTGTTACTCCTATGTTGTAATTTGTTTGTTTTACGTTATTTCACATTAAATATGTGACAGGAACATAAAATAAATGTGAGATTCGAAGTGTAGGAGTAGACAGATATATATATTATGATTCTTTTGTTTTTTCGGCAATCAATGTATATATGGTTCTTTCTTTTTTCCTCCCTCTTCTGTCCATCACCGTACGGTTCATCAAGTAACTATATTCCGTTGGCCTTCTTCTTTCTGAAGAAGGATAAGAAGTGCGTTATTTACGTTGGGCCAGCAAGTCCACCAAAAGTGAGAGGAGGGTGATAATGTCTTGGGGCCCCCTATTGTCTCCATTTGGATTTGTTTCCACCTTCCATTTATCTAGTTGCCTTTTTTCTATTAATAATCTTTTTGTCTTCTTTTATCATTTTTTATTAATTTTAAAGAGATAAAAATATAAATTTTCTTTTGAAATACATTGTATTTTTCCTTGAATCCCACAGTCTAAAAGAAATTTTTTTTTACATCTATCTCTTCCCAAAATTTACTTCATTCGTTTTCTAATAAAGAAAGAGAATTCAATTTTTTTACCCAATGACAAATGTACAAAGAAGTTAGAAGAAACAACAACTAGATCCAAGCTACAAAACACCGGGAAAAATATATAAATACAAGAAAAATATCACTTTGCAATCCACCAGAAAGATCGCACTTGAACTGATAGAATTCCAGACACCCATCCTTTCATCTTAATTTTCAACTTCCTCTCCGGTGAGAATATATGCAATCCTTTGCTTCAACTTCAATTTCTTTGATTCCGCATCCTCTTTTTAGGGTTAATTACACATTAATATGATCTGATTGAGTGAATTTCCTGTAATTCCATACTGCATATCGACACAAAATCGTGTATTGGAACCTGTCTGAATAGTTGCAACGTATGCAATTATTTTAATTAACTATATATGTTTATAATGATCGTAATCACATTCTAAATGACTTAAGTTATATATATATATACATACACACATATATGTATGTATGTATGTGATGTTTGAAGAAGACTTTATCTCCTTCTAGTTTGATCATGGAATTTGGAAATTCTATCCATATATTTAGTAATTTAATTATTCTTTATATTATAAAAAAGAGATAAAAATAAGTTAATGCTAAGGAAAGTCTCAATTGACAGGGGTTTGCTCGTCTACATTTACAATAAAGAACACCTGTCCATATACAATCTGGCCAGGAATCCAAACCGGAGGCAGTGCTCAGTTATTTTCAACTGGCTTCGAACTAGCCTCCGCCGCCTCATTGGACCTTAATGTTCCGGTGCCATGGTCAGGCCGCTTCTGGGCCCGGACACAGTGCTCTAACGATGGTGGGAAGTTCACTTGTCGGACTGGAGACTGCGGCTCTAGTCAGGTCTCATGCAACGGCGCCGGGGCAATTCCACCAACATCATTAGCAGAATTCTCTTTGGCAGCAAATGGAGGGCAAGATTTCTATGACAATAAGCCTAGTCGATGACTTCAACTAGCCGGTTTCGGTGTCTCCGGTGGGCGAGAGCCGCAGTTGGCGGCAATCCAGCTGTCCAAGCAATGTGAATTCGGTTTGTCCAAACGAATTGGCTGTGAAGGGGACGAATGGAGCTGTGATAGCTTGCAAGAGTGCTTGTTTAGCTTTCAATTGGCCGGAGTATTGCGCACCGGCGATCAAGGCACGCCGGAGACATGCCATCCTACCCATTATTCGAGGATTTTTAAGAATCAGTGTCCGGAGGCCTATACTTATGCTTACGATGATGAGTCTAGCCTTTTTTCTTGTTCCGGCGGAACTGACTATGTTGTCACATTTTCTCCGTGATCCATGAATCCAATTGAAATTGGTTGCATTTCACTGCATATTTGATTTTTTTCAATAATAGTATAAATTTATATATATTCAACTTTCTTAGAGCAAATGTGATTCAGCAGGAGAAGGCCTTGTTTGTCGTCTCACTCTTAAGTCTAGCTTGCAGCTTGACGCCGTCATCAACGCCTTTTCTTGGGGGGCCAATTGCATGCACCTTAATGTTAGTGAGAACGGCGGATGGCGGATAGAGAAAATAAACTAAAAAGATCTAGGGTAAGTTTGAATGCATTTTTATTTTCTATTTTTAAAAGTTGTTTTTAAAAATTATTTTTTACTTTTAAAAAATCTTTCTGAATTTAAGAAAAATAATGAATAGATGATATTTGGTGAAATAAATAAGTAAAAGTTTTATTTAATTGCAAAATTATTGTCAAGAATAAAAAATAAATTCAAAAAATTTAAAATTTATTCCTTTTTTGCTTTTAAAACAAGAATTTCATAAATAGTTTTTAAAAAATAGATTTTAAAAATAATTTGTTAAATAGAAACCTTTGTTTTTAAAAAATAAAAATAAAAAACTATTTTTAAAAATAATAAATAATAGATCCTTATTTTCTTAATATATATATATATATATATATATATATATATATATATATATATATATATTCAATTCTTGCTTTGAAATTGATGTGAGATTCCTACATCTATGAAGGATGTAGAATCCAATTAATTTTGCGAGAAAACTTATAATTAAAATGAAAAATAGTATTAGAAAGATGTATTTCCTAATTTAAAAGTGCTATGCATATCAAAAATAGGATTTAAAATTGAGTTTCAAATTTTTTATGATGCTTTTGGTTGGATGAAGTGGAATGAAAATAGAAATGAAAATGAAATAGAATAATCATTTCATTTATATTTGGTATGATAAGGTATGAAATGAACATTTTATTCTATTTTTATGATTCATGCAACAAAATAATATAGGAATGGAATGAAACAAGTGTAATTAAGATAATAATATAATTATTTCAAAAATAAAAAATATCTTATTAACTAATATAATATTATTAAAATATATGATATAGTAAATAATAAAAGTTGTCACAGTTTAAATTTTTCATCAAAATTATAATTAATAAAAAATTTTCTATAATAAAAGTATAAAAATTATAATTTATTTAAATTTTCATATTAAATAATTTTTTTAAAGAATATAAAAATTTCATATTTTAATTTTTATTATTAAAAAAATTTTAATTGAGAAATATTTAAAAACTAATATTTTTATTATATACCAACAAGGGGTAATGTTGAAATATATGAAAAACACATAATATAATATGTAAAAAGACTAATCCATAAATGATGAAATGATTCATTTTACCACTTTTATTCTAGAATGAGATTCTCTTGTTTGATAGAATGACTATTTTTTAGGGAATGGATATTTCAATTTCATAGAGCATATTAAATAAATTTTTTTGGGAGAGCGTTAATGTCTAATGTAATCCTACTCAATTCGAATATGGATTAATCAGTACTCGATATGATGTGTAGATGTTGGATAGTTATTATACCAAAAAAATGAAATTTTTGATCATTCCCTTTCTCATTCTTAATTCATTCCATCCAATTATACTTACTCTTATGTGATATTTAATTCGCAGAATCTTATATTTTCAGGAAAATATATATTCTTAGGAATGTGATTCTTAGGAATTTAATTAATACAAATATAACATTTTTATATTTGATTTATTATAAATTTTCTTGAAAATATTTAACTAGATTTATAGGTATGTTATATTACTATGTTTAGTCATATTTAATATTTTCAGGGATCCTGAAATTGCTTAAAAAATATCCTTATTAAATTTTTTATTATGAAATATAATAAAATAAATCATATTTTATTTAAAACTACATAAATAATAAAATTTTTTAACACTTAATAAATTAAATTTTAATATTTAACATATAAAAATTTATTAAAATATATATAAAAATATTTTATACTTTATTATATTTTAATGTTTAATATATTATACTTTAACAATTAATATATTCTTTGTTTAGAATAGAATTTAACTACTATCCTTGATAGCAATTAGACGTTATAATACTACTTAGAAATAAGTCACGTACAAGTTGGCTATTTGTTTATTTTTCTACACTTCTTACCTTTACAAGATATATTCATTATTAGTTATATTATTATATTAATTTTTAAAATGAAGTGAGTGTAATTTATTTAAATTATTATCATAGTATTAAATATACTTAATATTTCTTCTTTTATAAAATTATAATTTTTTATTGTTAAATTATTTTCACAATTATGTTTCATGCTAGTATTAACTTTTACATTGTAGTTTCCTCTCTAATATAAAAATATTATTGTTTTATATTTTTACATATAAATATACTTTTTTTAATGAAATTCCAAGCTTATTATATTTTTCTTCAATGAAAGAAATCATATGTATATATAAATATATTAAAATAATGTTCCAAATATTAGAAACAATAATAGAAAAGGAATTGTAGTTAAAAAATTAATATCATTATATTTCTTAATAATAAAAATATTTTAAAAATAAAGTGATAATTATTTCACACTTTAAATTAAAAATTATTTTATAAAGTAATAAATAAAAAAAATTAAATGTGAGGATAATTTTATCTTTTTATTTTAGCATTAACATTCTGGAATTTGAGATATCTATCTCTTCCTATGAAAATATTTTGAAGGAAAGTTGGGTAAAAATATTTCCAGAAATATAATATTTTCAATTTTTTTTAATCTTTGAATCAAATATAAGAATGTAATATTCCTTTAAAATATTATATTCTGCCGAATCATTTATTTCTTTATATCTATTAGATTAAATTTTACAAATTTACATCCAAACAAATTTTATATCTTGCTATTTCTAATTTCAATTTAAATCAAATATGCCAAAAGATGGGAAGAAAGGCAGTCAATTGTGACTGGTGGGGCTAAAATACCAAAATAATGTTTTTTACAAAACTTATTACCGATTTACTGTTTTTTCGAAACATATTACCGGATTACGCACGTTGGCGGGAGGCGCCATTTGGTGTGGCGCCTCATGGGCGGAGGCGCCATCTAGGATGGCGCCTTTGGCGCTCTGAGGGCGCCATTCAAGGTGGCGCCCTCGCTCAAATTTTTCCATTTTTTTCCTTTTGAAATTAATTAATGTTGATATAATTTGAAAATAAAAATTATAAAAATAAATAATATATGATTGTAACTGAAAATAAATTTTTGAAAATAAATTACTTATTTTATAATTATATTTGATGTCATATAAAAATATGTTAACTCCATTTTGATATCTAATAATAAATATTTAGTAAATAATTAAATATTAATGTCTCTCAAAATTTTACGTAATAACAGCTAATTTTTATCAATTTTTGAAATTATAAACTTCTAACGCTTGGAATTATATTATTACAAGTCATTATTTAATATGTTATTACACATAAGTAAATTTATTGAGTATAATAAAATATTCTTTATATACAAAGTTGAAGATAGCTAAAAATGAAAAGAAATATAATGTAATAAATATATTTTTCTTATTTTATATTTATTCCAATAATATGCTTGTCCATTTTTATTTATTTGAATAAAATTTTGTTTATTTTGTGACAGAGTGAATGCAAACTGGCGAGGTTGAAGATGTGTTAAAAATTGAAAAAAATCTGATTATTTTGTTTCAATAATCTTTTCATTTTGTAATTAAATCAGAATTATAACATGAATTAGATATTTTTTATTTCATCAGAATGATAAAATATTTTGGCAATGAGAGTGAAAAGTACCGATGAATTATTTTTTAAGAAATTATTATTCGTTTCATCGTTCGCTCGAAACATTTTATCGAAATAAGCACAGAAGATACAAACAGTGATGGAGAGACGCCAAATGACGTGTAGATGTACGCTAGACGAAATGGCATCGTTCGCGCTGAAGGGAAGGAACGACAGGCGATATGACACTTTTGGCCCATGGCACCCTCGTTCCTCGTTTCTAAATTAATTAGGCGGCGACTGTGTTGACCGTGCACCCTAGAGACATGAATTTTTGTGAAAGTATGATAATTAATATTATTTATTTACTTGCACACGATAAATAAAAAAAGAATAGATAGGTTAAAATAGACTAATACGTTTATTTCATAAATTATTTTGCGCTTCACCGTAGTTTTGAAACTATTTACCAAATTACGCAGGGCGCCGTTGAAGGCGCCTTTCAATATGTCGCATTCGCTACAGCGAATTTTACTGCGCGGGCTGGGAGGCGCTATTTCACCTGGCGCCTACCCAACAAACTTTTTTTTATAACTTATGGGCCTGGGAGGCGCCAAGTGACATGGCGCCTCCACAGCCCCATTTTATAAATTATTTAAGTTTTATAAATTTATATATTTATTTATATAATTTTAATTTTATCATAATTAGAACGAAATTATGATTTTTAAAATTTAATTAATTACATTTTATGATATTATTTATCTATATTAGTCGTAAAAATTAAGATATAATTATAATAAAATTAAAATTATATAAATAAATATATAATTTTATTAAACTTAATTAATTTATAAAATGGGACTGTGGAGGCGCCATTTCACTTGGCGCCTCCCAGCCCCATAAGTTGTAAACCTAAGTTTGCTGGGTAGGCGCCAGGTGAAATAGTGCCTCCCCAGTGAAATTTGCTACAGCAAAGGCGCCATGTTAGAAGGCGCCTTCAGCTCGCGCCCTGCGTATTTTGGTAAATAGTTTCAAAATTATGGTAAAACAAAAAATAGTTTATGAAGTAAACGTATTTTGGTATTTTAACCAAGTAGATATTTATAATAGTTGTGAAAATATTTATAATAGTTGTAAACCTAAGTTTGCTGGGTAGGCGCCAGGTGAAATAGCGCCTCCCCAGCGAAATTTGCTACAGCAAAGGCGCCATGTTAGAAGGCGCCTTCAGCTCGCGCCCTGCGTATTTTGGTAAATAGTTTCAAAATTGTGGTAAAACAAAAAATAGTTTATGAAGTAAACGTATTTTGGTATTTTAACCAAGTAGATATTTATAATAGTTGTGAAAATATGATAATTAATAATATTAGTTATTATATGTGGAAGATGTCCTTATCATCATTTTTTAAATAAAATTAAATATTGCAATGATCTTCGTGATTTATAATTATTTGTAATTATTCCTGCGCAAGCAATTAAAAAAGTGGTAGTAATTAGAAGCATCCTAAATGTTGACGTTTGACAATAAAGTAGTAAAGTCATCCTAAATGTTGATGTCTGGCAATAAAGTAGTAAGATAAATGTACACAAATATACAAATATATAAACGAGATAGAAAAGAAAGCTAATGTCTACGCAAGTGATGTCCAGTCCCACATCCAGGATCGGTAATGTGGCGGCCGTATCTACTAACCCTCTGCGCAGGCTCGGGAGTCACATCCCCGGTGTCTGTGTCTGCTCTGCCTCTACCCCTGGCTCCCGCCCTGCCTCCACCTCTATCGCTATCTACAAGCTCTGAGTGGTCTGTCATCATGCCACCATGCGCTAATCCCTAATCCTGAGTATGCCAGTCAAATACAGGACGATATGGCTGCGCTGGACCAGCATCATCAGAAGGAAAGGCATAGAATGCAGATGAAACTCCTGGTGCATGTGGAAATGCCTGGAATGAGGATGGAACACCAGGAGGGAGCTGGTACATCTGGGGTGACGACGGCCTAAACAGTACGGCCGGGAACGTGGTGGAGGATGAAGGATCATCAGGTGCAGTAGGGTGCAAATGAGATGGAGCAGTAAGATCAGGCATCATCGTCATGGTCTCCTGGGCAGTCGAAGGTGGAATCTGCTGCACTGTCGAAGCGGACGGAACATCAGCCTGCGACGTATGCCGTGGAGCAGTGCGACGTCGTTGGCGAGAGCGAGGCTGATCATGGTCACCCTCCGGAGGGTCTGGGATGTGATGGGCCTGGGGAGCTGGCTCCGCATGTGAGTCAATGATGACATGATCAACCTGCTGAATCGCATGAAGGATGGACTCCGTCGCTGACCTAAGCGCATCGAATGTGAACATAGTCTGCCCCTCAGGGGTAGTGAAGTCCTGTAGTGAAGAAACCTCATCTACCTACGCAAATTTTTGACATTAAAGTTAGTTATAATACTAATGCATTTAAAGAAAATCAGATACAAAAAACTAGCACGTAAAATTACCACAAGGTCAAGCGCTCCCCCGACAGGTGTAATACATCGTCTGGTAACCCGTCTGTACCATGTCATGTAATCGGAACGTGGTCCCAGAACTAGGCGTGTCGTCGGCTTGGCAGTAACGCACAAGTCTCGCCGAATATCCCAGAGTGCAATATACGGCTGATGGCGGATGTGCCACTCCTCGTCATGCCGACCGGACAAGTGAAGGCAGTGGACCTCCGCCACCTGCTTCGGTGGCTCTGGAATGGCCTGGCGGAGTCCAAACTGCCGCAAAACCCTATCAGGCTGGTGCCACTCGACAATCTGGAAGTGAATGAGCAGCACCACTGCTGTCCAGGTGTCGCTCTCGTCAAAGCAGTACTGAGGCAGTGATGCGATGACCTCCTCAGTGTATGGGATCCAGACGATCTGAAGTTACAATTTTATCATGTGATTTAAATACGATTGTGGATTGGACAAAGCCTTGAAATTAATGATTGTAAAACCCCCCTGCGTACCTGGTCAAGTCGAAGCCGGTCCAGCACGTATCTGTAATGGGGTAGGCTGTGTGCCGGACTATCCTGGAACGTCTTCTGATAGTGCCACCTGCCAGGTTCAATAACAAAGTTAGGCAACTGCGTAGCAAACTTAATTATAAGTGAAAGTTGAAATATTTTCTAACCTGCGCGCTAAGGGGCCAATCCCTGCATCCCCCTCTGGTATGTCTGAAATAGCTATCGCGGGAGCGATAGTGGGAAATCTATCCCAAGCCCAGAGCTGCAGTAGTAGGCAACAACCTCCTATCTCTCTGTAATTCGGTGCGGTGGCCTTGCAGAGCTCTCTGTACAGGTATGCCAGGCAAGCGGACCCCCAACTGTACGTCCCAGCCTCGTGTAGGTGTGCGATCAAGGGTAAGTGCATGAGGTGGACGTATGTGCCGGAATGGTCCGGAAATAACGTCCCACCAATGAGTCGTAAAATGTAAGCTCGGGTGAATCTCTGCACTGTCACCTCATCCGCATCATCTGGAAGATGAGTGAAATGCCTCTCCAACCAACTCATCCTCAGTCGCCCCCCTCGGATGACATTCTCATCCACCGGTAACTGGAGTCCCAAGTACTCCTCTATCAGGCCTCCCCATCCCCACACAGTGGGCCCCGTCACTACTCGACCGTCAATGGGTAGGCCGAGCTGAAAGGCAACATCCTGCAGGGTAATAGTCGTCTCTCCCTGCGGCATGTGAAAGGTGTGCGTCTCCGGCCGCCACCTCTCCACAAGAGCACTGATCAACTGATGGTCGATCGACACAAACTCACACATCGCCAAGCCGTAAAAGCCTGCCTCTCGCAGAAAGGGGACAATCATCTCCGGCGGCGGCTGGTGATGGTAGTGATGAGCTCGGCGAATCCTAAGCACACGGTCAGGCTGCAAAAGAAAAAACAACACCAACTATAACGTCTGACAATTCAGAAACAGTAAATACTCAGGTTAATTAAGGTGTAGGTATTTCCATACATGGCCTGTCCAAACCGACTGGGATATGTGTGAGGCCTGAGCGGTCAGCAGAGAAGGATCGCGTGGTCCAGGATCAACGCGTCGGGATGTGGATGCCATCTGCCACGACAAGCATTGCATAAGAATGAAATTTAAACACACACAAGCTTAAAGGTGTTGTCCAATTTAAGCACAACCTTAAGGTATTAAAAAATAATATCATAAACTGTCTTAAATTTAAGGTGCAATATATATAAATAATATCATAAAATGACAGGTGATAAAAAATTTCACATTACCAGTAATGGGGTAACCCTTATATACATAATGATGTACAAATTTACAACCGTAAAAAATAAAATATAGTGTGCAACCGCTACACTTATGACATTGGTTAACATACTTTAAAGCATACATGCGAAAGTAAATAGTAAAAATCACGGTGTAGAAGGGCCTTCGTCCCCATGAAGCAGTGGGCAACGCCTACGATTATGCCCTTCCATCTTACAATGACTACATTTTTGCTTTACACCGCTCTCCTGAGGCCAATCCATCTCATTTCTGATTCTGGTCGCCTTTGGTCGTCCCCTTGCACGTAATCTTCCATAATTTGGAACTAGGACAGGGAATGGTGGTAGGTTATTCCACTGCGACCAATCCCCAATAGGCCACCACTCAAATTTGTAACAATTGAGCAGCGTGTCAAGCCTGTATACAGCATCGACATATGGTTCCCACGATATGTTGATTGAGGCACAAGCAGCAATAATGTGAGCGCAAGGATACCTATATGCTTGGAATTGTCCACATTCACATTGCCCTTTGTCTAATAACACCTGGACGACCTTTCCACATGAGCCACTAGCCAAATCAGGGCCCTCCACCACCTCAAACCTAGTCCCTTCTCTATTGTAAGCACGAACGTGGTAAGAAGTCGCACGTGACTGGATAGTCGCAAGCTCCTGTCTGAATCTGCTTGCGTATCTGTGTCCTTGTTGTAGGTCAGCGTGCGCTTCTTTTGCCCTTTCCACAAAGTACTTGACGCATCTATAATATGTTTGTTGGACAAGGCCTGTGATTGGCAGCTTCCTTAGTCCTTTGAAGAGGCCATTGATGCACTCTACAATGTTAGTCGTCATATGACCATATCTTCTGCCTTCGTCATAAGCGAGCATCCACTTCTCGTTCGGAATACCGATCAACTTCTTATGGATCTCCTCATTGACTTTGCTAAGATTGTCCAATCTCTCCATGGCCTTTCCCCAACTGGGCTCGTACGCTGAATAGAAATAGACAAATAGGTTAACTAAAATGAACAACTGGGTGCACAGATTTATAAATGAAACGCTCAATAAAGAAATGCCTGCACTAACACATACCAATCTTGAGGACAGCTTTCCTCACACTGTCATCCCTGCACTTCTTGCGAACGTTGCTGGCTATGTGTCTGATACAATACCGGTGATAAGCATAAGGAGGCTGCCATCCCAGGCCTTCGGTGGCTACAGCATCCTTTATAGCTCGGTGTCGATCTGATATCAAGCATATTCCTTGCTTGTTCGTGACATTGATCCGCAGTAATGCCAAAAACCAACTCCAATTCTCATAGTTCTCCCTGTCAACAATGGCAAAGGCAAGAGGAACGGGGCATTTGTTACCGTCCTGAGTCGCAGCAATCAGTAGCACGCCCCTGAACTTGCCATATAGATGCGTGCCATCAACTTGTATGAATTGCTTGCAGTAAGGAAACGCTGCAATGCATGGCTTGAATGTCCAGAAAACTCGGTTGAAAACATGTTTCTGCGGATCGACACGGTTATCAGCTGTGACAAATTCGTGGGACTCCAACTTGAACAGCGCCTAGTCACAGTAGCCTAAAATGTCCAACCATTTGGGGAGCACTTCATACGATTTGTCCCAATCACCGTGCACCTTCACAATTGCCTTTTGTTTCGCCTTCCATGCTTTTCTGTACGAAATCTTGTATCCGTACATGCCTTCCACCCTCTCTTGTATAAGCGAGATGGGAACGTCTTGCTTCATTTTAACCATCTCCAGGATCAGGGAACTGATATACTCGGAATCCAGAGACTTGTGGTCCTGTGTCAATCTAGCATTAACACATGTGTGGGGCCCTGAAAGTCTAGTTATGGTCCAAGTGTTACAATTCTTCAGTTTCACCGCTCTGAGGTGGAAATTGCATTGGTCCCCAAATTTATCACACTTCAATGATAATCTTCTGGTATCCGACTCCTCCACGTAATAACTGTGGTGCCTTCTGATGTGGTAATGCTTGGCTGCAGCGATTAAAGCCTCCTTGCAATCGAACTCTTGCCTAACCTCCAAGTCCTCCATGTCGTAATCATAGGTTGGCTTCACGATTTCCGGAAATTCATTTGGCTTCCGTATCGTATCCCAATCAATGTCAGAGAAGACAGCAGCCTGGGGGACACCATACGATGTTTGTGCAGCATTACCACCCCTCACACACCGCGTTGGTACACTGTCTGCATTTGTTGCCGCACGTTCATCGTCATTTGTGTCATGATCGTCGCTGCTACTGCAGGACACCTCATCGTCTTCAAAACCAGACTCTAGGTGGGCATCCAGCAATACGGGATCGATAGATTCTTCTTGAACGACCGGCAAGGCACGGGATGAACCTACCAAGGTTTGGGGTGCATTTACCGGGGTAACACCTACAACAGATGAGTCCAGCGCAGGAGTATGACTATCAGAAATGTGGAACTCAAATCCATCTGTGTAAGGACGGCCTTCCCCCACCATCGAACAACCAGTGCTAACATAAACTGCTGGATCCACGGGCGGTGCAGTTCTTGGAACTCTTTCATCATAACGAAGGCTGGCAGTGCGCAACTCGGATGTGATCACGTCCACGTACAATTCCATGGCTGTCATCGTCGGATGTTGTTCGTAGCTTGCTATCGCGCATACCAAGTCTTCATCGTCATCCAATTCGTATGCCATGTACTGAGCCTCTGTTTGATGTTGAGGAAACCTGTAAACAATCTTCCCCACAGCTTGATCTTCGTGAAGCTTCAGTCGAGCATGAATTCTCTCCCGCAAAGCATCCATACTGTTGCAACCTCGTAATTTCAATGCTTTTGGGGGAGGTCCATCGTACATTATCCCCGCATCCCCCTCAACAATTGTACCATTTGAATATATAAACGCAATTAAACTTTTCTTCATCTTCTTACTCTTAGCTGCACAATACTCGCTGCACCCCCACATGGAGAAGTAGTCTCATATACAAATTTTGTTCTCATAAATAAGTATACTGGTATTTAATACTATAATTAAAAATGAACGCGGTGTGTTACTATTTTGCAAGGTATTCTATTAATTCTATGAAATAACAGGATTATTTTCTTCGACCAATCTAAGGTTATTTTTTTTCCTAAACTAATATAAAATTTGACTATATAATTTTACCTATGGTTTTGTTTATCTCTTTCAATCATCATTTTTCTTAGTGATTTTACACAAATTATACTAATTAAATTAGTTAGCCAATCAAATACACTATTTGTCCACTTTTACGACTTTTTTTCTCCGTTCCCACCTACAACGAAATAGCAACCAAAAGTATGTACACATTATTATTTGTTACCTCCATATATATCTTAGTTCTTCCTAGATAAATCAAGGATACCTATATTTTTTTCGGGTACGTTTACTACTCTTCCATCTACAATATCTACTATTTAAATGCAAAAAAATCTAAATTTGTAATAACAGTATCCTACTTTTTCAAGGCTTTTGGTTACATTCACATTTCCCAGGAGCTTTTTTAGTACCTCTCTTATGATACATTAAGGTCTCACATGATCCAGTTCTCTTAATATGGCTTTCCCCTAGGTCGTAAGACTTATATTACGACATCCTTCTTTATCTCGTTTGTTATTATTTTAATAGCACACCTATCACATTACATATAAAGTCCTACGACATTTTCATAAATCATAACTTCACATCTTAAATCATAATTTCAGATAATCAATCATAACAAATAAAATAAAATAAATAATTCTATATTATTAATATCATAATATTCTAAATAAATATCTCTACCGAAATAAAAAATATCTTCACTATGACTATATAAACATTATAGTATAAGCATAAAATTCCTAAAAATACTAACCGGTGAGTATTCGGAGAAGCAAACAGAAAAAAACCTTTGCATGAAAGAAAAATTTGTTAGATAATTTAATAATTTCAATCTATAAGTAAAAGTTATTAGATGTTATTGTATCAATTATAAAATTATGCAACAATCACGCTAAAATAAATTTATTTTGTAGGATAATATTAAAGGGAAAAATAATATTATATAAAGTATTTTATTGATGTATATTCAATTTAAAATATATTGTTCGAATTTTTATATCAATAAAATATTAATGAATGTTAAAAAATACCTAATTTTTATTCCTAACTCATCTCATTGAAACTAAAATATATAATTAGTTATTTCAGTCAGCGTTTTCCATAACATGAATTCCTAAAAAAAAACATATTTGATCATTAAAAATAACTTGACGCATAAAAAATATAATATTATATAAAATTAATATTATTCAATATTTTCTATTTCAACTTTTAATACAATCATTGAAGAAATAAAAAGGAAAATCATCTGCAAGGTACATGAAATGAAAAATAAATTATGTACGGACTGTAAACCCTCCGAGAACTTTAAGTTGATGTATTTTAAACTTAAAATATACTATTTAAAAAGTATCATTAATAAAAACTTAAGATATTATCATAAAGTTTAAAATATAATTAATGATTGTAAAAAAAATATTATCAATAACATGTTAGTTTTCTAATAAATATAATATGTTAAACTTTCAATATTTTCTAAATCTTAGATCATCACTTCACATTATAAGCCATAATAATCAAAATAAATTAAAAATTATAATATAAATGTAAAAAATCTACAAACACTAACCAATAAAAATCATAAACTATCACAGATCACCTATATTTATAAAATTTTTTCCTAAATCCTAGACCATCGTTTCCTATCATAAATCATAATAATCAACATGAAATATCAATTATAATATACATACAAAAATTATAAAAATATTATCCAGTGAAAAACATAAACTAACACATATCATATAAATTTGTATAAATTTTTTCTAAAACCTAGATCACCACTTCACATCATATATCATAATAATTAATATTAAATAAATATTATAAAAATTATAAATTATCACAAATCACATATATTTATATAATTTTTTTCTAAATCGTAGATCATTATTTCCCATCGTAAATCATAATAACCAACATGAAATATAAATTATAATATACATACAGAAATTATATAAAAATATCAATCAATAAAAAATATAAACTATCACATATCATATAAATTTATATAAATCTTTTCTAAATCCAAGATCACCATTTCATATTATAAATCATAATATTAACATAAAATAAATATTATAATATAAATACAAAAAATATTAAAACTTAAATAAATAAAATTTATAAATTATAACAGAAATCTATTCCTAACACTTTAATCATCACTTCAAATCATAAATTATAATAATTAATCTAAAAAAATATATGATATAATAATAAAAATTACAAATATACTAACCAAATGAGAGTTGACTAGGATCAGATTTGCTCCAAAGCAAAAAATGATTCTGAATGTAATGTACAAAAATAAGAATGGATGATGACTGATGAACGAAAAAGAAAAGCAAACCTGCAAAATGGCTTCTGAGGGTTTGAGAGAGGAGGCTGCTGCGAAAATGCAAGCGACGAAGAGGAGGCTACTGCGAAAATGTGACCGAAGGTTTGGAGGAGGAGGGAGGCTGCTGCTGCAATATTGGAGGAGGAGGGAGGCTGCGATAAAATAAAGGGTTTGGAGGAGGAGGGAGGCTGCGAGAGGAGGAGGGAGGCTGCGATGAAATGAAGGGTTTGGAGGAGGGGTATAAATAGGGGGGGAGGCGCCTGATGAAATGGCGCCTCCCTTTGAATTTCAAAATTCAAACTTAAAGGCGCCCTATGGAGGGCGCCAGTCAAAATGGCGCCTCCCTCCGGAGGGCGCCTACTCAAATGGCGCCTCCCAGGAGGGAGGGCGCCACCTCAAATGGCGCCTCCAAGGGGAGGGCGCCACTTTGAATGGCGCCTCCAACCCCCAGGGGCGCCAATTTGAATGGCGCCCTGCGTATTCTGGTAATATGTTTCCAACCCGCCGTAAAACGGTAAATTGTTTTAAAAATTTGCGTAATTTGGTATTTTAGCCGACTGGTGGACCGGCTGCGGAATCTCATTTATTTCTCTCTGACGTAGTCAGAGGGCTATTAACTTACTACATGTTTTTATTTAATTTATAATACATTAAGTATAACGAGGCTTAGATTTTGGAGTTTTGAACATAGGACCGTAACGTATCGTCTAACTGTTATTAATTACTACTGTTTTCTCAAATATGCGAGCTTCACAATATTTATGTGTTTTTAATTAATGGTCAAATATTCAATATAAATCTGTTGATTAATTTATACAAAGTTGAGCTTATATATGAGACTTTATAGGAATAATCGTATTAACGAAAAAAATTATATAAAATTCTTTAAATGTTTGCCATCAAATTCTTCATTCAAATTATTATATATATTAATTATTTGATTAATCATTATCAATAATATAATTTGATAATTGTAATATCAATGTTGTAGTTATTTTCTTTAAACAAAGTAATTAATACAAATGTTATAAACTTAAAAAAAAAAATTACTACAATCACCTGATCAACATTGCCTAGGTTTTATCTTTTTACTAAATCAAATTTATAGATCATGTTGTTTGATATTTTTCCTTTTCTTTGCGTATGGCCGTCAGCACCAGAATACTGAAGAATTACCAAAAGAGGAATTGGAAAACAGAATACCAATTTCCGGGTTAAATTCTTATAAAAATGTTAAAGTTCTAAATCTATATCATAAAAACTAAACGTGCATTTTTTGCTTCTTCTGTGTCTGGGAACATGGGGTGTAATTAGAAGGTTGCAAGCATAGCGCAATTTCTATAGTACCATGCAGCTTAATTCTTCCTTCATTATAGTAATGTTCCATTAATTTGGCCTGAAAAAGGTTGAAGTTATGCTGCTTAATTAATCATTTCTAATTTAAGCCTATTAGTTTATCTTCATTTGACCGCAATGATCCTAATTGCACATTGGAATATGAAGAGTAGCATTAATATACTACCAGTTATTTATTCTCAGCTTTCCCATTGTCACTTTACTATAGGGAGACTTTTTTCTTTTTAATGCTAATCTTAACACAAGGGTTATACTTAAGATTTAATTAATACTCCTCATTTATTACTATTTTCAATTTTCAAGAGAATTTTATAGAATAATATTAATTAAAAATAATTATAATATATTTAAAATTTAAATTATTAATTAATATTGTCTATAAGATCTTTTTGGAAATTGAAAATAACAATAAATAAGAAGTATTCACTAAATTTTAAGTATAACCCTTAAGATTATAATTAGTATTTATCTTTTTTTTAAGGGTAAAAAATTGACTATAGGAAGATTTAATTGAAGAAAATTGAATCTATCCAGTGTTATATTAAAACTTGTGCCATGCTTTAACATTTTTATTTTTAATTCACACTCATGGCCTAAATTTTTACATTAATTTGTGCAATAAGTTGATGTCTAAATTTAATATTAGACATCAGTTTTAAGAAACACTATCATCTTTAATATAATAATGTTGTCCTATTAAATAATATTTTATGTAAGTTAGTACACAAAAACTAATATTATAATATATGAATGTCTCTTAATAAAAATAGTTTTCTTTTCTTTTAGACAACTTTTTCTATAATTATTCTGGAATAATCCTAGAATTTTTTTAGTTACATTCTAAAATAGCTAGATACAATAAACATGTATATATTAAACTAAATCTAATTCAATTATACACACCATTTGCATTAAAATTTATAATTTATAATTTATATCATCCATCTATCCCCTAGCTATATATATATCAAACAGGAATTCAAAAACACAATTTACATATATCATATATATAGGCAATAATATTATCTATTTTGAGCTTAAATTTTGCAAAAAACACTAACATCATTTTGTAAATTGATCTTTTTTATTTTTTATTTGAGTTACTTTAAGTAAATTGCTAGCATTAAAATTTATTTTTGCTTTATGTAAATTTTTTTATACAATTAAATAGATATAAGTAACAACAAATTGAATGAGAAGGAAATATATGAGAAAGGAAGCAATCTATTATGAAAATTGATTATTTCATTTTATTTATTTTTATATTAGTACATGAAAATATATAAAGAAAAATTGTTATTTAATGAATAATAGACTTTTTATTTACAATAAACATACATAGCATCCTTACACAAAGTCAAAGGAAAAATGATTATTTTCTACTCATAATTCCTTAATATTGCTTTATTGCTTCATCTGCTATGAGCCATTGATTGTCTTTATTTTTCAATATAAGGACATATGTTACAAGTTGATAGTTGTGACCAGTTTGATAGGCAAACATGTTCAGTTTTGAATGAAACTTAACCTAAAAATCAAGTATAATATAAAGGTCTTGTGGAGTGAATTTGGAAGTAAATGCACTTGTGGATTATTTTTCCCAATTTTCATAATTTTAAGGTATTTTGGTAAATTTGACTAGGTTTGAGAATTTGAAGGAGTTCAGAAAGCATGTATTTGTGGCCTTCACATTTTTATTTTTAAGTCAGTGTATTATGGTACCAATTGAACACTTGGAATATGGTAAAAAGAGCTTATGACAACTTAAAAAAAATATACCTTGTTATATTGGGTGAGTTTTTTTTTTTCAAAATAATTTTTAAGAGGATGAATTGTTAGTAGCTTAGGGGATGGCTTGGCATTAAGTTTGGGACTTGAATGTGTTGACTTATGACCGCCTCTTATATACTTAAAACTATAGAATGAGGCATATACTATTGAACGGAGTTATCCTTTTTCTCATCAATTGTATCTAGAGGCTTGCAGTGTGGACTATTCTTGCGATTCAATATGCATGAGTGGTACGGTGACCTGGTTAGGTTGCCTTTCAATATATTATATATGGGATTTTATTATATGGGCAATAAATCTTCAATGTCTTGTTATCTTTTTCAAGTGTGCCATAAGAGAGTTTTATAGGAAGATTTGTATGTTCACTAAAAGTGATAAGCATGTATTGTGAGGTTTCAGTTATAGAGTTACTGACTCATGACATTTGGTTTCAAATCTTGGTTAGTACTAATGAGCATGATCAAGTAGGTGACAACTAGTCTAGATATGGCTTATTCTATTAAGAGAACATTGGTTGGTACATTGGATGCAAGCTTGGATGCTTGTAAGCTAGCTTCTAATGTGTAAGAAAGTAGTTATGCACTTATTCATAATAGTGGTATCAAGGGATGTAAACATTATCTAAAGGAATGAGTGAATTGATGGCCTATTTAAAAGGAGAAATCTTGGTCTTGCCCAGAGGGCTTGACCATTTCTAAAGAAATCGGTGGAGCTAAAGGGTGAAACCTTAGTCGTGTAGAAATGCATGGCCATAGATGAAGCATACAAGTAGATTACTTTAGAGTGAGGAGTTTAAAATTATGTCAAGGTGGTTTGAAATGATCAATTGTGGTGGTCAGGGGAGTATAACTAAAAGGTAAGGTGGATTGCACCAGAGTGACTAATCCAAAATCATGTTAAGGTAGTTTGAAAGGATTATTCATGTTGCTTGAAGAAGCATTGCCATATAGCAAAGTGGAGATTAAAAGAATTAAGACAATGTGCATAATCTATAGGTTTGATAAAAAGCATGTAATCAGCTATAAGATTCAAAATAATATGTTAGAAAGCTATTGCATCATAATTACATAATAATAGCAATGATACTTTAATGTGATGGGTTAGGTTATATAGTCACTTGGTGGTATAGTGATAATAACTTAGAGGAGGGGGTAGTAAATTAATACTGTATAGTTATTTAGTTAAAAAACTTTGTGGCATTTAAGTTCTCATTCGCTTATGTATAAATAAAGTGAAACTTGAGCTAGAATGTGATGGGACTTTATGCTTAACTCCATTAAGCCATTGATAAGAATGAGCTATCAAAATGGATGTACTTAAAGAAGTCATTGATGGATGCATTCAAGTTAGGACTTTAAGAGTTTAGATATTGTTAGATATTGCTCGAGATAAGAGGGGTCATGAGAACCATTATACTAGAGAGCATTAACTTTGAATGTAGGTTATGATGGCTAAGATATCACAAGGATGTCAATTCAGAAAGGATTAGGAGGGATTTAATCAAGTGTGAAAATGGTAGTGCAAAGTGTTATGAATTAACTGAAAGTATGCAAGTGGATTTGTGAGCAAGGTTATTGGGCTTATATGTAGATTAAACATAAGTTTTGGCTTTTGTATTGTTGAAGTGGGACATTAGGTGCAAGGTATTTATTAGTAGGCTATTTAAAATGCTAAACATTATTTATAAGTTATAAAGTTAGCATATGCTTTTATTGTAGAGGTGGCATTTGTGCAAGTTGCTAAGGGAGGGAGCATATAATTGTAGAGGTAATGACTTATTGGATAATTTATAGAGATAAAGAGTTCAAGAGAGTTAGTGAGATAGCGACACTTGGGAGTGTCAGAATAACTTTGAAATAGTCTATTGAGGAAGCTTTTTGGTATATGTGAAAGATGTATTTTGCTAAAAAGAATACTGAAGTTATGATAGGAAAAATTCATTGAAGATTAAAGAAGTAGGTATAAGCGATTGTGGTAGTAATTCAAAGGAGTTGGCTGAAAATTAACATGAATTTTCAATAGAGTAAGTAGATTTTTCATAATGTTATGTCAAATTGAGACATTAATGAAGCTATTGACATTTAAAGTGGGGGAGAATGTCATAAGTTAGTAGTTACAACTAGTTTGATAGGCAAATATGCTCGATTTCGGATAAAACTTGGCTTAAAAATTAAGCATGATGTAGAGGATTTGTGGCATAAATTTGAGAGTAAATGCATCTATGGATTTTTTTATTTTGGATTTTCTCCATTTTGGGAGTAATTTAGTAAATTCAACTAGGTTTGAGAATTCAAGAGAGTTTAAAAAATCTATATTTATGATCCTTATATTTTTATCTTTGAGTCAATGTATTGTAATGCCAATTACACATTCAAAGCATGACAAAAAGGGCTTATGATGACTTAAAAAAAAGCATGTTTGCTTATACTGAGTGAGCTTTTTATTCAAAATCTTTTTTAAAGGGATAAAGTATTGGTAGCCTAGTGGGGTGGCTTGGTATTGAGCTTGGTACTTGAATGTATCGTCTTGTAGCTGTTCTTTACATACTTAAAACTATGAAATGAGACATATATTGTTAACTTAGTTATGTTGCCTTTGGACATGTTATATATAGGACTTTGTTTTATGAGTAATAAATTTTTGATATTCCATTATCTTTTCTAAATGTGCCATAAAAGAGTTTTATGAGAAGGCTAGCATGTTTAACAAGAGTGGCAAGTATGCATTGCATAATTTCAGTTAGAGAGTTATTAGCATGTAACAACATGTTAGCCATTTGCTTTATGTGTTATCTCAAATTTAGTAATGAATATCTTAGTTGTGCCATGATAATTGGTACTATCTGTTGCTAGGCTATTGCTAAGGAATCTGTCAAAGTTTTGTGCATAAATACAGAATATGGTGGTGAAGAAATTTTTAGTTACAGTAAGATTATGGAGCATCAAAATGCCTTTATAAACCATGTCTCTTACAATGGGTAGAAACATGGTTCATAAAAGTATAAGTTTTGATGCTCTATAATCTTATTGTAACTCATAATTTCTACATAACTCTATTTCAAAATTTACACATGAAACATTGAGAGATTTTATAACAAAAACCTTTTATTGGATAGTACCAATTGGCAAAGTACAAATAGTACTTAATTTATTAAATTTAAAATAGCACATAAAGCACAACATGACTCCAATCTCACATTAACACATAGTGACAGTCAAAGGCATGTACCGAATGAAGAAATCAAGCACATTATTAAATACAAAATCAATGGAATGAAGCACTTTAGAAGCTCTTTTTTTGATAAAAGGAGAGTATTTTTTGTATATTGCTAATTTGTTTCAAATAAGTAGAGAGAGCCCTATTTATAGACCAATAATAAGATAATTAGTTTTTAATTTAAAATTGATATTGTAAGTTTAGCCATTTCTACAGTTGTAATGACTTAAGACATTAATGCTAAAATGACATATAAATTGTTGATGAACTATCATGATTGAAAAGAACTTACATAATAGTCATAAAAAACAAACTAACATTGTAATTTCAAATTGATGAACTATCATGACAATCAGAATGGACTAAAATGATAATCATAAGAAATAACTAACGTTGTAAGTTCTTTTATTAATTTTGTTAATTAAGTCATATTCAGTTCCATTTATTTAGATTTCTTTAGTTTTAATCATTTAAATTTCTTCACAAATTTATTCATTTAAATGTCATCAATTTCATTTGTTTAAATTTCTTCATAAATGACATTCATTTAAATGTTCTTAGATTATGAGAAAATGTCACCATATTAAATGTTTGTTAATCCTAAAAATCATTTTTATATTTGCTATTTCCTTAACAAAGGCCTTTTGATTGTTATAGGCATTGTTATGTAAACAATTGAATATGGAAAGAAAGTTATTTTTAAACTAATTTAATAGAAAATATTATATTTGTTTTGATGTGACTTTTTTTTGTTAATTTGTATAATCCAAATACCTATTATAGAATTATATGAGCAAAGAGAAATAATTTTGCAAATTTAAAAAAAAATTAATTGTCATTAGTCTATTCATAATGAAAGTATAAATAGATAAGTAAAGAGACATAATATTTTTGCAAATTTATGTGAAATAATTGCATTAAATTATCAATAAACAAAAACTATATATTTACATATGAAAACATAAAAAGAATAGAAAAATTACTATGTATCAAAATCTTTATTCTGCATGAAAACTCCAATGTTATTGTTCAAATTTCTTTAATTTTTATATTTTGTTGGAAAGTGAGAGAATATACAATATGAGAGAATCAAAGATTATGATTTTCCCCTTGTACACTTAGGGCTGTCAAATGGGTTGCGGTCTGTGGACTGACCTGCGACTAGCAACCCATTTTTATGGATATGAATTTTTAAAATTAAACCTATTTTTTAACATGGGTAATACATACTAACTTGTCACGAACTCGATCCATGATAGACCAGGCCCTATCTGCGGAGTCTGTGGGTTTTTAGTTAAAACCTATGGATTGACTTATACCTATTACGGGTTTTGGTGGATTTGAACTCTTAAAATTGAATTTATTTTTGAATGTGGATAATATGGACTAACCCATCATGGACCCAGCCTATTGTGGATCGGTTTATATCTACACAGGTTAACCTATTTTACAGCCCTACATACACTCTCTTAATGAAAATGGAGTGAGAGATCAATAGCTCTTCAATTTACTAGTTTTTCCATTGCACTTTTACTCTATGGGAAATGAAAGAGTATACAATGGGTGAGAAATGAAGGTTAAGGTTATTACATTATATACTTTCTCAATGAATGTGAAGTAATGAAAGTGGAGTAAGAGATCAACAGTAATATTATGTATCAAACTAATTATACTTAAAAGCATATAGGAGAGTTGTCAGAAGAGTTCTAATGGAAAGACAAAGTTAAAGTGAAGATTTATAGGAAAAAATAAATGTTAATTATTAAACAAAACCAATGTTGTATGATTCTATAGTTTCAAATAAGTCTCTTTAAATGGCTTTTATAGTATGGTTGTTAACTAGGACTAACATTCAATACTTTTGTGATTTCCAATGAAACTTTTGAAATTCTTTTTAGATGATGACTATTGATTAAAACTAATATTTTATGCTTCTGCAATTTCTAATGGGGGTTTTGGGAAAACATTTTAGACAAATGGTTGAGTATCAAACGGACATTCTAAGTTTCTACATAAGATTTAGATGTTAAGGGTATTCTTATCTATCGTCTTAAGTTTTTTATATAATTTTAAAAATATTACTGTATAAAAATAAATGTTGATTTTGTTGTAAGCCCATATCTATCAATTGATGTAAATCATCAATTTTGTACTACTGAAAAATTTCTCATTATTTTAAAGGAGAAGACTAATTATAATTTTTGCAATGAAAACAATTGGATAAAATAAAAAAAATGATATCGTCATAATTATAGAAATAAAAGGAAATTAATAACCCACCATCCTTACATGGTTATATTCCAATTGCATCGGATGGACCCAAAAGTAATGGCAAATTTTGCTATCAAGGGTTGCAAATGAGACATTCAAGTTGAATAATTACTTATTCAAGTTCAATTTCAATAGTAATAAATAAGTTTGAATTTGAGGTTAGTTGTATGAAGTTTGAAAAATTCGAGCTCAAATTTGATTCATTCACAAAGCTAAATTAATTTATACAAATTAAATGTTATTTGGTTTAAAATTTTTCTTGAAATGAAACATAAAGGTTGAGCTCAAATTGAAACTTGATCATAATAATAAATGAGTGTGAGTTTGTTTCAAGTTTATTAAAGTTGAAAATTTGAACTTGAGCATGAATTTAGCTTGGGAATGAGTTTCAATGAATTTATACAAGTTATATGTTATATAATCCAAAATTTTCATTGCATTTGAGACATTCAACCTTATGCTCAGTCTCTAACTACATATAAGCTTAAATAAACTCATACAAACTTACACAAGTTTAAATAAGCACCTTATTACATATAATATAAAATTTATATTAAAATAAAAATTGTATTTGTTAGGTTGACTTAGGCTTGCAAGTGATTCAAGTAATATAAATTGAGTAAATTATCAAATTGATCCCAGAAAGATAAAGGACACATTTAATTTCTTGCTGATTTATTTTACATCATATAAGTATATAAATCTTTGTTTTACATAAAAGATGCCTTTAAAAGATAGATATTACACATGAATTTCTTTAAAATTATAATTAATTAATAAAAATAAATTTTAAAATAAATATAATGTAACATCTATCTTCTAACTATCAATTGGCTGATTTACCGTATAAAATTTAAGCTTGACTCGTTTCAACCTAACCTCAAACTACATGTTTTGCAGAGCAACTTCACGAGAAATATCACCAACCTTTGGCCGATTTATTTGCAATCAAGCACATATTGATTTATTATCTTTTAACTGTCAAGTTTTGAAGGGCATAATTTAGGGGGGAGGGACGACATTCATTTATGACTAACGATTTACCCACATTACAAACAGTATCAGATTGGTACTCCCATGTTGTAATTTGATAGTTCTACGTTATTTCACATTAAATATGAGAGGAACACTAAATAAATGTGAGATTTGAAATGTGGGAGTAGACAGATATATATATATATTTACATATGGCATGATTCTTTTGGTTGTTCGGCCATCAATGTAAGATTTTTTTAGATGATTATAAAATATTATTAATATAATAATATATTAGTACATTAAATATAATTATTATTATACAATTATATAATATACAAAATTTAATTTTAAAAAATTTAATATATAATTAAATTTAATAATATATTAATATACTATTGTAAATGCCATCATCTGAAGAAAGATAGGGGGTGCAATATTTAAGTTGGGCCAATAAGTCCACCAAAAGTGAGTAGAGAGGGACAATGTCTTGGTGGCCTCTATTGTCTCCGCTAGATTTGTTTCCACCGTTATATCTGTTGAATTTGTATCTTCGTTTCGTGGGCCATCCAAGAAGATTCATAAAATTATAAAAAAGCTAAAAAAAATCTAATAAAAGTTTTAAATTTTATATATTTGAAATTCTAATACAGGTAACACATAATATATAATATAGCCTGATGTCATAAGTTGACCTTGTGAACCAAATGATTAGGCATACGAGCTTCGATTGGGATGAAACTTGATAGATAAATCAAGCATATGATGGAGCACTTGTAGCCCAAATTTGGAACCAATCTAAATTGTGTACAATTTTTCTTAATTTTTCTTATTTTGGACTTTGCTTGTAATTTTGATCAAGGAAACTTGTACAGTGCAAGTAGGAAAGTATATGGTTGTGATTCTTGGATTTTTATCTTTGTACTAGTGTATTTTGGTACCGAAATTCCACTTGAAGCTTACTCAAAACCTTTTATAACAGCTTGAAAAAAGTATATCTACTCCTGCTCGACAGGATTTGGTTCATAATGCTCTTTAGGGGGGAGTGTTAGGTGACCTTGGTGGAAACCTTGCACTAACCTAGGGGATGGAATGTGCAGCTTGGTACTTCCCTTGCACATTTCCAACACTGTAATGAAGGATCATAATAATAAAAGAAGTAGCCCCTCTTCTATAAATCGTTTGTCCCGAATTTAACCGCTTTTGGCTGCATTTGCGCGCATGTGTCCGAATTGCATTTTATGCACCATTGTTGCCGTTCTATATGTGTTGGTTGCCTTTATATGATGTTTATGTGCTTACGGTTGCCCTAATTGTGCTATGTTTATATGTTTGGCCTGTTATATTCTAAACTTGGTTGGTGTATTAACTAGTAGGTTAGTTTATTCCTCAGGTGGTGAAGGTCTAAGCACCGCATATCCTGACTATTGAGTTGTCGGTCCGTGACATCTGGTATCAGAGTGTGGTTTGATCCACGCTTATCAATTTTGCCATTCTTTTCAATACAGCCACCATGGAAAAAAAGATGATGAATGTTGAACGCTTTGAAGTTATTGAGAATGTACTCAAGAATCTTGAGGGTGTCACTGAAGCCGTAAGTAACATGCAACTCAAGCAGATTCTTAAACTCTTTCAGAAAGCCAAAAGTTAGGAAACTCTTAAGTAGCGAGTTAAGACTTTCGAAGCAAACAAGGGGGTCGATAGCTTGGGCAGTAATAGTGCTTCATAAGTCGAGAACGGCTTGTTGCAATAAAGAACACTCAACGGCAATTGGGGGATGCTTTCAAGGACCTTACCAATGAGGTGAAGGATGTTGTAGTGACTTTTCGAATGGAAATAGGCAACCTTGCTGTGAGTGTAAGGGTAATGATGTTAGCCTTTGGTAACAATCCGTTAGAGGGTGGTGCCTCAGAGCGCGGGGGGAAAGTGAAGGTCCGCGAACCTAGGCCATATATAGGAGAGAGGGATGCCCAAAAGCTCGAGAATTTCTTATTCAATATGGACCAATACTTCCAAGCTACGAAAATAGATTCAGAGGAGTTTAAAGTGAATCGAGCTACCATGTTCCTTATAGATTATGCCAAGATCTGATGGAGGACAAAATTTCAAGATATTCAAGCGGGTAGGTGCCATATTCATACTTAGGAAGGGTTAAAATAAGAATTGAAGGCACACTGTTACCTCAAGAATGTCGATTACTTGGCAAGATGCAAGCTGCGAGAGCTGCACCAAACTGGCTTGGTCCAAGACTATGTAAAGAAGTTCACAAGCATTATGTTGGACATCCAAGACATGATGGAGAAGGATAAGCTCTTCTACTTTGTTGACGATCTTTCATGTGAAGCTGCAATGGAACTCCAAAGAAGAAGGGCCTAAAGCTTCACTGAAGCAGTGACTGCAGCAGAGCTGCCTTTGTGACTACGACATTGGTTTCCCTTCTAGCAAGAACTCGTAGGGTGGTACCTTAAATTCTTCTAGTGGCAGTGGTGGTCAATCTAAAGGGAGCAAGTCTAAGAGTGGGGGAGAGAACAACAGTTCGTCTTCAAGCTCTTAGGGATCCATATCATCTCAGGTTTCCAACACAAACAAGAAGTTGAAGACCTTCTCATGTTTCTTATGCCGCGGACCACACAAAGTGGCGGATTGCCCACAGAAGTATGTCTTAAGTGCTTTACAAGCTAAAACACAAAAGAAAGGGCAAAAGGGCGATAAATGCGATACTAAAGATTCTGACGTTGAAGATAGGTTTTACGTCAAGATTGGGGCAATGCGGGTCCTAGACCCACATGAGTAACTTCACTAATAATACAGAACGGTAGGTCCCAATAGGGGTATGCCATAATAAGCTTGGCAAGTTAGTTGAGTACCAGCTAGTATTTCTTTCATATGATCGTGATGGAGGGAACGGTCTTTCACTTAGCGGGGTGCCACATCTAGTAGGATGTTTTGAGTAAGGAAAATCTTTCGAGAGAAGCCTATCGGGATGCTAGCGGACTTTGTAAATATCCGGATAATCTTATGGCAGAAGTTGCTAATTAACATTTTGAGATCGTGCATGACAACCATCTAAGTGCCAAAGAGTGTGCTGTTAGCACAAGAGTGCCAACTCTTTGTTTAACCTTATCAGCTGGGATAAAGGGATACCAACCGGGTGTTAAAATCAAATCCAACCATGTTTGAGAGTTCAAGGAGCTGCGGAGGCAGAAGTTTTCATCGTTAACAATAACCTTGGAGAGACCAGCCAGAAGGAAGTCGAGGGAGGAGCTAAAGTGGAGCAGACTGAAAACTTTCCAACAAACCAAGTCAGACCGAGATGTTGAAGATGACTTGCTCATTGTTGAAGCTCATGTGGACAAGCAGAGAGATCGAGGAAGGAGCTTAAGTGAAGTAGATTGAAGATGCTTGTGGAAGCTATATCAGACTGAGTCGTCAATAAAGACATTGACATTTTTCAAGTGGAGGAGAATGTCATAAGTAGGCCTTGTGAACCAAATGTCCAGGCAAATGAGCTCTAATTGGGACGAAACTTGGCAGATAAATCAAGCATATGATGGAGCACTTGTAAACCAAATTTAGGACCAATTCAACTTGTGTACAATTTTTCTTAATTTTTTCCATTTTGGACTTTGCTTGTAATTTTGACCAAGGAACTTATCTAGTGCAAGTAGGAAAGCACATGGATGTGATCCTTAGATTTTTATTTTTGTACTAGTATATTTTGGTAGAAAAATTCCACTCGGAGCTTGGCCAAAACTCCTTATGATAGTTCGGAAAAAGTATGTCTACTCCTTCCAAACGGGATTTAGTTCATAATGCTCTTTACGGGAGAGTGCTAGGTGACCTTAGTGGGAACCTTACACTAGCTTAGGGGATGGAATGTGCGGTTTGGTGCCTCCCTTGGACATTTCCAACACTGTAATGAAAGATCATAATAATAAAAGAAGTAGCCCATCTTCTATAAATCATTTGTCTCGAATTTAACTGCTTTTGACCGTATTTGTTTGCATGTGTTCGAATTGCATTTTATGCACCATTGTTACCTTTCTATATGTATTAGTTGCCTTTATATGATGTTTATGTGATTACGGTTGCCCTGATTGTATTATGCTTATATGTTTGGCTCGTTATATTCTAAACTTGGTTAGTGTATTAATTGGTAGGCTGACTTATTCCTCAGGTGATGAAGGTCTAAGCGCTGCATGTCTCGACTATTGAGTTGTCGGTCCGTGACACTTACCATTTAAGTCTAAAGTACATGTAATTTAGTCAATAAATTATAACAATTATGGCAATAATAACTTCCTTTTTTATTTTCTTTATTTTTTTTTGACAATTTTCATGTAAGAGTTAAATTAAAAAATTAAAAAATAAAATTATTAAAATGTATTTAAACAATTAAATTTTATATGTAATATATATGTAGTATCTATTGAATAAATTTATAATATTTAATATATTAATATTACCCATGCTCTAAATCTATTTTAAATTAAAATTTTTTTCACAAGACAAAATTTTCTACTATATTCACACTCTATTGAAACAAAATATATACTATACAAGCATCTACCACAAAATTTTGCCGTCCGTCCTCAGACTTTTTAAGTCTAGCTTGCAGCTTGACCCCGTCATCAAAATTTTGCCTTCCCGACCAAATGCAGGAACTCTAGTTTTAGGAAGAATGGCAAATGGCGGATGGCGGATAGAGAAAATGAACTAACAAAGACTTAATTACTTATATATATATAATCAATTAACTTTCTGAGAAAACTTAAAATTAAAATGAAAAATAGGATTAGAAAGACTCATATTGCATGGTTTCAAATTAAATTAAAATGTAAAATATCTCCTTTGATTTTGGTGAGATTGCATTTTACTTCACTTGAAATTTTGCAAATTTACAATCATTAACTATACAAAACTTATAATTAATATCCAATATCCACTTAATTAATCATCTCATTGAATTGTTTAATTTTTTTTCAAGAAGTTTTTACAAAAAAATCACAATATTAATGTATATCAATTTGTTATATCATTTGTTAGTGCATAATTTTTATATTATATAATTAATTAAAAATAAATTAGAGAAATAGAATTTTAATTAAATATTTAGAAAGTAATTATAAAATTTTGTAAGATATATAATTAATCAATATACAATAATATTGTAATTTTTATCTAAAAATTAATAAAAAATTATATAATTTAATAAAATAATTAATTAAGTAAAAAATAAATTTTAATTTTAATTTTTATAATTTGAAATTTTATTTGCAAATTTTGAAAATGAATAGTTTTAAAATGAAACTATTCCAAGGAAGTATTTTATATTTTTTTTCTTAAATTAAATATGGGTAAAGATGGAGACAAAGGCAATCAATTGTGACAGGGTGAACCGCCTACTTAATCTCATTTATTTCTCTCTGATGTAATGAAAGGGTTATTAATTTACTATTTATTTTTTTATATATTGAATATAAAAAAGGATTGAATGGATTCTAACGTGTTACTCCAGTCCTTACAATATCTAGCTTATTAACTTGCTATTTTCTCAAACTAGGATGCTTCACAAGATTTAGGGTTTTTAATTAATGGTCAAATAATCAATATATATCTATTGATTAATTTATGCAAACTTGAAGTTATATGACACTATTATCTAAACAATTGTACAAGGACATTATGCATAATTCTTTATGTGCTTGCTAAACGATTCACCGTTTATATATATATATATATATATATATATATATATATATATATATATATATATACTCAATTAGATATTATTAATAATTATAATTCAATGATTATAATAATTATTAATATTGTGATTATTTTCCTTATAAATAGAACAATCAATTTAAATGAATAATCATACAATAAATACTAAAGGAATTTTACTTAAAATTTATCTTTATACAGAATCCTATTTATAGAATATTGTTTGATATTTTTTTCTTTGGTTATGGCTGTTAGCACGAAAGTACTAAAGAATTATGCCAAAAGGGGAAAAAACTGAACTGTTAACACAAAATACCAATTTCTGAGTTAAATTCTTATGAAAAGGGTTAAAGTTTTAAACCTACATTATGAAAACTAGTCGTGCATTTTTTTTTTCTTGTTCTTCTTGGTCAACTAGGAATTTTGGGTGTATAGAAATTGCTGGAAGTATTGCACATTTTCTATAATACCATGCAGCTTAATTCTTTCTTTATTAATTTATCTTCATTTGGCCGCAATGGTCCGGAATGCATGCATCATTACCAGTTATTTATTCTCAGCTTTCACACTATCACTTTAATGTATGTGAGGAAGAGGGCCTTGCCTATTTATTGCTTCCAGCGATCAAGTCTCAAATCTCAAGTCTTGGCGTGACCCTGTATCATCGAACAAAACCAGTATCATGTGCTGAAATCAAATGAAATAATAATACGTAATAACCCATTGATCTCTGCAACATGTTGAATAAGTAGCAAATTAATCTAATGACAGTTCCTTTTATTAAGATGTGAAAAGAAATATATATATACATATATATCATTTTATATGTAAAAAAAGTTTGTTTCTTTTTTTGTCTTTTATTATTTCATTTCAAATTTGATGGAAGGCTAAGAAAAATATTTAAATGTCTATTTCTATTAGTTGCCTAAATTTGATTTAGAAGAACATATACGCTTGGACCCAATTGGAGAGAAAACTATTGACACATGCACCGTGTTTTGGTATGTCTAAAAATCTTTTACTACCATATGTTAAAAAAAAAAATTAAATAACACACTTTTTTTTTTAAATTTATTTGGCATATTGGAAGCAAAAATAAAGAAGATGACAGCTAAACAAATTAAGATTCGAATGTAGAAACTTTATAAATTTGTTAGGACAACTAGGTCATCTTCAATTTTGAGGAACCGTAAACCCACGGCAGTAGCCCCATGCATAAGTCTTAGGATTAATCTAATGCTCCCTACTTCTTTGAAGATTCAAACCTTCTTAGACTAAAAATAGTTAAATATCAAACCAAATGCTCCAACTTCATCAAACTGGAAATCAATTCTCGTTTCCTCAAACATCAAATGGCCTTAATTTCACCAAAAACTTTTAATTTAAATGCTATTCAATAACCTTTGAAAGCTTTATACCTTTTTTTATGTTTACTTCTATGGCATTTCGAGCTACATTTTCTGCATTTGCGGGTTTTTATCCACCTCCTTTGTTATTCTTCAACACATTTGCTTTAAAGTTTGGTATTTACATCATTGATTGGCCAAGAGAAGAGAAATACAGACTGTACTTTGGTCTAAGTACACTATAGCAAAAAAGACCTTTAGTGATGATAATTATCATTAGTGTAGAACGCTCGATCGTTGCTAAGTACAAAAGTCATTGGTGAAAAATTCGTCGGCATAGGTTCGTAGGTGAAACCGCCAACATTGATGATAATTTGTCATCACAAAAAGCGTAGCCTTTAATGATGACTACGCTTTTTGTGATGACAAAGTCATCGTAGAAAATATTTTTAAAATTCAAAAATTTTTGAATTTTGATTTTCACCGACAAAATTCATCGTTGCTATAGGTTTAATTAAAAAAATAAAAAAATTCAAAATACTCTTCAAGGACAATAAGTATTGTTGTTGAAAGTCGATAACCTTCAAAGTCATTGCTAAAACTTAGACTTGTCATTGCTGAAAGTTTTTTGGAATTTTTTTAAAATTGAAATTGAAATTGAAGTTATAATTAAGTGCAATTCAAATAATATGTTATATTTAATAACATAATCTAAAATATTCTTTATTTTAATTCAATTGAATTATATTTATCTTTTTTAAATTAATTTTAATTTAATTTAAATAATACAATTGTAGTACATCAATAGTACTAATAATAATATATAACAATATGATCCAATATGAAAAAAATGAATACTCATAAAATAACTATATAAACAGTATATATATGAATAAATTATATATATACAATCCATGTAAATGTGTAAATATGAAAAAAAAATATACATAATATACTATAGGGAGGGGAGGTGCAAATACATCGATGTATCCTCATTTGTGTTAGCACTATCATCATCATCATCTTGGTGATGGAAACGATAAAACGATGGTGATGGCTGAAAGACTAGGTGGCTAGGTGGTCGGTGCAGTGACAAATCTACTTAGCCTAAGTGATGTAGCAGTAAATGGAGGCAATGACAGGATGATACCCTACTGTCAAAGAATGGAGGTGATCTTAGTAAGAAAAGTCCTAAGTTGTTACTGCTGAGGAAGCTGCTGCTACTACTACTAAGCAAGAAGCTGTTGCTATTGCTCTTAAATCAACTATTGGCTTTGTTAAAATTCGTCTCGACTATGCTATAACTGCTTCTGCAACTCACTGACCTGAGACATGTATTGTGAGCTGCCCCTAGCACTAGAAATGCCTATCGAATGAAAGGATTGACCAGCTAAGACGCGCTCAATAACCTTCCTGTACCCTTAACGAGTGCCAAGTACCTCATTGGCGATGGTAGCCTCATCTATCTATATAGGAGTCCCAGGCAAGCTAGTGGACGATACATTAGACTGTACGTGCTGAGTCACTAGCTTAGTTATCGTTACCTTAAATTATTAAAATAAAATTCAATAATAAATATTACAAGATATATTTATAAAATTTTATTTAAAATATAAAATTTAACTAATTTGCATATCGCTCTTAAGGGATTGGATGCACTCATTCCCTTGACCTATATGTGTGTCGGTCCCTAAAATTCTTGAAAATCAACTACAGCTCATCAGTGTCTTTATTTCTTTGTTCATTTTTTATAAGATAAAAAAGGATGGAAATAATTAAATAATGAACAAGAAGCTAACTAACAAAATATACATTTAAATAATGAATAAAAAGATGTTACTTTATCAAAGTGATGTGCAGCAATAGATTTTGACCCATGTTGATCATTTACCACCTTCTGCGCTTTGTTATTTGCATTCCTTCCAGACAACTCCTATAAATTAAAAAAATAATATAAAATTTTTATGTTTACAATTTAGATATGTGAAGTAATAACTTAATTTTATAAAATGTCATACTTACCTTGTACTTATTGCTGTTAAAAAAGTTTATGCACCTCTGCTATATCCGAAGTGAGACAGATCGCGGCATGCAGTGTTTAGTACAGTCCAAATCATAGTTCTGCTCCCGATTGCCCTCATGCTCTAAAAAGTGCTTGTTCAACCTGTAAAGCATGATCTCATAATCCTTAAGAGGAGAGCTTCAGACTTCTTGAATCAATCTTAGAAAATTAGCCCTCCATTGATGAAGAACAAAGAAGAAACAAGAAGAAGAAGAAAGAAAACTAGGCTACTGAACTGTGTAAAATTTGAATCCCCCTCTCTTTAGCCCTCTTGCCTATTTATATAACTTAACTTGCCTAAAACATTATTGGAATAGGATTAGATGACTCTTATAATTACAATAATAAGGTTTCCTAATTTCGAGAAGTCCAGACTTGTTTTACAAGTCAATTAATTCCAATCGGATCAATCAGTAAATTCTCGCAGGCTTGTCTTCCAAGTAGAATAAGTCCTTGAAATAGATTTCTTATGGAAGATCCATAAACATGGAAGTTGTAGGGCTGTGTCTTATGAGAATTTAGGCACTAGAATCAGGTTAATCAGACCACTATAGCTCCAGATATGGCCCAAATACAGAAAAGGGTTCCGTAGGGACAGAAACACAGTTTTAACTTGCCGGCCAAGTAAAGGCTTGAAGGAGTCCTAATTAGACTTTGACCAAAACATAAAAGTTGTAGATATTCCTTTTAGATTTCCAAAAATATAAATTTTACCTCAATCCAAGATCTGCAACCCAAGTTATGACTGAAAAATAGAAATAGTATTAGAATCTAGCATTTATCGAATAAATTCAAAAAATTGTAAAATCAATCCAAAATTATAAAACAAGGCCTATTTTGTAAAATTAAGCATATGTAACACTTAAGAGACATAAAATAAGAGAAAAATATAATAGTAAATATTTTTCTTATCACTTTGAAATTATTTTCATCATCGATAAGGATGTCCACTTGTTCTATAGTAGATCTAGTATTCTTCGAAAGTGAAATGATTGAAAGATTACTTCTTTAATCCTTCAAGTTTACTAAGTGGAAATCTCTAAGATTAATTATGAGGTTGAAATTGGAGGAGTTGCTTTCCTATAGGAATGGCAAGTTTGGCGAGCTCTAGAGTCGCTTCCTCCTCAATTTGATGTGCTGAAAATATCTTACAATACTTAGGAAGGAGAATGGAACATTAATGAGATAATTTCTATAATGAATCAAGCAAAAGAGGATATGAAGAAGACAAAGATGTAAGTGGTGAATTTCGTCTCTCATGGTTCGAGTTCTGGACAAGCAAATAGGTCATTTCAGAAGGATAATAATGGGAAATATAATCATAAAAGGAAGAAGAATGATATAAGGGAGCAGCGACATAAGCGTAAGAAAGCCATATTCAAAGGAAATTGTAAATTCTGTAAGAAGTATGGGCACAAAAAGGCAAATTGCTTCAAATTTAAGAAATGACTTGAAAAGAAGAAGAAATGTAACCTTCTTGCTCTAGTTTGTTTTGAATCCAATAGTATTGAGGTTCCTTCTAACACTTGGTGGCTGGATACTAGTGCCATTATCCATGTCATTAATTGCTTGCAGGTGCTGAGAAATCTGTAGAGGCCAAGTAAGGGTGAACACATGGGAGTCATTTCTTTATATTTGTCCATTGGTCATGTTTTGGAATTGAAAAATGTTATTTTTGTACCTTCTATGAGAAGGGATTTAATTTCTATAACTTGTTTAGACTAAGATGAACATTCATGTTTATTTAGAAATAGTAATTTTAAATTATATTATGACTCCTGTGTTGTTGGAACTGGTACTTTGAATAGTGGTTTATATAAAATTGATTTGGATAATACTTTTGAAAATTCTATTAACACAGTTGTTGGAAATAAGAGACTAAGATTCAATGAAACATCTTCAATGCTTTGGTATAGAAGATCAAGCCACATCTCCAAAGAAAGAATCGAACGATTAATAAAAGAAGAAATTTTACCTAAACTTGACTTCTCAGATTTCAGCGTTTGTGTGGACTGCATCAAAGGAAAACTAATGGCCAGAGCTAGAAAAGGGAAGAAGACCAGAAAAGAAAGTATTCTAGAATTAATCCATACTGATGTGTGTAGGCCCATTTTGCCCAATGCAATGGGTGACTTCAAGTATTTTATCACCTTCATAGATGAATATTCAAGATTTGGATGGGTGGAGCTTCTTTCTAAAAAGTATAGAGCAATAGAAGCTTTCAAAAGGTTCAAAGTGGCAATTGAACTAAAACTGGGAAAGCAAATCAAATGTGTACATTTAGATAGAGGTGGTAAATTTTATGACAGATATGATGAAACTGGAAGAAATCCTAGTCCTTTTGCAAAATATTTATAAGAGTGTGGAATAAAAGCTAGTTACATTATGCCTGGTACACTAGAGTAGAATGGAATTGCAGAGTAAAGGAATAGAACACTCATAGAAATGGTACGATGTATGTTGACTCATTCTACTTTACTAAAATTTTTATAGGGTGATGCTCTAAGAACTGTTACGTATGTGTTGAATCAATTTTTGAGTAAATATGTGCGAAAGACTCCATATGAGCTATTGTATGGTAAGAAGCCTAGCTTGAAACATTTTCATATTTGGGGCTACAAAGCTAAAGTTAAACCTTATAATCGACATACTAAGAAGCTTGAAGCAAGAACAATTAGTGAGTATTTCATTGGCTATTGCATTAGTTCAAGAGGAAGTAGGTTTTATTGCCCATCTCATTCATCAAGAGTTATTGAGTCAAATCGTACTGTCTACTTTGAGGATGATTTGAATAGTGGGAGAAAATCACTTTAGATCTCTCTAAGAAAAGGATAAAGTAATGTCACCCGAATAACTGATAAACAAAGTGTTGATCCTCTAATAGTGCCATCTAAAAAACTATCTCACATAAAACTGCAAATTGATCCAGTACAACCTGTGATTAAACCAATTTGATTGGTGAATGAACTAAATAATGAAATTGAAGAAGTTGCCTTAAGAAGATCACAGAGAACTCGTCGTCAGGCAATTTCAAATGACTATGTGGTTTATTTGCAAGAGCATGAGTTTAATATAAATGATGATTCTGATCCTATTAGCTTCTTTGAAGCTATTTCGAGTTCTAATTCTCAGAATGGATTCATGCCATGAAGGATGAAATAAATTCAATGTATAAGAATAACGTATGGGATTTAGTGGAACTACCTAAAGGATGTAAACCAGTTAGATGCAAATAAATTTTTAAGACGAAATGAACTACTAAAGGTGAAATTGAAGGATACAAGGCAAGATTAATAGCTAGAGGTCACACGGAAAAGGAAGGAATTAATTATAAGGAGACCTTCTCACCAGTCTTGACTAAAGACTCATTTTGAGTTATAATGGCCTTGGTGGTTCATTTTGATCTTGAGCTACATCAAATGGATGTAAAGATTGTCTTCCTTAATGGTGACCTATCAGAGATAGTTTATATAAAATAACTGGATGGTTTCCAAGAGAATGGAAAAGAGCACTTAGTGTGTAAGTTGAATAAGTCGATATATGGCCTGAAATAAGTATCCAGGCAATGGTATCTCAAATTTTATGAGATTATGTCCTCTCTTGGATTTAAGAAGAATGTAGTGGATCAGTGCATCTATTATATGAGTGCGGGAAATTTTATGATCCTTGTATTGTATGTTGATGACATTCTCCTTACGAGTAATGATGTGAATCTTTTAAACGAGATAAAAATGGCATTATTGTAGAATTTTGATATGAAGGATCTTGATAATGCATCTTTTGTGCTTGGCATAGAGATCCATCGTGATAGATCTTAGGGTTTGCTTAGTTTGTCTCAAAAGGCATATATAAATAAAGTGCTTAAAAGATTTAACATGGTTTCATGCTCGTATACTGCTATGCCCATTCAAAAGGATAAAGTATTTTTGAAAGCCTAGTATCCTGAAAATAATGATGAGAAATCTAGAATGAGTATGGTCCCATATGCTTCCGCTGTTGGTAGCTTGATGTATGCCCAGGTATGGACACATCTAGATATTGCTTTTGCAATTTGTGTGCTTAGGAGGTACTTAAGTAATCCTGGTCAAAGACACTGGATAATAGCCAAGAAAGTCATGAGATACCTACATAGTACAAAGAATTATATATTAACTTATAGAAGGTCCAGTAATTTAATTTGTATAGGCTATTCAGACTCTGACTTTGCCAATTGTCCAGATGAAAAAAAATTAACATCTGGATATATCTTTATGCTAGCAGAAGAAATTGTATCGTGGAAAAGTGTTAAACAATCTTTAACAGCAACCTCCACTATGGAAGCAGAGTATGTCACTTGCTATGAAGCTACTTGAGAGGCTATATGGTTAAGGAATTTTATCTCTGAATTTTGCTTAGTTGAAAGCATTTTAAAATCTTTAACCTTTTATTGTGACAATACTGCTGTTGTTAGCTTTTCTCAAAATAATAAAAGTTTTTCCCGCACAAAGCACTTTAATGTGAAATATCAATTTATGAGAGAGAAGATATGCGAGCATCTCACTCATATTGAATACATTATGATAGGTTGTATGCTTGCAGACTCATTAACTAAAGGCCTAACTGTAGGAATATTTAAAAGATATGTATTGGATATGAGCTTTATTGAATCTTTTGATGTTTTGAGTTACTGGGAGTATTTGTGTATTTTAAAACTAAAATTGTGTTAATCTTGAGATTTTATAATATTGTCATTTTATTATATTGAAAAGTGCACTTATTGTATTATGACAATATGGGGAGACATTAAGACCCTGTCTCAAACTATTGTAAAGCATCTTGAATGGATGCACGAATCATTTTGTATATTTTGATTATGCACACATTTTATTTTGTTGGGTCTTTTGGAATGGGTATTTTATATATGTATATCTTTTCAACCCTATCGAATGATCAAGTATACATTTAATGAAATCTCATATTTAACCAATAATTGTAATTATATGAATTGTATTAATGACATTGTTTAATAATGGCCACATATTGTAATTCAAAATTATGTATTAAAATGTGATTGTCCAAATGGGAGATTGTAAAATAATTATGTGGACTAACACATTTCAATATATATTTGAATTAAATAATAATTCAATGTCATTAATATAATAATAATACCTAGATTTTATGTTATAATATAACTCTAAAGTGTGTGCATATATCCTAATTCTAGATTAATTGTAATGGGCCAATTGATCTTAATTGGGTTTTAATTAGGATTTGGATCCCTACCACCTCCTTATAAGGTGAGCTGCAATCCCCTATCACATTATATTTTGTTATTCTTACAATTCTCTTTAAGACTTACCTGAGGACGTGTGGGTGGTGATCCAGACAATTGATATCATCCTTTCATCTTCCACAAATTCTTGATCTGATCTCATGAATGTAGCAGGAGGGTTAGGTAACTCGAAAAGCTTTTTCATTTTATTTGTACAATACTTATACTTTTCTTTATGGATTTATGATTGTTTGAATATTGAAATATTTTATGGATCATAAAATTCTAACAAAAATTTCTCCTTCCAACCGAAAAAAATAATTTTATTATTGATTAGGTCGTGAATCATGCTTAAATTTTAAATCTCGGTATTCATACATTTTTGTCTATGTGGAATAGCTGTGTGGCCTTCTACAGCGGGATGTCACGAGAGAATTGCCTATCCTGACATTTTAAGACTGAGTAAATGTTTATAGTTTGGTGTAATTTCCAAAAAAAGGAGAAGTCACTTCCGAGATCTTCGGTTCTTAAGGATTTGTCCTTTTCCCTTTGTACATTGGTTTCTAAAGGATTGCAAACAAATAATGGCCAGGTGATCAAAATTTTGAAGTGATTAGAGTATTGATTTCACATGCCACTTCTTCCTGGTTTTATCATTTCTCCTATATCACTTGTCTATTTATCTCTAGTGGGCAAAGAAGAAAAGCTAAAAGTAACACCCTAACAAATGGTACGATCTTTATTTAGAGAAAATATTAGAGTAATCTTGAAATTAAGCTCAACAATTAAAAAATGCATGAAGTACACTACAAAGGTTATTCTTAGAGATCAGAACACAGAAAACTATCTTAAATTCCTTATATTAGATATTGATGATTTACATTTCTCTTGTTTTGGAAGTTCAATTAATTAAAGTATGTGCAAGCCAACTTAAAATATCATAATTTTTAAACTCGATCGAGCCATTAGGCAAGTTAAATTACTCATTTATTAGTTTAATTATTGATATATTGGTTAAACCAACTGTTAAACTAATTATAGCTTTAAAAATATAAATATAAATTATACATATGTACTAATAATACATATTTAAAATAAAATAATATAAATGATACAATAATAATTTATATAAAAAATAATTAAAAAATAATAAAAGTTTAATTAATTTGCAATAGAGAAGATGTTATATTTCAATTATTAGAGAATTATACAAAAATACTTTTTAAAAAATAAAATTATTAAAAAATTAGTCTAGTTCATCAATTTTAACCACCTCATACCAATTTTAATTAATTCATCCTCATTCTAATTGATTTTTACCACACTCATTTTTAATTTGAAGATTTTAAGCAAACCAATTTATTGACTAGTTCACTTATTTATTGATTTGGTTCAATTTTTAAAATTATGTAAAATATCATTAACCTTAAAAAGATCAAATAAAGTTAAGGTAGTGAGTTTGTCTAAAGAAAAATGTTATAGTTGCTAAAGATGGAATCTACAATTAAATTTTGAATATTTTATATTTATTATATTTAATTTTATAAATTTAACACGTTATTTTATATTTAATGATAATCATTGGTTTATATTTAAAATTTAATTTTAAATCTTATTTTTATGCCTAAAATATTGTTATTATCTAAATTATGTAATGCTCTCCGTATCATATTTAACATCATATTAATTTGTGCCAATATATCAAATGGTCACGATCTAGGATTAAAAAAACGGTCTGTAACCGCAATATTACGTTTTTTAGGGAGACCGCATCTGCGATTTTTCGCAATTTTAAATCGTTATGGCCGCATTTTTCCGCATTTGTCCACATCGCGATGCAACCGCGATCGCGATCGCAACCGCAATTTAAATCCCTGGTCATGATCAATTGGCATGGAATTCATAGTAATTGACAATTGACAATTCGAACTAATCCGGTGGCTAGGTTGAAGGATAAGGACTACACAACTGTTAATTAAATATTAAGGAATTGAACACTTATAATAAGAATCTTTTCTTATCTTGGTTTATTATAAGATGCAAGAAAAGTCCTATGTATGACTTTTTAAGTTGTTACTCCATTCTCCCCCAAGTGGAGGAACGAAAGCCATCCAACCTATAAATAAACTTTGCTATTGGTCAATGCCCAGCAAAAACGCTCTTTATCAATGACGAAGCATCGCCGCTAGCTATCTCCACCTCTCAATGTCGGTCAACCAGTAATAGGAAAACTTAATTTTTTATTCAAATAATATTCTGATATATATATTTTTTGAAGTTTTATATTTTTTATCCAAATTTTAATTCTTGATTTTTACATATATATATATTTAATTATTTTTACCATTACAAGAAAATAATAATAATATTAAGAAACCCTAATTTGTGAGATTTTGAAATGAATTTCGTCTCTCATGGTTCGAGTTTTGGACAAGCAAATAGGTCCTTTCAGAAAGATAATAAGGGGAAATATAATCATGAAAGGAAGAAGAATGATATAAGGGAGCAGCAACATAAGCGTAAGAAAGCCATATTCAAATGAAATTGTAAATTCTGTAAGAAGTATGGGCACAAAAGGACAAACTGCTTCAAATTAAAGAAATGAATTAACAAAGACTTATTGACTTTATATATAGATATAAATAATCAATTAATTTTGTGAAAATACTTATACTTATAATGAAAAATAGGATTAGAAAGACTTATATTCTATAGTTTCAAAGTAAATTGAAATGCAAACTAGTTTTTTTTCTGTTATTTTGGTATGGTTGCATTTTACTCTATTAAAAAATTGCAAATTTAAAATCATTAGTTATATAAAATTTATAATTAATACCTAATATCCATTTAATTAATCATTTCATTGAATTGCTTAATTTTTTCAAGAAGCTTTTACAATGAAATCACAATATTAACGTATATTCATTTATTATATCATTTGGTCATGTATAATTTTAATATTATATAATTAATTAAAATTAAATTAGATAAATATAATTTTAATTAAATATTTAAAAATAAATTGTGAAATTATCCGCAAAAATATGTAATTAATCAATATACAATAATATTATGATTCTTAATTAAAAAGTTAATAAAAAATTATATAATTTAGTAAAATAATTAATTAAATGAATAATAAATGTTGATTTTAATTTTTTATAATTTAAAAATTTTATTCGCAAGTTTCGAAAATTAATAGTTTTAAAATGTAACTATCCGAAGAAGTATTTTACCTTTTTTTTCTTAAGTTGAATACGGGTATAGATATAGACAAACGCAGTCAATTGAGAGGGGGTGGGCCGGCTACGCAATCTCATTCATTTCTCTCCCACGTATTGAAAGGGTTATTAATTTTTTATTATTTTTTTATATATTAATTATAAAAAGGGTTTGAATGAACTCTAACGTGTTACTCAAGTCCTTACGCTATCTATCTTATCTCATTAACTCGCTATCTTCTCAAACTAGTATGCTTCACAAGGTTTATGCATTCCTGAAATATTAATATATATAAACTAGCGCTACCACAAATTTATATATATTAATTTAATATATATAAATTAGTATATATTAATATTTATGCATTCCTGAAATATTAATATATATTAATAAACTAATTTATATATATTAATATATTAACAACAAGATTTATGCTTCACAAGATTTTTTTATATATTAATTATAAAAAGGGTTTTTAATTAATGGTCAAATATTCAATGTATATCTGTTGATTAATTTATGCATACCTGAAGTCATATGATACTATAATCTAAACAATTATACCAAGGATGTTACGCATAATTCTTTATGTGCTTGTTGTGTGATTCACCGTCTAGGTTATTATATGTATTTTAATTGTTCAATTCGTTATTATTAATAATTACAGTTCGAAAATTATAATAATTATTAATATTGTAATTATTTTCCTTACAAAATAGAACAATCAATTTAAATGAAGAATCATCCAATAAATACTAAAGGAATTTTACTTAAATTTTATCCTCATACAAAATTATATTTATAGAAAATATTGTTCGATATTTTTTTCTTTGTTTATGGCTTTCAGCATGAAATTACTGAAGAATTATGCCAAAAGTTTGTTTATTTTTTAATTAATGATTTTTGAGTTAAATTCTTATGAATGCATTCGTTGTTACCAGTTATTTATTCTCAGCTTTCACATTATCACTTTAATATTGGAAGAGTTGAATGAAGAGAATTGTATTCGTCAAGAATCAAATTAAGATAAATATAAAATATAAAAAACTAAATCAAAAGAAATTTGCACCCGTGAGGAATCAAAATAATATACCACTCATATTCCAAGTCTTTCCTAGGCCAAGATGATGTTACTTCATCGTCTAAATATATCACAATTTTGTAATCAGGATTATTTTGGTATTTTATTTTTTTGCTTTTGTTTCGACACGACTCTCATAATTTGGATTCCATCGTAAATTTCACATCCTCTTCTAGAAACTCTATGTCCTCACGTCATTTATTTTTTATGTGAGTTAAAATTTATTCTTATTAAAAGACATGTAACCAGAATTGTTAGTTAAATTTTCCCTAAAGAAACCGTAAATTAATTAACAGTGTGTTCGGATAAATAATTCCAGGCGTGCAATTCTTTTAACGAGGATTTCAAATTCCTGTTGTTGAAATCTCCGTTTGGCTACCAAATTAATGGAATTTTAAAGAAATTTTTTGCATTTGAAATGAAGTCATTCATAGTTTTTGTGTTTGAAATTTATAAATGTTTCGTGCTAACACAACCTCTGATCCATACATGTAGAAAAGTAAGCGTTTATGTAGTTGCTGCGACGAGCTGGCAGAGAATTGTCCTCACCAAGGCTATTGCGGAGCAATCCCATTATGGCACCCTCTCAAGAGATTCTTCATGTATGATTTCTCCCCGAATAAATATTAATGATACAGGTAATTTTCCATGCAATATTACTGGCTCCTTTTTTTTATCTATTGCATTTTAAAGAAATTTTTTATTCTTTTTTATCTGCTACTTTAAATTTTTAATAAAGTATTAAATATTTTTCTTTAAAATTATCTTTTTTTATTAATAAATATTTCATTATTCTATACTCTAAACCTATTTGTATTTATATCATCGTATTTTTCTTTTTATTTTCAACTATTTTAAATTTTGAGCATAAAAGATAATTGAAGATAAACAAATTAAATTACTTTTTTTAATATATATGAAAATGATTACTCGTGATAGATAATAAGAAATGGATGAAGTATATTTTAATGATTGTATTCATTGATAATTAATTTTATTGATATTAACACAATCATTACAACAAACATAATTTTTTTTAATAATAGAGGTGATTAAACTCTCACATGTGTATATTTATAGATTAGGAATTGAACTCTATAAATAGAAAAAAATATAAAACATATAAAATATACCAAATATTATTTGAGTTAAAAATTCTCTAACACAACAAAAACTATTTTAACAGCATGAGTTCTGGAGAAAATACTGTGAAGGTTTTTGCTTGCTATGGGCAAACGCTTTTGTTGTTTCAATCGGAAAATCAGCTTTCATTGGAAGAAAACTAGTACGCCTTTTACGCTAAACTTCAATGCGGCTTCCCTACTATCCTCGACAATGAAGGTCACAGGCAAACGAGAAAGACTTTTCATGGTAAGTTTCTCTTTCCACGTACGAGAGAGTAAATATTGCGTTGGGATCGGAAAACCTATGTATTTTTAGATCGCATGCATTAAATTAGTTTAAAGAAGTATATTAAAAAGAACTAAGGAAAAATATATTAAAATACAATAAAATTATATGTTTAATTGATTTAATGCACAAGTTAAATTCATTCAATTCAACGCAAAAATCTGTGGTTGGTTGCAGATCTTTGTTAATATTAATTAATTATACACTATCAAGTATTTATATATTATGAAAATTTTTTAACTTTTATTATATTTTTTAATCATATATCTTTCGTGATAGCGTAAAAACTTGTTACTGGGACACAATCAAATTCGAGCTAATTGAGAAAGCGCAGAACCACTTAGAGTGCTCCACGTAGCATACGTTCATTCTTCCTTTTTCTGACATTTCAACCCGAACTGCCTATATATACCAACGCGCACTTGAACCAAAAACTCATCCCCCAACAATTCATTGCTACAAAACATGAAGATCACCAGAGTTGCTTTCTTCCTCCCTTTGGCCGTCTTTTTCTTCGCAGGTTTGTTAAACAGTTAATTTCTTCAAATTTAATCTTACACCAACAATCTCTTTCCCTCTTGCTCAAACAAATCTCAAGAGATTATGCTTTTGACTTCTGCAATAACATTGTCAGTGAGGGAGGCAACACCAACAACCATGCAATCATCGATAAAAAGTTGAAACTTCTGCAATAACATTGTCATTGCAGAAAATATTTTCAAAATTAAAAAGTTTTTAAATTTTAAATTTTTAGTGATAATAATTGTCATTGCTATTGGTCCAAAATAAAATATAATAAAATATTAGCAATATTTTTATGATGACAGTATCATTGTCGAAATTCAAACTTTCAACGACGACAATGTCATTATTATAAAATTTAAATTAAATAAATTTAAAAATGAAACTACCTTTTTAGCGATAACGATATTATTGATAAAAGTTTTAAAGTATAAAAATTAATTTATATTAAAGTTAGAATTAGATATAATTAAATATATTATATTTAATAATATAATATGAAAATATTTTTACTTCAATTCAATTGAATTAATTTGATATTCTTCAATTTAATTTTATCTAATTTATATTGTACAAATAAAATACACAAGCAATATTAATAATAATGTGCAACACAATTCATATAAAAAATACAGACTTATATTTATAACTATATAATTATTTATGCATGGATAAAAAATTATATATACATGGCTAATATAAATGTTTATACATGAAAAAAATACTATATATATAAAATAATCTAAAAGGAGGGAAGATCTAGATAAATTGATATATCATCATCCGAGCCATGACTAATATCATTATCATCTTGATGGTATGGATGATACATCGAAGGTGATGGATAGGCAGGACTGGGTGGTTGGGTAGGGGGAGCACTCACAAATCTACTTGACCCAAGTTGTGTAGTAGCAAATGGAGGCATAAGTAGTATAAGACCTTGCTATCTGAGTAGAGACATGAGCTTTGTTGGGTATATCCCAAACTGTTGTTGCATTTATTGTTGTTGACCAAGCTGCTGCTATTGCTCCTAAATCAATTGATGGCTTTGCTAAAGCTGCTCCTGGCTTTACTTTAGTTGCTGTCAGCTTTGTTGCAACTAGAACATGTATTGAGAACTTGCCTCAGAATTAGAGGTGCTCGCCGAATGGTATGTCTGGCTAGCTAGCACAAGATTGACCGCCCTCTTACACCCTTGATGAGTGTCAGGCACTTTATTGGCAATGGCAGCCTTGTCGACTCATATAAGAGCGCTAGGTGAGCCAATGAATGGCACCTTGAACTGCACATGCTGGGTTGTCAGCTTACTTATTTTCATCTTAAATTATTAAAATAAAAATCAATTATAAAAAGTATAAGACATATTCATAAAATTCTATTTAAGATATAAGGTTTAGCTAACTTATATACTACTCCTCAGGGGTCGAATGCACCCACTCCTTCATGTTATATGTGTGTCGGTCCCTAAAATTCTCTAAGGCCAGTTACAGCTCATTGTTTCCCTATTTTGTTGTCCATATTTTACAAGAGAAAAAAAAGGAATGAGTATAATTATTGTGTTGAAAAGAGATTATACATTTAAAACATGAATAATAAGTTGAATTACCTTATCATAATAATGTGCAACAATGGATTTCGACCTATGCCGATCATTCACCACCTTCTCTGCCTTATTATTACATTCCTCATAAACTATTTGTGCAAATAAAAAAATAACCATATGATATTGTTATATTTATAATTTAGATATATGAAATAATGATGTAACTTTATTAAATATTATACTTACCTTATAATCATTGTTGTTGAAGAAGTTCACACACTTCTACCACGTTTAAGGTGAGATAGATCACAGCACAGAGTGCTTAGCACAGTCTAGGTCAAAATTTTAGTCTTGATCGCCCTCGTGCTAAAGAAAATATCTATTCAATGTGTACTTCCAATCTCTATATAGGTCAACAGTACTCCACATCAGACCACTGAGCGCTCTATCTCACTCAGCATCAAAGATCGCTGGAACTCGAAGTAGGATTGCATTAAAATACATTTAACAAATTAGTGAATACTATATTCAAAAATTTCAAAATCAATTGTAACTAAATTGAGATAGAGAAGAGATGAATACTTATACAAACCTCCTATAGGACTTTGTCTCGCAGTGCTGAGGCACTAGTCGCTATGATTTATAATAAAGCAGCACATGTGCTCGAATAATGCTACCTATATCAAAAGGGAGATGGCTAACATTCTCACTTACTGCATGCCATGGGCCAGTCATATCAAACAAGATAGGCACCAATTGGCCCTTACTCTTCTCCATCTTCTCATGTAGCCTGAAGGACCTATTTAGGTTTCTCTTTCTCGGAACTGTAGCTTTGATAGATAATAGAAAATATCAATACCATAAAATCAAATTTAATAACTAAACAATTTAAGTGTGCATAATAAGAAAAGATACCTAATGCCTCGCATTGTGATAGAAGGTGGGTAGGCTGATGTGAAGGGTCCCCTTCAGCGTTACCTTTCTGGTGTTGTGCCTCAACGTCCATCATAATTAGGATAGCACACATTTTACAAATATTTAAAAGAAATGTTCACAATTGAATCAAATGATGACCAGATATAATTTACTATACTCATATAATAAAATTACACTAGCTCTTACATAATTATGAGTTATACTGCAAAAAAATAGTTTCCTTAATATGAATTAGTATCGGTGAACCAAACTAACTTATCCTCACGATCATCAGTTTTTCCATCATTATTAGATTATGGAATTCCCTCCCCTATATAGTCTTCAATCATTTTGTCTTTGTGACGTGCACGCTATAATGCACCAAAATTAATTAAAATTTGGTGTGCTAAAAATATAATGTTGTATAGTGGCGCAACTAGGCCGTACTTCTAATGATCATTTGATTTTACCTTTTCTAAATAATTTCCTAACAATATATGCATAATTATTAAATTATTTATGCAATGAAAATGTGAAGAACTAATATAAACAAAATGCAATATAATAAAATAGAATGTTGCTATTAGATAAAACAAAAATAGAATTAGAATGCAAAGTATAGTAATGCAATAATGTATGTATGTAGAATGAAATTAGAATTAGGGGGTGGTTACAGGAAATTAAATGATTAATAACCATGAAAATTAATTTTAAAATAGAAAAGAAATCAATGGAACTAAATAATCGATTCAAGGAAATTGAGAGCCCTAAATTGGATTAATCATACAATTAGGATTTAACTTTTTCTAATTAATTCTTCAACATTGAATTACCTGGAATCCTTACAATAATTCATGAGTTCTACATAAGACAATCGCCTAGAATTTGATCAATTAGGATTAGTTGAATTAAGCAATCGCTATAATTCCTAAACTAGATTAAAATTAATTTATAATTAGAATTCAGTTGATTTAAGAAATTAAATTAGAAATCTCTAAATTAATCCCTCAACCTTCCATCCCTATGAATAAAACTATGATTTATCAACTATAATTTCGTAATAAAATAATAAAGAATTTAGAAATCACAAAGGTGAATATCATTTATATCAAATCAACACCTAACATAAGGAATCTCAAGAATTCAGCATAATTAAATAGAGAAAGAGAAAAATTAATTAAGAAAGACCAACATTATAAAGCATGATCTCATAATCCTTAAGAGGATAGCTTCAAACTTCTTGAATCAATCTCAGAAAATTAGCCCTCCATTGATGAAGAACAAAGAGGAAACAAGAAGAAGAAGAAAGAAAACTAGGCTACTGAACTGTGTAAAATTTGAATCCCCCTCTCTTTAGCCCTCTTGCCTATTTATATAACTTAACTTGCCTAAAACATTATTGGAATAGGATTAGATGACTCTTAGAATTACAATAATAAGGTTTCCTAATTTCGAGAAGTCCAGACTTGTTTTACAAGTCAATTAATTCCAATCGGATCAATCAGTAAATTCTCGCAGGCTTGTCTTCCAAGTAGAATAAGTCCTTGAAATAGATTTCTTATGGAAGATCCATAAACATGGAAGTTGTAGGGCTGTGTCTTATGAGAATTTAGGCACTAGAATCAGGTTAATCAGACCACTATAGCTCCAGATATGGCCCAAATACAGAAAAGGGTTCCGTAGGGACAGAAACACAGTTTTAACTTGCCGGCCAAGTAAAGGCTTGAAGGAGTCCTAATTAGACTTTGACCAAAACATAAAAGTTGTAGATATTCCTTTTAGATTTCCAAAAATATAAAGTTTGCCTCAATCCAAGATCTGCAACCCAAATTATGACTGAAAAACAGAAATAGTATCAGAATCTAGCATTTATCGAATAAATTCAGAAAATTGTAAAATCAATCCAAAATTATAAAACAAGGCCTATTTTGTAAAATTAAGCATATGTAACACTTAAGAGACATAAAATAGGAGAAAATATAATAGTAAATATTTTTCTTATCACTTTGAAATTATTTTCATCATCGATAAGGATGTCTACTCGTTCTATAGTAGATCTAGTATTCTTAGAAAGTGAAATGATTGAAAGATTACTTCTTTAATCCCTCAAGTTTACTAAGTGAAAATCTCTAAGATCAATTATGAGGTTGAAATTGGAGGAGTTGCTTTCCTATAGGAATGGCAAGTTTGGCGAGCTCTAGAGTCGCTTCCTCCTCAATTTGATGTGCTGAAAATATCTTACAATGCTCAGGAAGGAGAATGGACCATTAATGAGATGATTTCTATAGTGACTCAAGCAGAAGAGGATATGAGGAAGACAAAGATGCAAGTGGCGAATTTCATCTCTCATGGTTCGAGTTCTGGACAAGCAAATAGGTCCTTTCAGAAGGATAATAAGGGCAAATATAATCATGAAAGGAAGAAGAATGATATAAGGGAGCAGCAACATAAGCGTAAGAAAGTCGTATTCAAAGAAAATTGTAAATTCTGTAAGAAGTATGGGCACAAAAGGGCAAATTGCTTCAAATTTAAGAAATGACTTGAAAAGAAGAAGAAATGTAACCTTCTAGCTCTAGTTTGTTTTGAATCCAATAGTATTGAAGTTCTTTCTAACACTTAGTGGCTGGATACTAGTGCCATTATCCATGTCACTAATTGCTTGCAAGCGCTGAGAAATCTGTAGAGGTCAAGTGAGGATGAAATAGTTTTGAAATTGGAAAATGGAGATAAAGTACAAGTTGAACACATAGGAGTCATTTCTTTATATTTATCCACTGGTCATGTTTTAGAATTGAAAAACGTTATTTTTGTACCTTCTATAAGAAGGGATTTAATTTCTATAACTTGTTTAGACTAAGATGGACATTCATGTTTATTTAGAAATAATAATTTTAAATTATATTATGACTCCTGTGTTGTTGGAACTGGTACTTTGAATAGTGATTTATATAAAATTGATTTGGATAATACTTTTGAAAATTCCATCAACACAGTTGTTGGAAATAAGAGACCAAGATTCAACAAAACATCTTCAATGCTTTGGCATAGAAGATCAAGCCACATCTCCAAAGAAAGAATGGAACGATTAATAAAAGAAGAAATTTTACCCAAACTTGACTTATTAGATTTCAGCGTCTGTGTGGACTGCATCAAAGGAAAACTAATGGCTAGAGCTAGAAAAGGGAAGAAGTCCAGAAAAGAAAATATTCTAGAATTAATCCATACTGATGTTTGTGGACCCATTTTGCCCAATGCAATGGGAGACTTCAAGTATTTTATCACCTTCATAGATGAATATTCAAGATTTGGATGGGTGGAGCTTCTTTCTAAAAAGTATAGAGCAATAGAAGCTTTCAAAAGGTTCAAAGTGGCAATTGAACTAAAACTGGGAAAGCAAATCAAATGTGTACATTTAGATAGAGGTGGTAAATTTTATGACAGATATGATGAAACTGGAAGAAATCCTAGTCCTTTTGCAAAATATTTATAAGAGTGTGGAATAAAAGCTAGTTACACTCTGCCTAGTACACCAGAGCAGAATGAAATTGCAGAGCGAAGGAATAGAACACTCATGGAAATGGTACGATGTATGCTGACTCATTCTACTTTACCAAAATTTTTATGGGGTGATGCTCTAAGAACTGTTACATATGTGTTGAATCAAGTTCTGAGTAAATATGTGCCAAAGACTCCATATGAGCTAATGTATGGTAAGAAGCCTAGCTTGAAACATTTTCATATTTGGGGCTACAAAGCTAAAGTTAAACCTTATAACCCACATACTAAGAAGCTTGAAGCAAGAACAATTAGTGAGTATTTCATTAGCTAACACATTAGTCCAAGAGGAAGTAGGTTTTATTGCCCATCTCATTCATCAAGAATTATTGAGTTAGATCGTACTGTCTACTTTGAGGATGATTTGAATAGTGGGAGAAAATCACTTTAGATCTCTTTAGGAAAAGAATAAAGCAATGTCTCCCGAACAACTGATAAACAAAGTGTTGATCCTCTAATAGTGCCATTTAAAGAACTATCTCACATAGAACTGCAAATTGATCTAGTATAACCTGTGATTAAACCAATCTGATTGGTGAATGAACCAAATAATGAAATTGAAGAAGTTCCCTTAAGAAGATCACAGAGAACTCATCGTCAGGAAATTTCAAATGACTATGTGGTTTATTTGCAAGAGTATGAGTTTGATGTAGATGATGATTCTGATCCTATTAGCTTTTCTGAAGCTATTTCAAGTTCTAATTCTTAGAATGGATTCATGCTATGAAGGATGAAATAATTCAATGTACAAGAATAATGTATGGGATTTGGTGGAACTACCTGAAGGATGTAAACCAGTTAGATGCAAATAAATTTTTAAGACCAAATGGACTGCTAAAGGTGAAATTGAAGGATACAAGGCCAGATTAGTAGCTAGTGGTTACACGCAAAAGTAAGGAATTAATTATAAGGAGACCTTTTCACTAGTCTCGACTAAAGACTTATTTTGAGTTATAATGGCCTTGGTGGCTCATTTTGATCTTGAGCTACATCAAATGGATGTAAAGATTGTCTTCCTTAATGGTGACCTATCAGAGATAGTTTATATAAAATAACTGGATAGTTTCCAAGAGAATGGAAAAGAACGCTTAGTGTGTAAGTTGAATAAGTCTATATATAGCCTGAAATAAGTATCTAGCCAATGGTATCTCAAATTTTATGAGATTATGTCCTTTATTGAATTTAAGGAGAATGTAGTGGATCAGTGCATCTATTATATGATGAGTGCGGGAAATTTTATGATCCTTGTGTTATATGTTGATGACATTCTCCTTGCGAGGAATGATGTGAATCTTTTGAACGAGATAAAAAGGGCATTATCGCAGAATTTTGATATGAAGGATCTTGGTAATGCATCTTTTATGCTTGGCATAGAGATCCATCATGACAGATCTTGGGGTTTGCTTAGTTTGTCTCAAAAGGCATATATAAATAAAGTGCTTAAAAGATTTAACATGGTTTCATGCTAGCATACTGCTATGCCCATTCAAAAGGGTAAAATATTTTTGAAAGCCTAGTGTTCTCAAAATAATGATGAGAAATCTAGAATGAGTATGGTCCCATATGCTTCCGCTGTTGGTAGCCTGATGTATGCCCAGGTATGGACACATCCAGATATTGCTTTTGCAATTAGTGTGCTTAGGAGGTACTTAAGTAATCCTGGTCAAAGACACTGGATAATAGCCAAGAAAGTCATGAGATACCTACATAGTACAAAGAATTATATGTTGACTTATAGAAGGTCCAATGATTTAATTTGTACAGGTTATTCAGATTCTGACTTTGCCAGTTGTCCAGATGATAGAAAATTAACATCTGGATATATCTTTATGCTAGCAGAAAAAGCTGTATCGTGGAAAAGTGTTAAACAATCTTTAACAGCAACCTCCACTATGGAAGCAGAGTATGTCGCTTGCTATGAAGCTACTTGAGAGGCTATATGGTTAAGGAATTTTATCTTTGAATTTTGCTTAGTTGAAAACATTTTAAAATCTTTAACCTTTTATTGCGACAATACTGCTGCTGTTAGTTTCTCTCAAAATAATAAAAGTTTTGCCCGCACAAAGTACTTTGATGTGAAATAACAATTTATGAGAGAGAAGATATGTGAGCATCTCTTTCATATTGAATACATTACGATAGATTGTATGCTTGCAGACCCATTAACCAAAGGCCTAACTATAGGAATATTTAAAAGATATGTATTGGATATGGGCTTTATTGAATCTTTTGATGTTTTGAGTTAGTGGGAGTATTTGTGTATTTTGAAACTAAAATTGTGTTAATCTTGAGATTTTATAATATTGTCATTTTATTATATTGAAAAGTGCACTTATTGTATTATGACAATATGAGGAGACATTAAGACCCTGTCTCAAACTATTGTAAAGCATCTTGAATGGATGCACGGATCATTTTGTATATTTTGATTATGCACACGTTTTATTTTATTTGGTCTTTTGGAATGGGTATTTTATATATGTATATCTTTTCAACCCTATTGAATGATCAAGTATACATTTAATGAAATCTCATATTTGACCAATAATTGTAATGATATGAATTGTATTAATGACATTGTTTAATAGTGGCCACATATTGTAATTCAAAATTATGTATTAAAATGTGATTGTCCAAATGGGAGATTGTAAAATAATTATGTGGACTAACACATTTCAATATATGTTTGAATTAAATAATAATTCAATGTCATTAATATAATAATAATACCTGGATTTTATGTTATAATATAACTCTAAAGTATGTACATATACCCTAATTCTAGATTAATTGTAATGGGCCAATTGATCTTAGTTGGGTTTTAATTAGGATTTGGATCCCTACCTACCTCCTTATAAGGTGAGTTGCAATCCCCTATCACATTACAGTTTGTTATTCTTACAATTCTCTTTGAGACTCACCTGAGGACGTGTGGGTAGTGATCTAGACAATTGATATCATTCTTTCATCTTTCACAAATTCTTGATCTGATCTCATGAATGTAGCAGGAGGGTCAGGTAACTTGAAAAGCTTTTTCATTTTATTTGTACAATTATTGTACTTTTCTTTATGGATTTATGATTGTTTGAATATTGAAATATTTTATGGATCATAAAATTCTAACAAAAATTTCTCCTTCCAACCGAAAAAAATAATTTTATTATTGATTAGGTCGTGAATCATGCTTAAATTTTAAATCTCGATATTCATACATTTTTGTCTATATGGAATAGCTGTGTGGCCTTCTACAGCAGGATGTCACGAGAGAATTGCCTATCCTGACATTTTAAGATTGAGTAAATGTTTATAGTTTGGTGTAATTTCCAAAAAAAGGAGAAGTCACTTCCAAGATCTTCGGTTCTTAAGGATTTGTCCTTTTCCCTTTGTACATTGGTTTCTAAAGGACAACAAACAAATAATGGCCAGGTGATCAAAATTTTGAAGTGATTAGAGTATTGATTTCACATGCCACTTCTTCCTGGTTTTATCATTTCTCCTATATCACTTGTCTATTTATCTCTAGTGGGCAAAGAAGAAAAGCTAAAAATAACACCCTAACAAATGGTACGATCTTTATTTAGAGAAAATATTAGAGTAATCTTGAAATTAAGCTCAACAATTAAAAAATGCGTGAAGTACACTACAAAGGTTATTCTTAGAGATCAGAACACAGAAAACTATTTTAAATTCCTTATATTAGATATTGATGCTTTACATTTCTCTTGTTTTGGAAGTTCAATTAATTAAAGTATGTGCAAGCTAACTTAAAATATCATAATTTTTAAACTTGATCGAGCCATTAGGCAAGTTAAATTACTGATTTATTAGTTTAATTATTGATATACTGGTTAAACCAACTGTTAAACTAATTATAACTTTAAAAATATAAATATAAATTATACATATGTACTAATAATATATATCTAAAATAAAATAATATAAATGATACAATAATAATTTATATAAAAAATAATTGAAAAATAATACAAGTTTAATTAATTTGCAATAGAGAAGATATTATATTTCAATTATTAGAGAATTATACAAAAATACTTTTTAAAAAATAAAATTATTAAAAAATTAGTCTAGTTCATCAATTTTAACCACCTCATACCAATTTTAATTAATTCATCCTCATTCTAATTGATTTTTACCACACTCATTTTTAATTTGAAGATTTTAAGCAAACCAATTTATTGACTAGTTCACTAATTTATTGATTTAGTTCAATTTTTAAAATTATGTAAATTATCATTAACCTTAAAAAGATCAAACTAAAATTAAGGTAGTGAATTTGTCTAAAGAAAAATGTTATAGTTGCTAAAGATGGAATCTACAATTAAATTTTGAATATTTTATATTTATTATATTTAATTTTATAAATTTAACACATTATTTTATATTTAATGATAGTCATTGGTTTATATCTAAAATTTAATTTTAAATCTTATTTTTATGCATAAAATATTGTTATTATCTAAATTATATAATGCTCTCCGTATCATATTTAACATCATATTAATTTGTGCCAATATATCAAATGGTCACGATCAATTGGCATGGAATTCATAGTAATTGACAATTGACAATTCGAACTAATCTGGTGGCTAGGTTGAAGGATAAGGACTACACAACTGTTAACTAAATATTAAGGAATTGAACACTTATAATAAGAATCTTTTCTTATCTTGGTTTATTATAAGATGCAAGAAAAGTCCTATGTATGACTTTTTAAGTTGTTACTCCATTCTCCCCCAAGTGGAGGAACGAAAGCCATCCAACCTATAAATAAACTTTGCTAGTGGTCACTGCCCCGGCAAAAATGCTCTTTATCAATGACGAAGCATCGCCACTAGCTATCTCCACCTCTCAATGTCGGTCAACCAGTAACAGGAAAACTTAATTTTTTATTCAAGTAATATTCTGATATATATTTTTTTTGAAGTTTTATATTTTTTATCCAAATTTTAATTCTTGATTTATATATATATTTAATTATTTTTACCATTACAAGAAAATAATAATATTATTAAGAAACCTTAATTTGTGAGATTTTGAAATGAATAAATATAATATTTGATCTTTTATTTGTAAGAACGCTTACGATTTATTTATAATAATTATTAGTAATTTTTTTTAGTTTTTAACCTTTGTTTTTAATCATAATTAACTATTCATTCCTTTATTTACAATGTTATAATGAATTGACAATATCAAATATACATTAAAATTTTACAGCAATATTCTTTTTATATACAATATATTTTACCATCACGATTGATAAAAGAGTTGAACAATTACAATAAAAATAAATTTTACGTACACTTGTTATTGAAAACATAGTAATCGTCAATATCCTCATCAACAAAAATCTAATGATAAAAACAAGGGCCAGAACTTGGCGGCGACCTTTGGCAGCAGCCGTCGCCGCAAAGGACTGCAGCGCTTCCTTCTATGTTCTGTAGCGTGTTCGTGCAGTTTAACGGAAACATGTTACGTCCTCACCTAAAATCTTCTTTCTTTTTTAATTTTTTTATTTTTTTTTCTGTTCGTACAACTCCTTTTATAATCCAATCCACTTACATTACATAAATTTTAAATACAACAAATTTTCATTTTTTAATTCTAATTACATTTGATGAACTAAATTCTTGACTTGTTTATATATATATATATAAAGTAAAATATAAATAATAATTATTCCTTAATACTTTGTATTAAACAAACGTGATATATTGAGTTCTGTATACATCAACTTCAAAAAATTTAAGATTTCACAAATTATATAAAACACTAAAAATAATAATTATTGTGTAATATAAATATATATGTATATAATTACAAAATATTTTTTAATAAATTTTTAATATAATATTTAATGATAATGTTATACTTCTTTAAAAAAAATCATAAGAATTTGTGTAATTAAATAAATATTGCACAATAAATATTATTTTTCATGTTTTATGTAATTTTTTGAAATTTTAAATTTTTTTAAAGTTCATGCATATAAAACCCAATGTATCACATTTGTTTAGTACAAGTATTAATGAATAATTAATATGGTGCTTGTAAATATATAAAAAAAATGAAGTTGCTTTTCATCAATTCATTACAACAAAAAAGACTTTTAGCGGCGATATTTGTCGTTGCTAAAAAGTATTCGGTTGTCATTAAAGAAAAAGTCGTCGCTAAAAATGTTGTCGATATAGGTCCGTCCTTGAAAAGGTCATTAGCGACGACAAATTGTCGTCGCTAAAAGTCTGACCTTTTGCGACAACAATGTCGTCGCAGAAAATAATTTCAAAATTCAAAAAATTTTGAAATTTGATTTTTAGCGGCGACACTTGTCGTCGCTATAGGAAAAGAAGTCGTCGTTGAAGATCTGACTTTCAGCGACGACAAAAGTCGTTGCTGAAAGTCAGATCTTCAGCGACGACTTCTTTCCCTATAGCGATGACAAGTGTCGCCGCTAAAGGTTTTTTGAATTTTTTTAAAAAAATTTAAATTCAAATTATCGTATATTTCAAATAATATATTATCTAAAATATTCTTTATTTTAATTAACTTGAATTGTTCAATATTTTTTTTAAAATTTAATTTAATATAAATTATACAATTATAATATATCAGTAATATTATTAATAATGTCTAACAATTTGATTCAACATAAAAAATTAATACTCATAAAGCAATGGTAAAAATAATACAGACTTCCTAGTTGTAAATTATATTTACAAATTTTATACTAAGTTAAATTTAAATAAATAAATTTAAAATTTACAACATACAAAATTAAATAATATGAAATTTTATATTAAATTAAACATACTATCAATTCTATTAATTTATTGCAAATTATTTGAGTAAATTAAATATATTATTACACAAAAAAAATATTATAACTTTTTATTCACGTACCTCAATGGTAAAAATCTACTGATCAACTCTGAATACTCTCCATGAACTAAGTTCAGTACTAATAATAACTAACAAATTAAAAGATACAACATACAAAATTAATACATATCAACATATATAAAAAATAAATATATTAAAATAAAAAAATTTAAAAGAAAGAGAAAGTTCAGAAACTTACCTCAGGTCCAAAAATTTCATACGCGCAAATGAGAAGGGAGGAGGCGCCTTAAATAAATAGCCAAAACTTTCACCAACGACTAAAAAATTTTGGTCGTCGGTGAAGGCTTTAGCGACGATCGAGGGACTTTCAGCGATGACAATATCGTCGCTAAAGCCTTGTTTCAGAATTTAGAATTAGGCTTTTAGCGGCGACAAAAGTCGTCGCTAAAAGCCTAAAAAAATTTTGGCAGTAAAATTTGGCCTTTAGCAGCGACACTGTCGTCGCTGAAAGCCTAAAAATTTCAAGACTTTCAGCGACGACACTGTCGTCGCTGAAAGTCTTGGCCTTCAGTCCGAAGATTCAAGACTTTCAACGACGACACTGTCGTCGCTGATGGTCCCCCCTTCAGCGACGACAATGTCATCGCTGAAAGTCTTGAACTTTCAGCGGCGACAATTGTCGCCGCTGAAGGCCAAATTTTACCGCCGAAAATTTTTTAGGCTTTTAGCGACGACTTTTGTCGCCGCTAAAAGCCTAATTCCTTCTCGCCGAACTTTCTGATTCCTTCTAAAAAGTCACGTCGCTTTTACCGACGACAATGTCGCCGGGAATACCTTTAGCGACGACCGAAATTTTGTCACCGCTAAAAGTGTCGTCGTTGTTGCTTCTTTTTCTTGTAGTGATTGCAATTAAAATTAAGAAAATGAAAAAAATTATTGTATTTAAAAATTATGTAATGTAAGTGGATTGGATTGCGAAAAGAGCTATAAAAATTGCAAAAAGTGAAATGATTGAAAGATTACTTCTTTAATCCCTCAAGTTTACTAAGTGGAAATCTCTAAGATCAATTATGAGGTTGAAATTGGAGGAGTTGCTTTCCTATAGGAATGGCAAGTTTGGCGAGCTCTAGAGTCGCTTCCTCTTCAATTTGATGTGCTGAAAATATCTTACAATACTCAAGAAGGAGAATGGACCATTAATGAGATGATTTCTATAGTGACTCAAGCAGAAGAGGATATGAAGAAGATAAAGATGCAAGTGGCGAATTTCGTCTCTCATGGTTCGAGTTCTGGACAAGCAAACAGGTCCTTTCAGAAGGATAATAAGGGGAAATATAATCATGAAAGGAAGAAGAATGATATAAGGGAGCAGCAACATAAGCGTAAGAAAGCCATATTCAAAGGAAATTGTAAATTCTGTAAGAAGTATGGGCACAAAAAGGCAAATTGCTTCAAATTTAAGAAATGAACTAACAAAGACTTATTTACTTTATATATAGATATAAATAATCAATTAATTTTGTGAAAATACTTATAATTAAAATGAAAAATGGGATTAGAAAGACTTATATTCTATAGTTTCAAAGTAAATTGAAATGCAAAATAGTTTTTTTTTGTTATTTTGGTATGGTTGCATTTTACTCTATTCAAAATTTGCAAATTTAAAATCATTAGTTATATAAAATTTATAATTAATACCTAATATCCATTTAATTAATCATTTCATTGAATTGCTTAATTTTTTCAAGAAGTTTTTACAATGAAATCACAATATTAACGTATATTCATTTATTATATCATTTTGTCATGTATAATTTTAATATTATATAATTAAATAAAATAAAATTAGATAAATATAATTTTAATTAAATATTTAAAAATAAATTGTGAAATTATCCGCAAAAATATGTAATTAATCAATATACAACAATATTATGATTCTTATTTAAAAAGTTAATAAAAATTATATAATTTAGTAAAATAATTAATTAAATGAATAATAAATGTTAATTTTAATTTTTTATAATTTAAAAATTTTATTTGCAAGTTTCGAAAATTAATAGTTTTAAAATGTAACTATCCCAAGAAGTATTTTACCTTTTTTTCTTAAGTTGAACACGGGTATAGATAGAGACAAAGTCAATTGAGAGGCGGTGGGCCGGCTACGTAATCTCATTCATTTCTCTCCGACCTATTTAGTGGGTTATTAATTTATTATTATTTTTTTATATATTAATTATAAAAAGGGTTTGAATGAACTCTAACGTGTTACTCAAGTCCTTACGCTATCTATCTTATCTCATTAACTTGCTATTTTCTCAAACTAGTATGCTTCACAAGGTTTATGCATTCCTGAAATATTAATATATATAAACTAGCGCTACCACAAATTTATATATATTAATTTAATATATATAAATTAGTATATATTAATATTTATGCATTCCTGAAATATTAATATATATTAATAAACTAATAAATATATATTAGTATATTAACAACAAGATTTATGCTTCACAGGATTTTTTTATATATTAATTATAAAAAGGGTTTTTAATTAATGGTCAAATATTCAATGTATATCTGTTGATTAATTTATGCATACCTGAAGTCATATGATACTATAATCTAAACAATTATACCAAGGATGTTACGCATAATTCTTTATGTGCTTGTTGTGTGATTCACCGTCTAGATTATTATACGTATTTTAATTGTTCAATTCGTTATTATTAATAGTTACAGTTTGAAAATTATAATAATTATTAATATTGTAATTATTTTCCTTACAAAATAGAACAATCAACTTAAATGAAGAATCATCCAATAAATGCTAAAGGAATTTTAATTAAATTTTATCCTCATACAAAATTATATTTATAGAAAATATTGTTCGATATTTTTTTCTTTGTTTATGGCTGTCAGCATGAAATTACTGAAGAATTACGCCAAAAGTTTGTTTATTTTTTAATTAATGATTTTTGAGTTAAATTCTTATGAATGCATTCTTTGTTACCAGTTATTTATTCTCAGCTTTCACATTATCCCTTTAATATTGGAAGAGTTGAATGAAGAGAATTGTATTCGTCAAGAATCAAATTAAGAGAAATATAAAATATAAAAAACTAAATCAAAAGAAATTTGCACCCGTGAGGAATCAAAATAATATACCACTCATATTCCAAGTCTTTCCTAGGCCAAGATGATGTTACTTCATCGTCTAAAAATATCACAATTTTGTAATCAGGATTATTTTGGTATTTTATTTTTTTGCTTTTGTTTCGACACGACTCTCATAATTTGGATTCCATCGTAAATTTCACATCCTCTTCTAGAAACTCTATGTCCTCACGTCATTTTTTTTTTATGTGAGTTAAAATTTATTCTTATTAAAAGACATGTAACCAGAATTGTTAGTTAAATTTTCCCTAAAGAAACCGTAAATTAATTAATAGTGTGTTCGGATAAATAATTCCAGGCGTGCAATTCTTTTAACGAGGATTTCAAATTCCTGTTGTTGAAATCTCCGTTTGGCTACCAAATTAATGGAATTTTAAAGAAATTTTTTGCATTTGAAATGAAGTCATTCATAGTTTTTGTATTTGAAATTTTTTGAAATTTATAAATGTTTCGTGTTTACACAACCTCTGATCCATACATGTAGAAAAGTAAGCGTTTATGTAGTTGCTGCGACGTGCTGGTAGAGAATTGTCCTCACCAAGGCTATTGCGGAGCAATCCCATTATGGCACCCTCTCAAGAGATTCTTCATGTATGATTTCTCCCCAAATAAATATTAATGATACAGGTAATTTTCCATGCAATATTACTGGCTCCTTTTTTTTATCTATTGCATTTTAAAGAAATTTTTTATTCTTTTTTATCTGTTACTTTAAATTTTTAATAAAGTATTAAATATTTTTCTTTAAAATTATTTTTTTACTAATAAATATTTTATTATTTTATACTCTAAACCTATTTGTATTTATATCATCGTATTTTTCTTTTTATTTTCAACTATTTTAAATTTTGAGCATAAAAGATAATTGAAGATAAACAAATTAAATTACTTTTTTTAATATGTATGAAAATGATTACTCAGTGATAGATAATAAGAAATGGATGAAGTATATTTTAATGATTGTATTCATTGATAATTAATTTGATTGATATTAACACAATCATTACAACAAACATAATTTGTTTTTTTAATAATAGAGGTGATTAAACTCTCAGATGTGTGTATTTATAGATTAAGAATTGAACTCTATAAATAGAAAAAAATATAAAACATATAAAATATATCAAATATTATTTAAGTTAAAAATTCTCTAACACAACAAAAACTATTTTAACAGCATGAGTTCTGGAGAAAATACTGTGAAGGTTTTTGCTTGCTATGGGCAAACGCTTTTGTTGTTTCAATCGGAAAATCAGCTTTCATTGGAAGAAAACTAGTACGCCTTTTACGCTAAACTTCAATGCGGCTTCCCTACTATCCTCGACAATGAAGGTCACAGGCAAACGAGAAAGACTTTTCATGGTAAGTTTCTCTTTCCACGTACGAGAGAGTAAATATTGCGTTGGGATCGGAAAACCTATGTATTTTTAGATCTCATGCATTAAATTAGTTTAAAGAAGTATATTAAAAAGAACTAAGGAAAAATATATTAAAATACAATAAAATTATATGTTTAATTGATTTAATGCACAAGTTAAATTCATTCAATTCAACGCAAAAATCTGGGGTTGGTTGCAGATCTTTGTTAATATTAATTAATTATACACTATCAAGTATTTATATATTATGAAATTTTTTTAACTATTATTATATTTTTTAATCATATATCTTTCGTGATAGCGTAAAAACTTGTTATTGGGACACAATCAAATTCGAGCTAATTGAGAAAGCGCAGAACCACTTAGAGTGCTCCACGTAGCATACGTTCATTTTTCCTTTTTCTGACATTTCAACCCGAACTGCCTATATATACCAACGCGCACTTGAACCAAAAACTCATCCCCCAACAATTCATTGCTACAAAACATGAAGATCACCAGAGTTGCTTTCTTCCTCCCTTTGGCCGTCTTTTTCTTCGCAGGTTTGTTAAACCATTCCCCCTCTCCCTTCCTTCTCCAGTTAATTTCTTCAAATTTAATCTTACACCAAGAATCTCTTTCCCTCTTGCTCAAACAAATCTCAAGAGATTATGCTTTTGACTAAAATGATCAATTATATTTATGAATATATATTTCTGGTTTAGAGTTTCTTGTGTGATTATATATGGATAAAATAGTGATCCTTTTAATTTTGGTTTATTGATAAGGACATTTATATTTAAGAGTTTCAATATATTATTCAAATTTCCAATGATCTCACTACCTTGTAAGCAAAATAGCGATGTAATGATATAAATTTATTTCATGGTCAAAAAAAAAAAAAAGATATAAATTTATTTTACAGAAGTCAAAAGAGAGTATAAAAATTTACATACCAATAACATCACTATATTTTCTCCTTCAATTGTTGATAAGTGCACATATACGAATTATGAAGTAATTTATGCCATGCATAAAGTAATTTGTCACTGTTTCTCGAATGCTGTCAAGCCAATGCATGCAGGCAGTAATAATCAGCAAAATTATAATATTTTTACGCTTACTTCAGCACCATATTGTCTCAATGAAATAAATTTATAATATTTAACCCTGACATATTTTTTTTTTATCCATAACAGCAGCCAATGCAGCTACAATTACCTTCACCAACCAGTGCTCCTACACCGTATGGCCAGCAACCCTAGCCGGCAGTCCAAGCCCCCAATTATCACAAACCGGCTTTGAGTTACAAACTGGAGCTTCCGACTCGGTAGATGTCCCGTCTTCTTGGTCAGGACGCTTCTGGGCTCGCACCGGATGCTCCAGCGATTCCGGAGAATTCGCTTGCGCCACCGGAGACTGTGCCTCCGGCCAAGTAGGCTGCAACGGCGCCGGTGGAAACCCGCCAGCAACTTTGGCAGAGCTCACGGTTGCAGCTAACGGCGGACAAGATTACTACGACATTAGCAATGTGGATGGATTCAACGTGCCGATGTCCATTGCTCCGCAAGGCGGAAACGGTGATTGCCAACCTTCAAGCTGTCCTGCAAACATAAACTCGGCTTGCCCGGCAGAATTGCAAATGATAGGGTCTGACGGGAGCGTCATCGCCTGCAAGAGTGCGTGCTTGGCTTTCAATCAGGATCAGTACTGTTGCCGCGGAGCTTACGGCACGGCGCAAACATGCCCACCGACGAACTACTCGCAGTTTTTCAAGCAGCAGTGCCCTGATGCTTATAGCTATCCTTATGATGATCAAACTAGCACCTTTACTTGTTCCGGCGGGCCTAACTACACGGTCACTTTCTGCCCTTGATCCCAGCATGAGATTGTAATAGAAGCGAAAAATCGTACTTACTATAGCAATAAACTGTCATGTGATACTTTTTTGTATCCCTGTCAACCATGTGTATTTCTACGAAGTTCGGTGATTTTTCTTAATTATAATTTGTTTTCACTTTTCCTCGATGTATAAGAGTTTTATGTTACGAATGTTAACATAGATTTCAAATAAGGAAATTGAAGATTATTAGGGTTTTGGGAGGGAGGATTATAGCATGCCAGCAAACAACACCGTGCCGCGATAAAACTTCAAAACCTGATTTTTAAATTGCAATTGTGATTGTGATATAGTTTTTCCTGTGATCATAGATACAGTGAAAGTAAAAATGCGGCTGCTGAACATTATACCCATCGCATTGTATAATAAAGAGAGTTTAAATTTATTTTATTGTCGGTTTAAAAATTTTATACTATATTAATAAAAATATGATACATCATTAAAAAAATTAATAATTATTAATAATAGATATTTTAATAATTTTTATTAGCGCGATAATATATAAATAAGTAATAATATAAAATATTAAGGATAGATCAAATTTAAATCTTAATAAACATTATACAATAATTATTATTTTATATTATTTGATATTAATTCTTTTAATTGAATATACTATTATATCATATTAAATAAAATCAATTTTTTAAATAAAATATCAAAAATTTCATCTTCTCTTATGTTGAAAAGTCTTGCAAATGGGTGTATTTTGTCGTGGCCTTTGGGGTCAAAACAGTATTGAAGTGTTGCTTTCGCAAGTTAACATTGCGTCTGTGATTTTTTAAGGAAGGCAACAATTACAATGTGATGCAGTTGCCACGTCCCTCGCATCTACAACATTAACGTAGCAACACCGCATTTTGAAACCTCAATCGGTACCATAAAAGACAATGGGTCTGTTTACACTGTTTCTAAGAACATTCGGTAATTATTTTCAAAATATATATATCTAAAAATTATAACTTCAAATATGTATTTTAAAAATAAAAATAAAATAATCTTAAAATAATTTTAATTTATTTTTATTTTTGATCACATTTATAATTAAATAAAATATTTTCTTATTTATTCTTTCGAACATTTTTTATTTTTTATTTTTAATCTTAAAATAATTTTTAAAAATAAAAAGCAGAAATATATCCAAACTAATCATTTAGATGAGCGAAAGGGCGAATTTCTCTTATAAATTAAAAGCTGTTCTACATAGCTTTCGCATTTTGGTTTGGGCTCCGATTTGGAAGATATTTTTTCTATAAGCATATTTCATTTATTTGTACATAAGTAGAGGGGTGATATATTGCCTATATATTTTAATTATAAAATTATGATACGTAAAGTTATGAAAGCAAAAGAAAATATTTTTTCTTTAAAATATGATATTATTTTTTTCCATCTTCTCTTTACTTAATATTCACTACAACCAAAAAGGTTTTTAGAATTGTCGTCGCTATAAAATACTCGATCATCACTGAAAGTAAAAATCATTGGAGAAGATGTTGTCAGTATAGATTCGTCAGTGAAGGAAGCAACACCAACGACCATGCAATCATTGATAAAATTGATAAAATGTTGAAACTTCTGCAATAATATTGTCGTTGCAGAAAATATTTTCAAAATTAAAAAGTTTTTGAATTTTAAATTTTTAGCAATAATAATTGTCATTATTATTAGTTTGAAATAAAAAATAATAAACTATTAGCAATATTTTTACGATAACAATATCATCGCTGAAATTCAAACTTTCAACGATGACAATGTCATTGTTATAGAATTTAAATTAAATAAATTTAAAAATGAAACCACCCTTTTAGCAACGATAATATTATCGATAAAAGTTTTAAAGTATAAAAAATCATTGTATATTAAAGTTACAATTAGATATAATTAAATATATTATATTTAGTAATATAATATGAAAATATTTTTACTTCAATTCAATTGAATTAATTTGATATTCTTTAATTTAATTTTATCTAATTTATATTGTACAAATAAAATACACTAGCAATATTAATAATAATGTGCAACACAATTCATATAAAAAATAAAGACTTATATTTATAACTGTATAATTATTTATACATAGATAAAAAATTATATATACATGGCTATATAAATGTTTATACACGAAAAAAAAACTATATATATAAAACAATCTAAAGGGAGGGAAGATGTAGATAAATTGATATATCATCATCCGAGTCATGACTATTATCATTATCATCCTAATGGTATGGATGATACATTTAAAGTGATGGATAGGCAGGATTGGGTGGTTGGGCAGAGGGAGTACTTGCAAATCTACTTGACCCAAGTTATGTAGCAATAAATGGAGGCATAGGCAGTATAAGACCCTGCTATCTGAGTAGAGACATGAGCTTTGTTGGGTTTATCCCAAATTGTTGTTGCATCTATTGTTGTTGACCAAGTTGCTGCTCTTGCTCCTAAATCAATTGATGGCTTTGCTAAAGTTGCTCCTGGCTTTACTTTAGTTGTGGTCAGCTTTGTTGCAACTAGAACATGTATTGAGAACTTGCCTTAGAATTGGAGGTGCTTGCCAAATGGTATGCCTGGCTAGCTAGCACAAGACTGACCACCCTCTTACACCCTTGACGAGTGTTAGGCATTTTATCGGCAATGGTAGCATTGTCGACTCGTATAGGAGTGTTGGGCGAGCTAGTGGATGACACATTGAACTGCATATGCTGGCTTGTTAGCTCACTTATTTTCATTTTAAATTATTAAAACAAAAATCAATTATAAAAAGTATAAGACATATTCATAAAATTCTATTTAAAATATAAGGTTTAGCTAACTTACATACTGCTTCTCAGGGGTTGGATGCACCCACTCCCTCATCCTATATGTGTGTTGGTCCCTAAAATTCTCTAGGGCCAGTTACAGCTCACCCGTTTCCCTATTTCTTTGTTCATATTTTACAAGAGAAAAAAAGGAATGGGTATAATTATTGTGTTGAAAAGAGATTATACATTTAAAACATGAATAATAAGTTGAATTACCTTATCATAGTAATGTGCAATAATGGATTTTGACTCATGCCAATCATTCACCACCTTCTTTGCCCTGTTATCTACATTCCTCATAGACAACTTGTGCAAATAAAAAAATAACCATATGATATAGTTACATTTATAATTTAGATATATGAAATAATGATGTAACTTTATTAAATATTATACTTACCTTATAATCATTGTTGTTAAAGAAGTTCACACATTTCTGCCACGTTTAGGGTGAGACAGATCACGGCACATAGTGCTTAGCACAGTCTAGGTCAAAATCTTAGTCTCGATCGCTCTCGTGCTAAAGAAAATATCTATTCAACATGTACTTTCAATCTCTATACAGGTCGGTAGTACTCCACATCAGACCACTGAGTGCTTTATCTCACTCAGCGTCAAAGATGCCCTGGAACTCAAAGTGGGATTGCATTGAAATACATTTAACAAATTAGTGAATACTATATCCAAAAATTTCAAAATCAATTGTAACTAAATTAAGATAGGAAAGAGATGAATACTTATACAAACCTCCTACAAGACTCTGTCTTGCAGCGCTAAGGCACTGGTTGCCATGATTTATAATAAAGCAGTACATGTGCTCGAATAATGCTACCTATATTGTGGGGGAGATGGCCAACATTCTCAACTACTACATGCCATGTACTAGTCATATCAAACAAGAAAGGCACCAATTGCCCCTACTCTTCTCCATCTTCTCATGTAATCTGAGGGACCTATTCAGGTTTCTCTTTCTCGGAACTGTAACTTTGATAGATAATAGAAAATATCAATATCATAAATTCAAATTTAATAACTAAACAACTTAAGTGTGCATAATAAGAAAAGATATCTAATACCTTGCGTTGTGATGGAAGGTGAGTAGGATGATGTGAAGGGTCCCTTCTAGCGTTACCTTTTTGGTGTCGTGCCTCAACGTCCATCATAATTGGGATAGTACACATTTTATAAGTATTTAAAAGAAATGTTCACAATTGAATCAAATGATGATCAGATATAAATTACTATACTTATAAAATAAAATTACACTAGCTCTTACATAATTATGTGTTATATTGCAAAAAAATAGTTTCCTTAATATGAATTAGTATCGGTGAACCTAACTAATTTATCCTCATGATCATTAATTTTTCCATCATTATTAGATTATAGAAGTCCCTCCCCTATATAATCTTCAATCATTTTATCTTTGAAACTATTTTCATCATCGATAAGGATGTCCACTCCTTCTACAGTAGATTTAGTATTCTTGGAAGGTGAAATGATTGAAAAATTACTTCTTTAATCCCTTAAGTTTACTAAGTGAAAATCTCTAAGATCAATTGTGAGGTTAAAATTGGAGGAGTTGCTTTCCTGTAGGAATGGTAAGTTTTGTACACTAATATTATTATTAGGTAGATCCCATATGTTGCAATGCACCACTGATTAAGAAGATCTCTGACATAGAAAATTGTTTTGCTTAGATTGCAAGTATGTAGGGGTCATCTTTGTACCATTGCCCACTGATAAAGATACTTATAATATTCTTGTCAATGCAAAGTTTCTTCTTTCTAGGATCAATGTCATACCACTTACACTTGAATAAAGTCACACTGTATTCATTTAAATAAGTCAACTCTATAATTTCCTCTGGTATACTATAAAACATATTACCTTCAATTCTCGAAATTGAAATGCCACTGTTATGTGTTCTATGCATCACATCTGGAGATTTGACCATAAAGCGCACTCCATTTACCATACATATTAAGTATACCATGATAGTAAAATTGGGATTGGAAGCTAATAATAGTATTTCTTCAATGGCTTTTGGAGAATCATTCTTATGTAAATGGTACATCTATAAATATAGTATTTTTATGAAGATTTAAATTAGGGAAAAAGTATAAGTAAAGAATGACATTTACATGATTGGTATAGCACAACTGGAAAAAAATAAACCTTTACCTTTGAGTAAAATCATATGACAAATTTTGTTCTTTGTAACTTATCTATATTTTCAACACCACTTTATTCAATCAGTGCTCACTATAGAATATATACATTAGTTTGTTACAATTAATTGGGAGAAAAGCATGAATAATTATAGAAACTTACTGGAGATATTTTTTGATCTTGACATAGCTATTCAAGATGTATCATATGGCAACATCTCGACCTTCCTATCAAAGTGGGATATGATCTTTTTTTCTAGTGGTTGATATTAAGTTTAAACACTGACAATGCCTATTTTATGTGTTTGGATGCAACATCTTGGTTTTGGTCAAGCCAATTAAATCTAGTTTCCAATCTTTCCAAGTATATGGAACAAAATGTTAACGCCTCATCAATAACATATCCTTTTACAATTGAACCCTCAGGCTAAGCATGATTCTTGACATAATCTTTTAACTTTTTAATGTATCTCTCATATGGGTACATCTATTGAAAATGGATGCGATTTCCCTACAATGCTTTGTAAAGCAAGTGCATCACTAAGTGAACCACTATGTCAGAGAATGTCAGAGAGTATATCCTTTCAAGTTTATATAAAATGATGACAATGTCTTGTTTGACTTGCAGGACATCCCTCTTGTTAAGAGTCCTAGTGTATATTTGATTAAAGAAGTTACATAATTCTATAATTAGATATGATAGTTCTTTCAATAAAAATGCTTGAACCGAGGGTTCTAACAATCTTTGCATGATAATATGATAGTCATGTGATTTCAACTCTTTTAATTTTATATCACAATTAGTCACATTCTTGCTTAGACTTCTAGCAAACTTGTCAAATAATTTCACATTCTTTAAAAACTAGCAAAACCATATTCATTCCTCCTAGTTGAAGGTGTATACAACACGTGGTTTGAAAAGTTAGCCCCTTTTTTCATATAGATGCAAGTATGGTCTTATCTTCATATTTATCAGATCTCATCTTACATTATTTTTATATTTTGTTTTATGCTCAATATCTAATAATGTACCCAAAATACTATCATATACATTCTTCTCAACATGTATCACATCAATATTATACCTTAAGTTTATTGTTAGCTAATACGAAAAGTAAAAAAATATGATTCTTTTACTTTGATTAAGTTCATTGACACCCTTTTTCTGCTTTAGACCACCAAACTAAACATGTTTTTTTTTCTAGGAAGCCTTTATGCCACCTTGCCTAATTGGTCAATGATAATTTTATTTGTAAGAGGATGAAAGGGGCTTTCCTCTTTGGCCTCCCATTGAATTCCTTCCTATTTCTTCATGTGTGACTCCTTGGAAGCTAATGATGATGACTAACATAAATAATTTTCCCCTTAACTTAAATTGATGAAGTATCATCATTACACACAGAACATGCTTTATAGCCTTGTCCACTCCACCTAAATAGACTACTTTGAGTAGGAAAATCATTTACAGTCTACAACAAAGCTGTCCACATGTTAAACATTATATTTATGTTAGGATCCTGAGTCTCAACTCCCTCTCCTACATATGCCTTAACTCTTTTACAACCGGTCTTAGGAAGACATAGATATCCTTACCTCATGATTGTGGCCTCGGTATTAATAAGATCAACATGAAAAAGGATTGGTTCATGCAAATCCATGGGGAGCAAGTTATAGGTAGTTATGACCATTGGTTACATGCTATATGATAAGTTCGTATCACCAAAAAGATTAAATCTATCCACACTTAAGCCTAACCTAATATTTTGTGGGTCAGCCAAAAAATTAGGATGCCTCCTATTGAATTCTTGCTAAGCTTCTCCATCAACAAGATGGTACATTACCCTATCCTTTGTTGACCTTCTAGTATAATGCCATGTCATATCCTTTGCGGTATGCCTCAACCCATACAATCGTTTTAAACAAGGAGTTAATGGAAAATATTGAACTACTTTTTGAGCCATCTTTTTTCCTTTCCTATTTTTATCTACCCATTGGCTTTTCCCACAGATTGGATAATTATCCTTGAAGCATGTTCTTTCTAAAAAAGTGCACAGTCATGCTTGCACAAATAGATTCACTTATATCCCAACCTTAACTTATTAAGCCATTTCTTTGCACTATAATGTGATTTTGGCAATTTGTTGTCCTTTGAATGTGCTTCTTTCAACAACTTCAAAAGATCATTAAAAGACTTGTTAGTCCACTTATGTAACAACTTTAAGTGTATGAGTTTTATTAGAAAGTTTAAAGCTAAAAATGATGTGCATTCTGGATATAGTTTAGTTTCTACTTGTTCAAATAGATCATCACAACCACTATAATTCGATCCCATTCCCTCGAATGTATCCTTATTCTTTACTCCTCCGTTGCAAGCTACATCTTTAGTTATGTGAGGGTCGATGAAATTGTGTATCATATCCACCATTTAATTCCTATAATGAGGAGATATCCTTTCGTCCCTTTAGAAGTTGAAACATCTGCATCATCATAATGTACCCAATTTATGTATAATGGATGAAATCCATTATTTATAATATGTGCCTCTAATGTCCCTAATGTTTGAAACAATAGATTCATGCACTTCTTACATGAGTATCTCACTAAACCCTTTTCATCAACAAAGTTCTTAGATTTCTCAACAAATGTCATCACACCATTTCAATATTTATCTGATAAGCAATTTTGTAGACGGGTCCAGCTTTTATCCATAGACATTGTACCATTGAACAGGAAGAAGATAACTTCTTATGGAATTAAGTGTTGTGATCAATGTTTGTTATATGCCCCAAATCCATTGTATCACTCCAATCCTAAAAGGTAGGATCCTATCCCATTTGAGATATTTTTGTAGTTGTAATTTCATCAATTTATCCACGCTCCTTATCTTTTACACATAGAAATTTTGTCAGCATATCCCCATAGTTCTCCAATGTATAAACTATACATTGGTATAGTTCACACTTAAAGAATAGTTAAGATGCTAAGAAATTTTTATAATGTCAAACGAGACTTAGATAAATTATCAATTATAACTACAATACATATCCCAAATTGTTTAACTTTATAGGACAATTTAAGGTTTGATTGATGTACATAGATTAACCAACCCTTGAATGGGTCTAAGTTTATAATGCTAATGCAAATGCTATTTAAAATTATAATGCTATTTAAAATTATTGTAAAAATATATTTACAATATTTTTAAACTCACATTACGACATTTTATGAGTACCATTATTCAAGCTGTATTATTTTCTGCATTGTTGACTTTATTAGCTATCCATGTAAAATGCTATGTTTAACATTTTTAAATTAAAAATTCAATTTTGTAACCTAATCTACTACATTCATTGGATGTACAGTTTAACTCTCTTGATGAGATATGTATTTTATAAGTATTGTTATGGATTGTATTTTGTACAAAAAGTCTCAATGATGTCAAAATTTAAATTCTTGTAATCTTTTTGAAATTCCTATTCATATCATTGTAGAGTCTTCATTAAATACAATTGTAAGATTTATTTTTTTCTGTTTATATATATTTTTTATTAAAGTATAGTTACAAAGTTACATGTTTTCAATATTTACATTATGACGCCTATTAGCTTTTGGCATAATATGGAGCATTGACATTGGCATACTTGTTAGGTTTTTATTCAAATTAAATTTGAATTAGTTTCATAATATCTAAAATCTTATTGCATTTGTATAAAATTTAATTTATGTAAGGCCATTAATTGTGCCCTATTTGTGAAGGTTTTCATTAGTTTATAAAGTACTGTACTTTCCTCAATTATTATATTGAAAAATAATTTGTGTTAGAGAATATTATTTATTATATTATTTAAATTTTTATTTTCTTTATTTTATTTAAAGTTTGATCTTTTTTATAAAATATTTAAATTATAATAAAATAGACAAAATAAAAAGAAGAAAAATAATAAGTGAGTTAGAGATTAATACATGAGTTTAATATAAAATATGTACTTATTAAGTATATTTTCATCGTAAGCATAAAATATATCATATTATGTTATAATATACAACTTAATGATATTAGCATTTGAATTATAGATATTATGAGAGAATATAAAAAAAATGTTCTATTAGAGTTGAAACATATCCCTAAAAAATCACAATTGATATATATATATATATATATATATATATATATATATTCAATTTTAAATACAGATTGATAAATTTTAAATAGATAAATATTTTTTAATTTATATATTATTTTTATTTAATAATAAAACATGTAATTAATTATTTTGATTAATACTTTCAATATTAAAAATTTAAATTATTAAAAATATATTTAATATAAAAATAAATATATTATGTTATATTTATATTATTTTTCACATAAGTATCTAAAATATAAATCCTAAACTTTAAGATTTGATTGGTAAATATTTGAATGAAATATTTTTACTTTTTATATAGTAAAGTAAAATTATGATAATGATTAAGATGCATCATTTTTAGATGTATAAATGGTCTTTAGATATTAAATTTTATTAAAAATATAAAGTTTGATCTTTATTTCATAAATTTTATTAAATTTCATTAAATTTGATTACTTTTTAAACCTTAGGTTTTGATCCTTGTTTTGTATTCTTAAATAATATAAGGTTTTCATTTGTACAAATGTTCTGATCCTTGTTTAAAGCTTTTTATTTGAAATTATGATATATCTTATATTGAATATATTTTATAATATTTTAAATTTTATTTTCTCTATTTTATATTACTTAATTACATATTTTATATTAAATTTTTAATCAGTTCATTATGCAAAATTACATCCTAGAGTAAGAATTTTGTTCTCCTAAACAACATCCTAAATTCTAAAATTTGTAAACAAAATGTCATAACAATTCAATCTTATATTAACCTAACTAAATAATTTATGCACATATTGCATTATACAAAATTACAATTCAAGGGTTACAAAACAACAACAAAAAGTATATTTATAACTTCCACATTAAAACAAAACTACATAAATACATTCAACATTTATAATATATAAAACTAATCAAAATTTATTTCATACTAAAATAATGACATCATCAAATTAAATAAATTTATTTCAAACTATTCATCTCATAAATTACATATTATAACAAAATATTATTAAATTTAATTTACTTACCTCAATGGAAAAATATCTACTAAACTAATAGTCTTAAAATGCCTACCATGAGCAACAATGAACAACAATAATAGCTAACAAATCAAAATTAGAATACATTAAAAATGAAAGATGAATTATAATAAAAAAATAAAAAGGGATCTTATGGAAAAACTTACCTTAGTCTCTTGTCTTTGCTACTTTTGTCGCCACCATGCAAAATGAGAGTTTGGAGGCACTGAGGGTGAATTTTTGGACAAACTCTTCAGTGATGACAAGTTTCTTGATCGTTACTAAAGAGTCGTCGGTAAAAATTCAAAATCTTCATCGATGACAATGTCATTGGTATAAATGGAATATCTATTGGCATAATTTCTTGTGCCACTCTTTGATGATGATATTTGTCATCACTAAAACTTTCATACTTTCATCGACGATAGATGTCGTTGCTAAAGAATGGCATGGAAAATTGTTCCTAACCCTTTTAGCGACGATATTGTTGTTGCTGAAAGTCTAAACTAAAAAATGGCACAAGAAACAAGGCATTATTTTCAGTGATAACATTTGCCATTGGTGAAAGTTATATTTTCAATGACGATAATTATTGTCACTAAAAATGTTATTTCTTGCCTATTTTTCTTATTCAATCTTTAGCAATGACAATTGTGGTTGGTAAAGGTTTGGAATCTTTACCAATGACAAATGTTGCCATTGAACATTATTTTTTCTTGCCAAATTTTTTTAGGTAAAAAAAATGGCATTATTTTTATTTTGGTATTCATTGATGATAATGTTGTCAGTAAAACTATCACCGACAACCAAATTTTTGTCATCATTAAAGTTGTCATTAGTGTTACCCTTTTTTATTGTAATGATTGAATAAATAAGTCAAGAGTCTTTAATATTCTTTGAAAATTTTGTATCTTTTTTTTCATTCAAAATTTGATTCTTGATTTATATATATATATATAGTAATTTAATAAATAAAATATTTTCACCATTTGAATTTATTATAAGAAATATATTGTTTTGTTAAACATAAACACCCTACATTTCAAGTCTCAATTTCCTATGGTGAGTCTGGAGTTTGTTATGCCGTTGACAACACATGTGAGGAGGAAGGCCTTATACAAAAATCCAACATTAAGTTTGAAAAACTTATATAAAAGCTCAAGAAAAAAATTAAGGGTCTAGGTAACTTAGAAACCTAAAGATTTGGTCTAAAATTAAAATAAATTATATTATATCATTTGGTCTATTTTTGCTTAAATTCTTTAGTCCTAAATTTGACATTAGATGTAAAAAAAAAAAGGCCGAAAGAAGGTCTAAACTCATGGAGGAAGCCAATAGTAATTAGGTGAATTACTGAAAAATTAGAGACATTAATCTTTTAGATCATATAATTGGAAGATTTTTATTGGATTTGAGAAAATTAATCTTCTAATTTTCCAGCCATCAAAACCATGTAACATGTGCCAAATTATCACCAAATTTTTATAAAAAAAACATAAAAAGAGTAGTTTATGAAGGAAATTTTTTACTAGGGTTTTATATAAGGTTTTTAGGGTCATTTTATCACAAAATTTTTGCTCTCTCTTAGCCTCAAAATTGTGCTCTCATAAGGTTTTTCTAGTAGGGTTTTCAATTTTCCAACAATTCCTAAGAGGTTCTCCAAATGATTCCATCTAGTTCTTGTAAGGTAACTTAGGTTTCTCTTCATCTCCTTTAAGTTTTTATAAAAATTTTCTTTTCAAGACTCCTAAAACTTAGTTTATTTTAGTGAATTTGCTACTTTACAAAGTCTTTGACTAGCTAGATAATCAAGAATTTAAGGTGAGTGATAACTGTTCATCGTTCCTTTGTGTTTTCTCATGAAAAATAAAGAATATAATGATACATGCTATTACATGTGTTAAGTTGATTTATGGTACTATATGGTTCAATTTTGGTATTATATAAATGTTGATATGATAATATATGTGATAATATAATATTGGTATCTTAGTGATAAGATTGGTTGGAGAGGATCCACTAAGTTTCCATGAGAGATGATAATAGAGTTTTTGTTAAGTTTGGAGAAAAAGCTTTCAAGAAAGGACCATGATTTCTTTTCTATTACTTTTTAGAATCAAGGATTTAGGAATTGCTAAAATTTTAATTTTTGATATTTTAATGTTATAAGTAGTGTTAGGATAGATGTGAAAAGAATTAAAAAATTTTGAAAATTTTAAATATATGAAAAGTGAATTTTTATGAACTTTGGTTATAAGAGTTTAAAATAGAATTTGAATTTTGTGTTCTAAAGTTTGGTGTTGTTTGTGTAATAATTTAATTGAGAAAAATTAGAGGAATTAATGTTATTTGATTATTGTTATGTTAGTGAGCTTGTATAAAGATTTCATGACAATTAAAATTGATTTGAATGCTAAGAAAGTTCCTTTATTACAATAACTCCAAAACTGCCCATATTTGGCAACTTTGTATATTTGGTTCTGTATGAATAGTATCAATGTGATATTTTTATGAAATAATTGAAATTTTCCATCATTCAACATGCTAGGAATGTTATTAAAAATTTGGTGATGATTGGAAGTGACTTGAATGTTGAAAAGGAACTTTTATTGAAACTACTCACGTGCTAACTTGTTTGAAATTCATGTTTTTGATATTGTGTGAATGGTATCCAAGAATGAGAAAATTGTAAGAAAATTAATATTTGATGATTTGCAATATGTTAGGAGCATTAGATAAAATTTTAATAAAAATTTGAATTGATTTATGAGCTTAAAAGGCTCCAAATTTTGCAAGTATTTATATCACCCAACAAGTTAAATTTTTTATACTTCTTATTAAGAAATGTTACAAGTAATTATGATACATTTGATGATGCTTGATCCATGATTGATAGCCATTCAAAAGAGTCAAGTGTTGTTATTATCTTAAATGGAAAGGTTGTATATCAACCTTAGACATGATGATATGTGATGATGAATTGAATATATGAAAATGACAATTTGTGTTAACAAAACTCAAATGGAATAATTGGTGTTTTGACCATATCTAATGAAATGAACAATTGATGCATATGATTGGCATCTTATCATTGCTCTTTTTAAATATGCTATGTGGGGGGGGGGGAGGAATATGCATCCATAGTAGAGAAGGAGAGAAATGTTAAGGGTTGGAGGGACAAGGTGGTGGCCTTGTGCTTAGGATGATGGGAAATAAGGTTGGATTTAAGATATAAGATGAAACTTGTATACCGATTATATCCATTCTATTTAACAAACATTAAGAGTGACAAATTGGCCAATTTGTTACCAAATATTACATTACAACAAGTATATAAGAGCTTAAATTAATTATTACACATTGTTATATATTTAGTCATTTATGGTGAAAACTCTTTAGAAAAAGGAGAAGAGTAGCTACTTACTGAGTATTTTAATGCTTACATTCTTTCTGTTATATTTTATTTATAGATTCAGAACATGATCCCATAAAGATAACTAACACTTGTGCAAGAACCTTCCTCTCTCCTTAGGGAACCTTCTAGATAATATTTTGTTATAATATCCAAATTTTTATAGCTAGTCCCGTGTAGATTATACTACAAAGCTAAGAAAAATAAATTTTGAGTCTAACCTTTTCCAAGCCAATCCTACTAAATAAATCTATTAACATGAAGGTGTAGCTAATAACTGTAGCTCAATTAATGTGCCAACTTTTTCTTCCTCATCCATAGAATTGGACCCTAAGGAAGACAGTGAATGAAAACAAATTGGTTCTAGCTAAAGGCTCTTACTTCTAGAAGAATTTGTGTTTAGAGTTATGCTTTTTCAAAAATTTTGTATAAATATTTTTAGGATATACAAATTATATTTTGAACTTTCTTATGCTCTGCAAGTAATATTATTTTTTATGAATACTTATATGTATTCTTAGTAGAGTTAAGAAAGTAAATGAGTCAAAAGTATTTTATAAGTCTGTAAGGACATTTGATTAGTATATTAATATTAGTTAAATGTCTTTATGTCAGTCGCGGTATCCAAGAATCTAGTTGTGACATAAATAACACATTTTTTAAATTTATTGAGCATAATGGAAGCAAAAATGAAGACGATGACAGCTAAACAAATTAAGATTCGAGTGTGGAAATTTTCTCCTTAGATTTTTTAGGACAATTAGGCCTTCTTCATGATTGAGGAACCCTTACCACATGGCAGTAGCCCCTTGCATAAGTCTTGGTGAGGATTAATCCAATACTCCTTGCTTCTTTGAAGATTCAAACCTTCTTAGTCTAAAAATAGTTGAATATCAAATCAAATGCTCCAACTTCATCAAATTGAAAATCAACCCTCTTTTCCTCGAGCTTAAAATGCTTACATTTATTGAAACTTTTTTATTTAAGTGATATTTAAAGTTTTGTGTCTTTCAGAAATCAATCTCTAATACTTGCATATATATATATATATATATATATATATATATATATATATATATATATATATATATATATATATGTATGTATAGTTTAATCACTTCATAAATTTTCACTTCTACAGCACTTCGAGCTACATTTTCTGCATTTGGGGCTTTTTAATTCACCTCCTTTGTTATTCTTCATCACATTTGCTTTAAAATTTTGTACTCACAACATCGATCGGCCAAGAGAAGAGGAATACAGACTCTATTTTGACGTAAGTAGTCAATAATATAACCATTAGTTGATACTTCGTTTTATTAGCCGTTAGCTAAAAGTTGTTCAGTTAAGTAATTGTATTGGAATTGTTTGATGAAAATAGTCGTAAAACTGATTAAAATATATAACGATATAAAGAGATATATTAATATAAATGAATATTTAAAATAAATTAATTTATAGTTACTTGAAGATCAAAATATACTGATGCAATAAAGATATTAAAAATAAGAATATAATTATAAAAATTTGATTAATTATATTTTATAACATCATATATTTATATTAAATTAATAAATATAAAGCAAATATTTATATAATTATGAGATAAGCAGCCAATTAACTAAAAGACAATGAATAGATTTCAAACGAAAAATTGGGAACCTGGAGGGCACCATCTACCCCAGGAAGCGTGTCAAAATTGGCTTTTTTTTAATGATTAGTTAATTCATCCGCTAATAATTTTTTGACCAATTTAATAAGTTATAAATTTACTTATTTATTGTGTTAAACATACTCAAAGACAATTTTACTTTAGGATTTAATTAATGAAGACATAAATATTTAATTTGTGGGGTAGAATAAATTTTTATATGAGATTATTTCAAAGTTTTGTTTTTCTTATTTATCATTTTAGCATAAATAATTTTAAATGTAACGAATGTACAAAACCTTAGTGTAGCAAGTATTTGTGGATTTACATATTTTATTTTTTTACGCTTTTTTAATTGAAAAATGATTGATGTACTCTTCTTTCAAAAGTAAATTATGCACTTTTTTTATTAGATCGCAGGACTTGTGAAATTGTGGGTCTCATTATTTGTGAGAAGCGAGCGAACAGAGAAAGAATTTAGAAAAAATAAAAATAGTATTACTCGAATTAATTTATTTAAACTTGATCTATATGACACTATTATCTAAACAATTGTACTATATTAAATTTATAGAACGTTGTTTGATTTTCCCCCTTTGTTATGGCTGTTACCATGATAGTACTGAAGCAATACGAAAAGGGAAAAAAACTGAGAAAACTGATGACAAAGATTTCCAATTTGAGCGTTGAAGTTGTCATACAAAAAGTTGAAGTTTTAAACCTAAATTATTGAAACTAGTGGTGCAATTTTTTTGCTTCTTCTGTGTGCATAGGAATTTTGGGTGTAATTAGAAAACTGCAAGTGTTGCAACTTTTCTATAGTACCATGCAGCTTAATTCTTTCTTTATTACATTAATTTTTATTAATTTTGCCGGAAATTAAATCGTTGAAATCAAATTTAAGCCTATTAATTCATCCTGTTGGGTGGATGCATTTACATGTTGGAATATGTCGAGTAGCTGACACATTTATTCTCACCTTTCACATTACCAATTTAATCCAGAAAGACTTAATTGAAGAAAATTAAATTTTTAAGAAATTAAATTTAAAATAAAAACTAAATTAGAAGAATTCTAGATGCGTGAGGAATCTAAATATAGTGCTTCAGTCATGTTCCAAGTCTTCCCAAGCACATTTCCAAGATTAGGCTCCTTTTTTTTCTAAAGGCGTTTTTTATTAAAAAAAAAATCTTATTTTCTTATATACAAATGGAAGAATATTATGTGCACGTATATTTTGTAATTTAAAAAACTGTTATATAAAATCATGATAATAAAATAAAATATTTAATATATGAAACTTTGCAGAATAAAGTATATTAATACTACTGGTATTCCGAATCTATCTTAGATTAAAAATCTGCTCTGCGGAATAAAATTTTCTATTACATCCGCACCCAATCAAAGCAAAATATGTGATATAAGATCTACCTCAAATCTTTGCCCTTGGTGCTTAGACTTTTAAATCCAGCTTGCAGCTCGATCCCGTCTTCAAAGTTTTATTTTCCCGGTCAAATGCATGAACTTTAATTTTAGGGAGAATGGCGGATGGCGGATAGAGAAAATAAACTAACAAAGACTTATTTACTTTTTATATATATAATCAATTAATTTTGCAAAAAAACTTATAATTAAAATAAAAAATAGGAATAAAATATAAAATATATATTCTTAATTTTAATGTGGTTGAAATTTGCAAATTTAAAATCATTAACTATATAAAACATATAATTAATACCTAATATCCTTTTAATTAATCATTTCCTTAAATTGCTAAATTTTGTCAAGGAGTTTTTACAATGAAATCACAATATTAATGTATATTCATTTATTATATCAGTTGTTTGTGCATAATTTCTATATTATATAATTAACTAAAATGAAATTAGATAAATAGAATTTTAATTAAATATTTAAAAATAAATTATGAAATTATGTGCAAAAAATTTAATTAATCAACATAAAATAATTTTTTGATTTTTATTTAAAATGTTAATGAAAAATTATGTAATTTAATAATAATAAAAGTTAATTTTAATTTTTTATAATTTAGAAATTTGATTTGCTGGTTTTGAAAATTAATAGTTTTAAAATGCAACTATCCCAAGAAGCATTTTACGTTTTTTTCTTAAATTAAATACGGGTATAGATGGAGACAAAGGCAAACGGGATGGACCGGTTACGTAATCTCATTCATTTCTCTCCGACGTAGTAAAAGGGTTATTAATTTATTAATATATTGAATATAAAAAGGATTTGAATGAACTGTAATATGTTACTCAAGTCCTTAAGATATATAGCTTATTAACTTGCTATTTTCTCGAAATAGTATGCTTCACAAGATTTAGGGTTTTTAATTAGTGGTCAAACATTCAATGTATATCTGTTGATCAATTTATGCAAACTTGAAGTTATCTGACATTATCTTCTAAACAATTGTACCAAGGAGGTTACGCATAATTCTTTATATGCTTGCCGTAGGATTCACCATCTAAATTATTATATGTATATTAATTACTCAATCAGTTATTATTAATGATTATAATGATTATCAATATTGTAATTATTTTGCCTATAAACAGAACAATCAATATAAATAAAGAATCATGCAATAAATATTAAAGGAACTTTGCTTAAATTTATCCTGATCCAGAATCATATTAATAGAATGTTGTTTGGTATTTTTTTCTTCGTTTGTGGCTGTCAGCATGAAAGTACTGAAGAATTATGGCAAAAGGGGGGAAAATTGAACTGATAATACAAATTTAGATGTATTAAAATGGATTGGGTTTAACGGGTTAGTTTGAGACTGATATAATACTATTGGGCCTAGGACTATGAATGGTATAGAAAACGATAACATTAGCTTGACCTGATAAGGGACTGAGACCGTAATTTTTAAAACTAGACTGATCATTGAATCGGAGAAGTCAGTGATTCACTAGTTTACTGGTTCAATTAATGGTCCACTGGTTGAATTAGTTTTGAATTAAAAATATAAATCATATATATTATATAATTTACTTTAATATTACAAATATTTATAATAATAAATTATGCTAAAATTAACAAAAATATAATATAAGTTAATGATATAAACACATAAGTAATAAAATATAATAGATATGCTAATAATTTATGCTAAAAATATTTTTATAAAAAATATAAATTCAATTGATATGAAATTGTAATAGTATTATATTTAAATTATTATAAAATTATAAATTTTTATTTTTTTACAAAAATATATAAAATTTATGAAAAATCGATTCATTGATCGATTTTAACTGATTTTAGCCGATTCACACCGATTTTGACCAGTTTATACTAGTTTATGTGCATTTCCGGTCCAATAGAGGTAACCGGATTGATTCACTAGTTCAACCAACTAGTTCGATTTTAAAAATTATGACTGAGACTAATTAGTCTGACTTGGTAAGAAATTGAGACTATTAACCCATTGAATTATTGAATTAGCCTGTTAGTTTGGTGATAGTAGTAAGGAATAAATAAATAATTTATTATTGTATGTTTAATTTTTATATAAATATTAAAATAATAATTTTAGTATATTAAAACTATACTTTAATATATATAATAATAATAATATATGTAAGAAATATTAAATAATTTTTAATATTAAAATAAATTTATATATCTAATATTATTGATATATATTATATAAGTTTATCAAAATAAATAATTATATTAAAATTTGAATTAGTACTTTAATAATACAATTTTGAATTATTTAAAAATTTAAATAAATAATTTTAATATTAACAAAAATATAATATAAGTTAATGATATAAACACATAAGTAATAAAATATAATAGATATGCTAATAATTTATGCTAAAAATATTTTTATAAAAAATATAAATTCAATTGATATGAAATTGTAATAGTATTATATTTAAATTATTATAAAATTATAAATTTTTTTTTTACAAAAATATATAAAATTTATGAAAAATCGATTCATTGATCGATTTTAACCGATTTTAGCCGATTCACACCGATTTTGACCAGTTTATACTAGTTTATGTGCATTTCCGGTCCAATAGAGGTAACCGGATTAATTCACTAGTTCAACCAACTAGTTCGATTTTAAAAATTATGATTGAGACTAATTAGTCTGACTTGGTAAGAAATTGAGACTATTAACCCATTGAATTATTGAATTAACCTGTTAGTTTGGTGATAGTAGTAAGGAATAAATAAATAATTTATTATTGTATGTTTAATTTTTATATAAATATTAAAATAATAATTTTAGTATATTAAAACTATACTTTAATATATATAATAATAATAATAATATATGTAAGAAATATTAAATAATTTTTAATATTAAAATAAATTTATATATCTAATATTATTGATATATATTATATAAGTTTATCAAAATAAATAATTATATTAAAATTTGAATTAGTACTTTAATAATAAAATTTTGAATTATTTAAAAATTTAAATAAATAATTTTAATATTAATTTTAAATATATTAAATACATATATAAAATATAATACATTATTATTTATTTTTTATTATTATATATAAATTATTATAATCATTTTTAGTAATATATTATTTAAAAAATTATTTATTTATATATATATATTTGATAATATAAAATTCTTAAATATATTTATTTTTATATGTAATACTTTGCACTTGATCAATATATATTCAATAATATATTTATTTTTTAAATAAAATATATATAAATATAATATAAAATAATATATGTATTAAATGCAATAAATATATAATATAAAATTCTTGATCAATATAAAATTCAAATTATTTTATTAAATTTATATATTATTAAATGCAAATTCATACATTTACTAGATTTCAATAATGCATGTTTATTTTATTGAATATATATTTAATAACATATATTTATTTTCATATATAATATATATATTCACTAATATATATAATAAAATTTTAAGTGATAATAATAAAATATAATTATATTTAATAAATAATAATAAATTTTAATTAATTAATAACATAAAATTAATAATAAATAAATAATTAATATAATAATAATAAAATATAATTGGTTATTTTCTAAGGGTCACACACCTTAAAATGTAAAACTTATAAATTTTACAAATTTTATAGCAATACAAAATACCCATAATTATATACAACCTCATCATATTAACTACATATACAAAACTAATTTCATGATTCAATTGTTAGTTGTTCTAACAAGGTTCTCTTTGATTCTCTAAAGATGTGACCAGGTCCTAATGAATTAAATCAATATAAAAATATTGAAAATAAAAAGAAATGAGTTATAAGAACTTAGTAGTATATATCTATCTATTTATTTTTAATTTCAAGTAAATGAAATAATTTAAAAGCTAATTATACGTTAAAAGAGAAAACAATCACAAACTTAATTTTTTGGATTTTTTTTTTACTCGTGATACTAGATCTTTGGTTGACATATTCATCTACATATATCTTAAATTTCTTGTTTACAATTTATAATAGCCTCATTGGCTTAGCTATCTAACACAATTACCACATCACACATAACCTACTCTAGGTAATCATTTCAATCACATTAAATGGGATTATTTCAAAACACAAGTTTTCAATTTCACAACACAATACATAGCAATTCATAATAATTACATACGTCCATCTTTTGACTTCTAAATCAACCTTATCTCTTTCACAACTTGTTCATTCTTATCTCTCTAAGGTCTATCTTATACTTTTCACAAATTGTTTACTGAAAATTATCCATCCGATATTCACAATATCGTCTTTGTCATATTTATCAATTCTAATTCGATATATGGCATAATTCACAACATAATTTATGTACTAAGATTTAAGCTCTACACATCACAATATCGAATCATTCATAATTTAATATAAACAATTTATGATCACAAGCTATTCTTAATTACCCAACAGTAAATAATAGTACCACCATACCTTCTCAACATGGCCTAAGCAACATCCATTCAATATAAACATAAACATACCTATGCTACAAAATATATCAATCCATCATCATAGCGAATATAACACAATTTGGTAATTGTAACTATTTTAGTAGATAACTATTCAACCCCTTTGTTGCATGGCCACGAAATATTTTATTGTAATATGTGAGATACACACACCCCCAACAAGCTTGTTATTTCACCAATATTTTAGTGAAGTAAATATTCACAAATATTAAAACTAAGACTTTTTATCCGTAAGTATACTCAAACTATGCATATATATGATATATGAGTATATATGCAGACCAGTATAGTTAATAAGGAAAATATAAAATATAACATTTAAACAAATATAATCAAAATATTAATTTAGTGGAAAGATATATAATAACTTGATATTACTTATCTGTTTCGTGAATTCCAAGGTACTCCATTTTCATTTTTCTTTTCTTCCTACAATGCTTGAAGAGACCACCGGCAACGCACTGGTGCTAGAGAGAAGTTGACTTGACTACATTGAAAAGGAGTTAAGTTACTGGTTAAATAGAAAGAGAAGGGCTCCTACTGCCGTTGTCATTTTCAACTCTAATTTAGAACTTCCATTTGCACCCAAGGGTTGTTAGCATTAGAAAGGACACACAGAGAAGCTCAGGTGGTTTGCAGTGGTCAAAGAAAGCAGATTAGTCCTGATTTCACTAAATTTTCTCGACTATTTGGATGTTCTTACGCATGATGGAGTTGTAGTGACATAGCAGAGAATAGCCTTTGTGTCGGTGATACTGATGCCACTGGCAAAAGGCACTGGGCATGGCGATGGCAGCTTTTGAGTAGAGAGGAGGTAGGAGGAGAGAAGGAGAAAAAAGAAGGATAGAGAAAAGAGGGAAAAAAGAAGAAAAAAAAAAGAGTTATGGGCTCTGATCCAATGCTTCTCATGTTACATAAGTTTTTCTCCATCATAAGATCTATTCCCTCTATTTATTTCCATAGGATCCTAACCTTTCATTTTCTTTTATATATAAAAATATAAAGATCTCAGTTTACTAAAAGGAAGCTTTCTTTTGAATACTCTCCATCTTTGTCAATATCTTTATAATAACTCAATTAGTTTAGGAATTAAATAAATTCTTGCATTTTTCATAAATTTTAAGAAGATAATTTATTTAAACATACACAAATATTCTTATATATTAATTTATTCCTATGTACTAAATAACTTGATCTTTTGATAAATTTAAATGCTTAGAGATAAACATTTGAAAATCCATTAAGCTTTAGAGAAATAATTTATTCAATTGTGAGTATATATATATATATATACTATAATTCACCTCATCCTAGATTTTTGAAATATCCTCAATAATAAAAGTCATCTACTAAAACTATTATGTATATTTTATAAACTTTCTACTCTCTTAACTTCATGAGAGATTCATTATAAAAAAATATTATTTAACCAAACTTTGAAATAAAAAAACTTTGGCTAAATAAATAAAATTTAATTGTCCTTATTGATTAAAATAAATATATTAGAGTATTTAAAATAATAAAAATTTTAAATGTTGCTTTGGGTACTACAACTAGCTCTAACAACAAGTGATTGACAAGTTTTAACAACATTTAGTCGATAACCCATCAATAACTACTTTTGTTTTGGCTTGAAAAAGTGAGGATTAATTTAGCTCTTTTTTTTGGGAAGCAGTAGGTTCCATTTCTTAGTGGAATCAATGTAAATGTAGGTAGAAATACCAAATAAAAGGAATAAAAGAGAAAACAAATATGTAAGTGAATATAAAAATTCATAAAAATGCTTAGAAATATAACAATTCAAAAGTAACCTATAATTTAATCTTCGTAGAGTCATTATAGGATTAGTGCATCAAATAGACATAATAGACAGGTGTGATTTTGAAACTGAATTCTTTCTCACACTTAAAGATTAGTGTTTAGATTATAAAGAATTAGAAAAAGAAGGAATATAATGATAGTACAGTGCTATATGAATGTTGACACAGGGTGTGTATATGTGCTTTTAATAGCAATTTTGGCAAAAAGATCGTTTTATTTTTAGGAAAAACTACATTTTACCTTATTCAACTATGGGGTTGTCAGATTTTACTCCCTCTAACTTTATAAAACTTGAATTTTACCTCTACAATTACTAACTTAACAAAATATGTTAGGAAAATTACTGCTATCATATTTCACTTACCGGTAGTTAAAAACCGCTACTAAGGATAATAGTGTCGATTTCTAACCATTGCTAAGTGTTACAGAACTGCCGCTAAGTAGGGGTGCTTAACGGACTGGCTCGCATGGCCCACAGGCTAGCCTGTGCTGGCTGGGCTTATTTAAGCTCGGTCCATTAAGGCTTGCATTTCATGCGGGCCTATTTTTATTGGTTCGGTTTGCAAAAAAGTTTGCAAAGCTTGCGAACTTTACACTATAAATGAGCTTAGCCCATAGGTCAGCTTGCGATCCACACAAGCTCGCCCTACATGGGCTTGGCCCATTTAGGCCTGCATTTTTAGTAAGTTCAGTCCGTGAAAAATCTGCGGACTAGTCTGCTAAGCTCATGGGCTGGTGGCTCGTTAAACACCCTTACCGCTAAGTGTTATAACTATTAACTTGGTAACAGTAAGAGTAAAATCTAAGTTTTATAATGTTTAAAGGGTAAAATCCAAGTTTCAATAATTCAAGAGGGTAAAATCCAACAACCCCATAGTTGAAAGAGGTAAAATGCAGTTTTTCCTTATTTATATGCTCATTCTGTTTATAGTATAGAGGTTGAGTAATAGTTTAAGAATTAGTCACACATTTTTTAGGATAGCCATAGTCATTCTATGTCATCTATAAGGTGTATTCCTTAGTCATTTTATCATAACCACTTTATTGACTCCTTTCATACCAATGGTTTTCCTCATAAGGCTCATAATCGACTTCCTTTTGATGTTTCTATAATAGATAGGCTCAACATAACCTATTGCCTTACCAATTATGAAGCCGTAGTTTCTTTCATCTTGAGAAAATGTTTAACTAACTAACCTAATTTAACCTCAGAAAATCTTATACTCTTAATAATTTTTTTTTGAATATGAACTAATAATTATAAACCCTCCACCCCTATTAAAAAGGTATAGGTACTAATATAAAATAGTTGATTAATATTTAGTGTTTAGGGAATTACATGTTGAAAAATGACTAACGTATAATTAAGCATCGTATGATATATGATTTTAATATTGGCTTGTAAATTATCATAGAATAGAGTAATAATGTTATTTTTTAATCCATGAAAAGTAACATCATTTATGTTTTTATAATCTTGAAAAGTAATATTAAACATCATTTCCTTTTTAAAAACTAACACCTAATAACTAAAATACGACATTGCTTTATTTCAATAACTAACATTGTATGTCCACCCAACCTACTCACCCTAACCTTGGCCTTTAATTCCTTATTCTCGCATTCTCTCATTCTAAGCCCTGACCCTATTCCCATTTTCTTCACACCTTCATCCTCCTTATTTCTCCAGTATTCTTAACAAGATATAAAAAGCCAACATCTTAAGATCTCCTATTATTCTAGAGAATCCAAATTTAAACAACTTTAAAGAATAAATCAAATAATAAGAGATTAAAAATAATGAAAGGTTGTATATAATAGCACAATTAGATATGAGTGCTTTTTAAATATATCTTGAAACCTAATTTAGTATGTGAAGTTTGCACTTTCTAAAAGAACTTTTTAAATATAATACTTACAGATGCAATAACTATTTATTAAAAATTGGTATATTACATATTTTTATATAAAAACATAATAGATAATATGATAATGTCAAAAAATATAAATAAGAACAAATTTCTTACTTGTGTAAATTTATAAAAGTTACATTAAAATAATAGGCAACAAAATAAGATCAAATAGAAAATTAGAAACTAAATTGCAAAAATAAATAGAAAAAAATTCTCACTATTATATTTTGCACTTTTTTATTGAGTACTTAAACTTATATATTTAGCTATAAGCTAATTGAGCTTTAGTTATGCAAAATAATTAGTGGTAAAAATACAAAACTGAAAAGAATCATCTTAAAGTTAGAAGAAGAGCATATCTTGTTAGATAGAGAATTATTTTAGGATTGGAAGAGTTTTGCAATAAAATTTACAAATATTATTAGCTTTACTCTTTTTATTTTCAACTTGCACCATACTTTAACATTTTTATTTCTAATTTGCACCTATGGCCTAAGTTTTCACATTGATTTGTGCAATGAGTTGATGTCTAAATTTAATCTTAGATATTGGTCTTAGTGTGTGTCTTACGAGCTAATCATAGAGATGATTGTAATAAATGCATAATGTATTATGTTTTATTTTAGGCAATTCAAATTATTATATTTTTGTTTCATAATTTTATTACTCTGCACAATTATAACTTAAATATAATAATTATCCTTAGAATAGCTTTGCTATTCTTAAAATGCCCCTAGTTAAGTATTATTACGAAAATGATAGTAATAATACATCAAGACTAGCATGTATAGTGATTGATAATTATGAATCATGGATATGTGATATCAAATTAATACATGAGTACATTGTTAGTGAACAATGTACTACACTGACCCATTGTGAGAATACTGCATGAATAGATGTGTCATTAGTTATTTTCATATGACCACAAATGCTCATAATTTTTGGACCTGAAGTCACTACGGTTTCTTATATGAGAAGTTACTCACTTTGATGTTGTCATATGTTACCTTTAATCGAGATGATGAGTAGGACATTGATTAAGTGTGTCACGAGTCATGCAGAGGGAAGTGAGTGATGTAGATGGGATTTTGTTGCTCTTGTATAAAAGAGAGATATCCTTGAGCCCTTTGATTGAGTGGGACATAGAAATGCATGGCCATGCTCAATTGGATTAATATATGATATTGATCATTTATTTTAAGTTTACTTAGTATCAATATAAATTAAACATTGACGAGGATGATACACTCCATGCCTCCAGTTCGATTTGGATATTGTTACAAAAGGGATTATGATGCAAAGTATTAATCATATATTAGGTAGATATTAAATCACAGACATTTTTACTACTTAAGTGATAGTAATGTATTGCTAGATACTGCTCATTGTCTATGGCCCAAAATAAGTCATTATTAATGTAATAAGAACCTATAGGGTCACACAAAAGGAGTAAGAATAAAATAATAATTAATTGAATTTTAGTTAGATTAAAATTTAATTAATTGAACTTATTTTTATGCATATATATTATTATTAAGATAATAATATATTTTTCACATAATATATATATATAATATTATATGATATTATTTGATATTAAAGTAATATCAAATAATTATGTTATTAGATAATTATATTATGAGATAATTTATTATCTAATATAAGATAATTATATGCTAATATAATATTAGATAATTATATTATGAGATAATACAATTATCTAATATTAGATAATTAATAGATAAGTCCTATCTCTTTTCACTCTCTCTAGGATAAGGATAAGGTGATATTTGTTAAGTGCAATTAGAAATTTTTTTTGCATCATCCTAGTAGGACTAGAATTGTGACATGCCTTAGTTCTGTAAAAGGGACTTGAAGGCAACACTTTGATACATGCACATAAGCTTTAAGAAAATCCTAAATCACTCAGAAAATGCCCAATCCTAATTCTAGTGGAAGAGATGAATCCTAGCAACTTCATGGAGGGGAGAAGCCATTATTTATTTCGTGTAGATATCGTAGAGACGCTGTACCTTTGACTAGCGTTTTGATTCATCTTGTTCTCTCAAGGATTCGTTCAAAAAGAACACGAGCACAAATAAAGTAAAACCTTAATACTGATTTATGTCATTTTGCATGGATCGTAGGTAGGAATTGGATCGAAAATTTTAAAATTCTGTTGTGTATGTTAATCCAAAACCTAACAATTAGTTTTAAGAAAACATTATTGTCTTTAATATAATGATGCTATCCTATTAAGTAATATTTAACATCTATTAGTACACAAAAATTGACATTATAATATATGAATGTCTTCTAATAAAAAATGTTTGTTTTTTTTTTTAGTAACTTTTTCTATAATCATTCTAGCATAATCTTAGAACATTTTTACTTACATTCCAATAGTTAGATACAATAAACATGTATATATTAGACTAAAATCATTTCAATTATATGCATTATGTGCTTTAAAAATTACAATTTCTAATTTATATCAAACACATACATAGGCACATATATTGAACAAGAATCTGAAAACACAATTTATATATATCATATATATACAAACAACAATATTATATATCTTAAATTTAAATTTTGTGAAAAACACTAACATTATTTTGTAAACTGATCTTTTTTATTTTTTATTTGAGTTACTTTAAATGAATTAGTAGCATTAAATCTTTTTTTTGCATTATACAAATATTCTTATGCAATTAAATAGATATAAGCAACAACAAATTGAATTTAAAGGTAATATATGAGAAAAGAAACAATTTATTTTGAAAATTGATTATGCCATTTTATTTATTTTTATGTTAGTTTATGAATATATATAAAGAAAAAATTGTTATTTAATGAATAATAAACCTTTCATTTATAATAAACATAACATCCTTACACAAAGTCAAAGGAAAAGTGACTATCTTCTACTCGTGATTCTTTAATATTGCTTTATTACTTCATTTGCTATAAGCCATTGATTGTTTTTGTTTCTCAATATAAGGACATATGTCATAAGATGATAGTTGTGACTAGTTTAGTAGGTAAATATGTTTAGTTTTGAATGAAACTTGACATAAAAATTAAGCATAATGTAAAGTTCTAAGGAGTGAATTTGGAAGTAAATGCACTTTTATATTATTTTTCTTAATTTTCATAAATTTAGGGTATTGTGGCAAATTTAACTAGGTTTGAGAATTTAAAGGAATTCAAAAAGTACATATTTGTAACATTTACATTTTTTATCTTTAAGTGGGTGTATTATAGTGCCAATTGAACACTTAAAATATAGTGAAAATAACTTATGATGACTTAGAAAAAGTATGTTTAGTTATACTGGATGGATTTTTGTTCAAAATACTCTTTAAAAGGGTAGATTATTAGTAGCCTAGAAGGTAGCTTTGCACTGAGTTTGGGACTTGAGTGTGCTAACTTATAACCATCCTTTATATACTCAAAATTATGGAACAAGGCATATACTATTGAACAAAGTTATCCCTTTTCCTGTTAATTGTATTTAAAGGCTCATAATATGGACTATTCTTATGACTTAATATGTACGAGTGGTTTAACGACTTGGTTATATTACCTTTTTACTATATGGGTGATAAATTTTCGATATCTTGCCATCTTTTCCAAGTGTGTAACAAGAGAGTTTTATAAGAAAATTGACATGTTTCCTAATAGTGTAAGCATGTGTTGTAAGGTTTTGATTAAAGAGCTACTGGTTTATGATATTTGGTTTCAGAGTCTAGTTAGTGCTAATGAGCATTTATCCAATGATATCAAGAGAACATCGATTGGTGTATTGGATGCAAGCTTGGATGCTTGTAAGCTAGCTTGCAATATGCAAGAAAGTAGTTATGCACTTAATCGTAATAGTGGTATTGAGGGATACAAATACTATCCCAAAAAATGAGTGAATTAATGATTTGTTTAGAGGGAAAAGTCTTGATTTTGCTAAAGGGCTTGAACATTTCTAAAAGGATTAATGGAGCTAAAAGGTGAAACCTTAATCATGCAAAAATGCATGGCCATAAATGAAGGGCACAAGTAGATTACTTTATAGATTACTTTAGAATGAGGAGTTTCAAATTATGTCAAGATGGTTTGGAATGATCAATTATGGTGCTTAAAGAAGCATAGCCAAATAGCAAAGTGGATTACTCCAAAGGGAGTAGTCCAAAATCATGTTGAGGTAGTTCGAAGGGATTATTCATGTTACTTGAAGGAGTATTGCCATATGGTAAAGTGGAGATTCAGAGAATCAAGACAATATGCATAACCTTTGGTTTTGAAAAAAAGCATGTAATCACCTACAAGATTCAAGATGAGATGTTAGAAAACTAGTGTATCATAGTTACATAATAGTGGCAATGATACTTTCATGTAATGGGTTAGGTTATATAGTCACTTGGTGGTATAGCAATAATAACTTGAAGGAGGGTAGTAAACTAACACTACATAATTGCTTGGTCAAGGGACTTTGTGGCATTTAAGTTCCCATTTGCTCATGCATAGACAAAGTGAACTTAAAATGTGAGAAGACTCTATACTTAACTCCATTAAGCCATTAATGTAGGGAGATATCAAAATAGATGCATTAAAAAAAGTCATTAAGAGATGCATTCAAGTTAGAAGTCTGAGAGCTTAGATATTGTTGGATGTTACTCGAGATAAAAGGGGTTATAAGAATCATTATGTAGAGAGCATTAACTTTGAATGTAGGCTATGATAGTATGAGGTATCAATTTAGAGAGGATCAGGAAGGATTTAATTAAGTGTGAAAGTCGTATTACAAAGTGTTATGAATTAACTAAAAGCAATGCAAATGGGCTTATGAGTAAGGTTATGGAGCCTATATGCAAATTAAGCATAAGTTTTAGCTCTTATATCGGTGCAATAGGATATTAGGTGCAAGATATTTGTTAATATGCAATTTTAAATGCTAAACATTACTTATAAGTTATAAAGTTAGCTTATATTTTTGTTGTAAAAGTGGCATTTGTGCAAGTTATTGAGGGAAGGAACATATAGTTATAGAGATAAGGAGTTTGGAGAAGTTAGTGGGATAGCAACATTTGAATGTTAGGATAACTTAAGAAGAGTCTATTAAGGAAGCTTTTTAATATATGTGAAAGATGTTTTTTTTGCTAAAGAGAATACCAAAGTTATGGTAGGAAAAATTCATTGAAGCTTAATAAGGAAGGCATGAGAGATCGAGGTAGTAATTTAGAGGAATAGTTTGAAAATCGATATAAAGTTTCAAGAAAGTAATTAGATTCTTCATAGTGCTATGTAAAATTAAGGCATTAATGAGGACATTGACATTTGAAGTGAGAGAGGATGTCATAAGTTGGCAATTGTGATTAGTTTGATAGACAAATATACTTGATTTTGGATGAAACCTAACCTAAAAATCAAGCATGATGTAGAGGACTTATGGAGTAAATTTTAGAATAAATGCATTTGTAGATTTTTTTTGGGTTTTCTCAATTTTAGGGCTATTTTGGTAAATTCAACTAGGTTTGAGAATTTGAAGGAGTTTGAAAAGCTTGTATTTATGAATATCACAATTTTATCTTTGAGTCAATGTATTATAGCATTAATTGGACATTCAGAGATGGCAAAAAAAGGCTTATAATGACTTAAAAAAAGTATATGTACTTTTATTGAGTGAGCTTTTTGTTGAAAATCCTTTTTAAAGAAGTAGAATGTTAGTAGCCTAAAAAGGTGGTTTGATACTAAGCTTAGGACTTGAGTGTATTGGCTTGTGGTCATTCTTTATACGTTCAAAACTATGAAATGAGGTGTATACCATCAAATGATATTATCCCTTTCCCTATCAATTATATTTAAAGGCTTTTAGTATAGATCATTTAGTGACTTGATATACATAAGTAATTCAGTGATTTAATTATGTTGCTTTTGGACATATTGTACTTGAGAATTTATTGTAAGGGTAATAAATCTTTGATGTCTCACTATCTTCTCCAAATATGTCATAAGAAAGTTTTATAGGAAGGTTAGCATGTTTGTCGAGAATAGCAAGCATCTGTTGCATGATTTTGGTTAGAGAGTTATTGACTTGTAACAACATGTTAGTCTTTTGTTTTATGTGCTATATCAAATTTGGTGATAAATATCCTAGTTATGCCATGCCAATTGGTATTATTTGTTGTTGGGCTATTATTAAGGAATCCTTCAAAGTTTCATGTATAAATATAGAATATGGTGGTGAAGAAATTTTTAGTTAGAGTAAGATTATAGAGTATCAAAACTTACACCTTTATAAAACATTTCTCTCACTATGGATAAAAACATGGTTCATAAAGGTGTGAGTTTTGATACTTTATAATCTTATTATAACTCATAATTTTTGCATAACTTTATTCAATATTTATACACCAAGCATTGAGAGATTCCATAACAATAGCCCTCTATTGGATGGTACTAATTGGCAAAGTACAAATAATACTTAATTTATCAAATTTAAAGTAGCATACAAAAGCACAATATGATTATAATTTCACATTGAAACATAGTGACAATCAGAGGCACATGCCAATGAAGAAACCAACCACATTACTAGATAAAAAATTAATGGAATGAAACATCTTAGAAGTTCTCTTTTTGATAAAAGGAGAGTTTTTTTCATAGATTGTTGATATGTTTCAAATAAGTAGGGAGAGCCTTATTTATAAACCAATAATAAAATAACTAGACATTAGTTATTAATTTAAAATTGACATCACAAGTTTGGCTATTTCTACAGTTGCAATGACTTAAGATGTTGATACTAAAATGACATCTAAACTATTGATAAACTATCATGACTATTAAAAAAAACTTACACAATGGTCATGAAAAACAAATTGATGTTGTAATTTCAAATTGATGAACTATTACGACAATTGAAATGGAATAGAATAATGATCATAAAAAATAATTGACATTATTTGTTAATGAAGTCATATTTAATTCCATTCATTTAAATTTCTTTATAAATTTATTCATTTAAACCTCATCAATTTCATATACTTAAACTTCTTCATAAATGCCATTCATTTTGATGTTCTCAGATTATGCGAAAATGTCATCATTATAGATGTTGGTTAATCTTAAAAACCATTTTTATGTTTGACATTTCCTTAATAAAGACCCTTTAATTGTTATAAACTTCTGTTATGTAAATAACCAAATATGAAAATAAAGTTATTCTTAAACTAATTTAACATAGAATATTATATTTGTTTCGATATGTCTTCTTTTATTTAAATAACATAATGCAAATGCTTATTATAAAATTTTAAGTAAAAATAATATACATATGAGCAAAGAGAAATAATTTTATAAATTTAAAAAATTCAATTTTTGTTACTCTATTTATAATGAAAGTATAAATAGATAACTAAAAAGAAAAAATATCTTTGCAAATTCATATAAAATAACTGTACTAAATTATCAATAAAGAAAAATTACATATTTACATATGAATATGTAAAAGAATGGAAAAACCACTAGATATAAAAAATCTTTATCCTTGATGCAAACTCCAATGTTATTGCTCAAATTTCTTCAATTTGTATGCTCTGTTGGAAAATAAAAGAATATACAATAGGAGAAAACCGAAGGTTAAGGTTCTTTTATTGTATACTGTCTCGATGAAAATAGAGTGATAGATTAACAACTCTTCTATTTACTAGCCTTTTCATTCCACTTTTATTCTATAGGAAATGAAAGAGTATACAATGGGTGAGAAATAAAGGTTAAGGTTATTATATTGTACAATCTCTTAATGATAGTGAACAATGAAAGTAGAGTAAGAGATCAACAGTAACATTATGTATCAATTTAATCATACTTAAAAGCATATAGGAGAGATCAAAAGAGTTCTAATGGAAAGACAGTTAAAATGAAGATTTACGAGAAAAATAGATGTTAGTTATTAGACAAAACTAACATTGTATGATTCCATAGTTTCCAATGAGACTTTATAAATGGCTTTTACACCACAAATGTTAACTAAGACTAACGTTTCATACTTTTGTGGTTCCTAATGGAACTTTTAAAATTCCTTTTAGATGATGGTTGTTGATTAAAACTAACATCTTATGCTACTGCAATTTCCAATAAGGTTTTTGGAAAACATTTTAGATGATGGTTGAGTATAATATCAATATTTTAAGTTTCAGTACAAGATTTAGATATTGATTGTATTCTTATCTGTTGTTTTAAATTTTTATATAATTTTAAAAATGTTATCACATAAAAATAAATGTTGATTTTGTTGTAAACCCACATTTATTGATTGATGTAAATTATTAATTTTGTACTAGTAAAAAATTCCTCATTATTTTAAAGAAGAAGAGTTATTATAATTTTTGCAATGAAAACAATTGGATAAAATTAGAAAAAAATGATAGTCATAATTATAGAAATAAAATGAAATTAACAACTCACCACCCTTACATGGTTATATTCCAACTGCACCAAATGATACAAAAGTAGTGGCAAATTTTGCTATTATGGGGTGCAAATGAGGCATTGAAGTTGAATAATTACTTACTCAAGTTTGATTTTAATAGTAATAAATAAGTTTGAATTTGAACTTAGTTTTATGAAGTTTGAAAAATTCAAGCTCAAATTGATTTGTTTAAAACCTAAATTAGTTTATACAAATTAAATGTTTAGTTTAAAATTTTTCTTGGAATGAAACATTAAGGTTGAGCTCAAACTGAAACTTGATAATAATAATGAGTTTGAGTTTATTTTCAAGTTTATTAAAGTTGAAAATTTGAACTTAAGCATGAATTTAACTTGTGAACGAGTTTCAATAAATTTATATAAACTATACATTGTATAATCCAAAATTTTCATTGTATTTGAGACATTCAACCTTAGGCTCAATCTCTAACTACATACAAGCCTAAATAAACTAATACAAACTTATACAAGTTTAAATAAACACCTTATTACATATAATATAAAATTTATATTAAAATAAAAATTGTATTTGTTAGGTTCATTTAAGCTTGCAAACGATTTGATTTAAGTAATATAAATTGAGTAATTTATCAAATTGATCCCAGAAAGATAAAGGATACAGCTAATTTCTCTCAAATTTATTTTACATCATATAAATATATAAATATTTAAGTTTTACATAAAAGATGCCTTTGAGAGATAAATATTGCATATCAATTTCTTTAAAATTATAATTATTTAATTTAAAATAAATTTTAAAATAAGTATAATGTAATGTCTATCTTTTAAATATCAATTTGCTGATTCATCGTATAAAATTTAAGCTCGACTCGTTTCAAACTACTCTCAAACTACATGTTTTGCGAAGCAACTTCACGAGAAATTTCACCGACCTTTTGCCTATATTCATTTATGACTAATGATTTACCCACATTACAAAATCCAAGCTCCTCTCACCAGTATCAGCTTGTTACTCCCATTTATGACTAATGATTTGCCCACATTACAAAATCCAAGCTCCTCTCACCAGTATCAGCTTGTTACTCCCATGTTGTAATTTGATTGTTTTACGTTATTTCACATTAAATATGAGAGGAACACTAAATAAATGTGAGATTTGAAATCTGGGAGTGGACAGATATATACATACATACATACATATATATATATATATATATATATATTATATATGTATATATATATATGGTATGATTCTTTTGATTGTTTGGCCATCAATGTATGATTTTTTAAATAATTATAGTATATTATTAATATAATAATATATCAGTATGTCATTAAATATAATAATTATTAAGTAACATATTAAATTTAATTTTAAAAATTTAATATATAATTAAATTTGATAATATATTAATATAAACTAGTTGTTCGGTCGTGTGATTTACGGATATTTATTATTTTTTAATATAAAAAATAAGAATAATAAACATATAATAGAAAAATTATAAAAGTTAATAAATCTAATTTATCATATTTATTTTATAATTGTATGTTAAAATTTATAAATAATAAAATTTTAAAATACAACATAAGAATTAAAAATTATAATATATAATTAAGTAATTAGATTCAATTAAAATTTTAAATTATTATTTTTATAATAAAAAATTGTAATATAGAATAATATTCATATCTAAACTATAATAAATAGTAATGAATAGGAAAATATAAAGTAATATGCAATTAAAAAGATAAAAGAAATAATAATAGTATGTGAATGGTAAAAAATCTATCTATTTTCAAATATAATATTTGAAAATTGATATAAATAAAATATTAATAAAATTTAAATAAGTAAAATTTATTTTAATTTATAAATATTTTTATTAAAAAATAAAATATTTAATTATATAGTTTGATTCATACTTTTTAAATTAAAATTTCCAGTTGTTTAAAATATTTTTATAACATACACACACATACACAAATAGCACCTAGTGATATTAGCATTTAAGTACTAGATAATAGAAATGGATATAAAAAATAGAATATAACAAATAAAAAAAGGAGAAATAATGTATAAGTTGTAAATTAATTTAAAAGTTAAAATTATAATAACTAATTAAGTAAGTCAAATAAATTAAAAATGTGATTTATTTAAAACAAAACTAATAAAAAAATAAAATATATCATTTTACATCTACAAGTCTTAATGGTGTTAACTTATGAATTACAAATAATATGATAATATTAAAAAAAAAGAAAAGAAGATGCAATAAAACAATTAAAAAAAGACAACATCACTCTATTATTAAGCAATGTATGATTTAAAAATATAATACAATTAAATAAAGTAATTTTTAAGTTGAAAAAGATAATAAGAGAAAATGAAATAGTGCACAAATTCTAAAATCTTGATAAAACATTAATTATATTTTACATAATTTAAAATCTAGCAAAGGAGTATCAAGATAATATATATTAATAAATTTTAAATAAATAATTTTTTAATTTTTATATATTATATTAAATAATAAAACATGTGATTAATTATTTCTGTGATATTGCATTAGAATTATAAATAATATAAATTCACATAGAAAGTATATAATAATATAAAGACAAAAGAAACATATATATATATATATATATATATATATATATATATATATATATATATATATATAATAAAAGACAAAATAAATAAAAGACGTTGTGTAAAAGAAAACCAATATATAATATAAATAGAAATATATAAATAAGAAATCAAGACACTTGGGCGGGAAATCAGGATTCCTTGAGCCTTGAAAAAGTGACGCATCATTTGTAAAAAACAAAAAAAAAATGGGAAAATGAACCTTGTTTTCTCTGTTTAGCTAGAGTTGCCACCCTTGCTGTACACGGGTGACTAATTTTTTTATTATCAAAATAAAAGATAAAAATTATAAAAAGTATTAAATTTAAATTGTTAAAGTTATTTTACAATCATATGACATAATTTATAAATGACAAAAATTTTTAAAATATAAGTGTCAGAAATAAAATATGTAATTCAATAATTAAATTAAATTAGTAAAAATATCTTAACAGTAAAAAGGAAATATTATATATTATATTCATACAACTTAAAGAAATAAAAACAGTGTCTGAGTAACTATGAAGCCTTAAAAAAATTCAAATGGAATAATCTTTAATTTAAACTATATTATTTAAAAATTGATATCAAGAAATGTTAATAAATATTAGATAAATAAATTTAATTTTAATTTTTAAATGTGTTTATTAAAATGAATATATATATATATATATATATATATATATATATATATATATATATATAATTTGATTGATACTTTTTATGTTAATTTTTTAATTTATTTAAAATATTTTTATAATGTAATTAAATATATTGTATTATATGTATAACTATTTAGCAATATTAATATTTAAGTTATAAATAATAGTTATAAATAATATATAATTAAGTAATTTAATTAAATTAAAATTTTAGTATATTTAAGATAAAAATAATAAAAATAAAATATATAATATTATATAGACATTTTTTAGTTGCATTAGCATTTGACCATAAGAATGTGACTTTATTGTTAAGTAATACAAAAGTTAAAAATAGATTATGTATTTAACTAATTAAATAAAATTAAATATTTAATTAAATTAAAATATTTTTATAATAAAAATAAAATTTATTATATTATATCTATATTACTTAGTAATATTGGCATTTGAATTATAAATATTAGGAGTGAGTATACAAAAATGTAATAGAGTATATAAAAGAAAATGAAATAATGTGTGAATCATAAAACTTTAGTAAAATTTCAATTGGTATAATTAAAAATATATCACTTAAAATTTATATTAAAAAATATTGGCAAAATTTTAATAAATAAATTTAAATTTAATATTATAATATTTTTATATAGTATAATATGTAATTAATTATTTCAATTGATACTTTTATATTAAATTTATAACATATTTAAAATATTTTTATAAAAATTAAATTTAATGTGTTATATCTAAAATTTTTTGTGACATTTGATTCTAATCGTAAATAACAATCATGGATAAAAAAGGTAGAGCAAATAAAAAGGCAAAAAACAATAGACGACCTGTAAAATAATATAAGAATTAAAAATAAAATATGTAATTAAATAATTTACTGAAATTGAATATTTTAATTTATTTGAAATATTTTTATAATAAAAATAAAATATATCATATGGTACATATATTTCTTAATTATTTTAGTGCTTAAGTTGTAAATAACAACATAAAAAAGGAAAAGAAGAACAATATGCTATAAAGAAAATAAAAAAGAGAAAATAATGGATAAGTTGTAAAATAATATAAAAGTTAAAATACAATATTTGGTTAAGTAATTTAATTAAATTAAATATTTTAACTTATTTACAAAAAATTGTAACAAATATTATGTTTTACATATATTTTTTAATAATATTAAAATTTGAGTTGTAAACAATATGATTTAACTTGAAAAAGGAAAAGAAGGAAAATATGCAATATAACAAGTAAAGAGAAGAGGACCAATTGGAGAACTATAAAATAATATAATAGTAAAAATACAATATATATTTAGGTAATTTTATTAAATTAATTTATTTAAAATATCTTTATAATAAAAATAAAATATATTATATCAATAATATTTGTGTCAGAGTTGTAAATATTATGAATAAATATGAAAAAATATGCAAGAAATTAGATATTGAAATAGTCCATAACTTGTAAAGCCTTGATAATCCTAATTAATGTATATTAAATTTTAAACATAATGCTTAAAATTAATATAAAAACATCAAAAAAAATTATTATACATTTTTATTAAATAATAGAACATATAATTAATTATTTTGATTAATACTTTTTATATTAAAATTTTAATTTATTTAAACTATAGGTATAATAAAATTAAATTTGTGTATTCATGACTTATAATGGCCTAATATGAGTATTTGGTCATTAAGCATTAAAGATATAGTGACTTATGATAAGTATATAACTTGAGTATTCATACAATGTGAGGGTAGAAGTTATACGATATAACATGTGTTGGAAATTTAGATTATCATATGCAGCGAAAATTCAAGATTTGATCCAAATTCTACCTAGGATCCATGCAAAAAGCATAAATCTATGATTAGGGTTCTACCTATTGGGCACTCGTATTTTTACTAATTAAAACTTGAGACCGGATGAATCAAACGCTGGCCAGAAGGTACAACGTCTCTACGGTATCCACACGGAGTGAATAACGACCTTTCGCCTTCCACAAATCTGCTAGAATGCGTTTCTCTCTCTAGGAACTAGGATTTTGATATTTTTTGAGTGATTTTGGATTTTAGGAAGTCTATGAGCGTGTTTCTAATATGCTGCGCTCAAGCCCTCTTTTATAGAACTTAGGCAAGCCACAATCCTAATTCTACTAGGATAATGCTTCTAAAATCCTAATCACACTTAACAACTCATTTTATCCTTATCCTAGAGATAATGAGGAGAGATATGACTTATTTATTAATTATCTAACATTAGATAATATTATCTCATAATATAAATATCTTAATATTAGATAATTGCATATAGTTATTAAATATCAAAATAATATTATCTCATAATATATTTATCTAATATTTGATAACCTAATTATTTGATATTACTTTAATATCAAATAATATCACATAATATATATATATATTACGTGAATTTATTATTCTTAATAATTTATATATACACGAAAATAAGTCTAATTAATTGGATATTAATATAATTAAAGTTCAATTAATTATTGTCTTATTCCTACTCCTTTTGTGTGACCCTGTAGGTTTTTACTACGTTGACAATGACTCATTATTGAGCCATAGACAGTAAGCGGTATCTAGCAATACATCACTGCCACTCAAGTAGTAAGAATGTCTGTGATTCGACATCCACCTAATACATGATCAACGTTTTGCATTATAACCCTTTTGTAATAATATCCAAATTGAACTGGAGGCATGCAATGTGTCATTCTCGTCAATATTCAATTTATATTTCTTGATACTGAGTAGACTTAAAATAAATTATTAATATCACATATTAATTCAATTGAGCATGGCCATGCATTTCTAAGTCTCATTCAATCAAGGGGCCCAAGGATATTTCTCTTTTATAGAAGAGTAACAAAATTCCATCTACATCACTTACTTCCCTCTGCATGATTTATGACACACCCAATCAATGCCCTACTTGTCATCCTAATTAAAGGTGACATAGGACAATATTAAAGTGAGTAATTCCTCGTGTAGGTAACTGTAGTGACTTCAGGTCAAAGGTTTATGTGTATTTGTGATCATATGAGAATAACTTATGACATGTCTATCCATATAATATTCTCATAGTGGGTCAGTCCAGTACATTGTTCACTAGCAATATACTCATGTATTGACTTGATATCACATATCTATGATTCGTAATTATCAGTCACTATACATGCTAGTCTTGATGTATTATTACTATCCTTTTCGTAATAATACTTAGTTAAGGGCATTTTAGGAATAGCGAAACTATTCCAAGGATAATTATTATATTAAGTTATAAATTGTGCACAATAATAATAAAATTATAAAAATAAAATATAATAATTAAATTGCCTAAAATAAAACATAATACATTATGTATAACTTCAATCATCTATATGATTGGTTCTAGGACACACACCAACAACATGTATTGTAATGAATTTATTGCATTAATCATGGAATCAAATACATTAAGGAATGTTTCATGAATTGATTGCTATGGTATGTATGAATATTTATAGCCATACAAGATAGCATTATGATACTGATATGTATTGTGATGTATATTGAAAGCAATTTGTGAATTGCATTAAATAGAGCTTGAGCTATAATGTTCAAATTGCGTTGTGAATCATGCCATAAGTGGCATAAAGATGAGGAATGCGATGGGGGTAATGTTGTTAATACTAGATGAGAAATTTCCCATAATGAGGCGGGTAGGGTATAAGGTTGGTTTGAGATGAATAAGTATGAAAATAGGTGGGTAGGATATAAGGTCGGCTTAGGAGACAAAAGGAGGATGAATATATTTTATGTACTATTTATTAATTCAAATGAAACATGATTTTGAGTATAATTATTCATGATTATTATTATATGATACATTAAAAATAAAATTATTATGTGTTAATCTCAATATTATTGGCTCTTGTTTATTAATATGTTTAACTATGATATAATTTATTAAATGAGGATAGTCCAATGGGTAAGCTGTTATAAATTGTTATTGTTTTTATAAATTATCCACTTATCAAGCCTTAAACATACTCCTTCATGATTTATTTTTATAAATTCCCAAATTAAGCCTTTATCTCCATCTCTACTTCCTTAGAGTTAAGTTCTATGAGAGTTCACTGATGATAGTATAGTAGCATAGATTCTTATATATATATATATATATATATATATATATATATATATATATATATATATATATATATATATATATATATATATATATTATATTTTGGGCCTTATTTTTTTTTTATAGATTTAGGTAGAGGAAATATTAAATTGATTTCTTATGAGTTAGTTAGATTTGTTTATCCTCATTTTAGGAGGACCATAAGTATGCTTAACTTTCTCATCTTTTATAGAAATTTCAATGAATGTTTTCTTTTTGAAATACTATTTTTTTATATATGCATGATATTTATTATTCAGAATTAAATTACTTAATAGGAATAGGTTGTAGAAACTAGAAAAAGGATTCTATATTAGTCACAATCAAATTAGGGTCATGATAGGTTACATTTCACTAATCATTTGATTGTTTTTAATAATAGTATTAATTTATTTATATTCATTAAATGACTTTCTTATGGTAAGGATTATGATTGAAAATAGGTCAAGTTAAATCAAATTTTAGTATAAATAAATTAGATCTATTTCATAATTTGTTAGCTTGGACTTGGCTTATAACTTATTTGTAAACTAAAATTTCAACTTAATCTAATTTATTTATAAAATTAAAAAAGTTGAGCTTAACTTGTTGCCTATTTTGACTTAACTATTAAAATTTAAATGATTTATTGATAGACTTATAGATTTAGGTATATATGTTGTAAATAAGTTCCTTAGTAAAAAAAAAATTGTTAAATAAATAAGATATTGAATAAATTTTTATCTCAACTTTTTATAGAAGCTTTGATAATTCAACATAACAAATAATAATCATATTTATTTAAAATGAAAAGATTAAATGATATAGTAATATAAATTCAACACTTACAAATTTCAAAATTTGAGAATATTAATGATTGAATTGAAAAAGGAAAAGTATATATAATAATAAAAAATAATAATTATAATGCAATGGATTAATTAATTTAAATGGATTAAATTAGAGTAATGTATTTATTAAATAGGAAGGCCTAGAAGGATAAGAAATCGAGCTTAAGTTAAATAGGTTAAGCATGTTTAATGGCTAATATATAGGCCTAGGTCTGATTTTGTTCAATTAAATAAATATATTAAGTTAAGTTTTAACGAGCAAAACCATAAACCACTTATAAACAACGTAGTAGGATTGACGAGGGGTAGAATGGGAAGAAATTTGCTTCAAACTACCCTACCTCGAAGGATGGGTCAAGTTTTTGTGAGGCATCAGTACCCTATAAGAAAATTCATAAAATTAAAATAATAAAAATTTTATATATTATATATTTAAAATTTAAATGCAAATAATATATAATAGTTAATATAGTTTCATCACATAAGTCTAAAGTCCACATAATTTAATCAATAAATTATAACAATTACGACAATAATAACCTCTTTTTTATTTTCTTTATTTTTTTTTGATAATTTTCATATAAGAGTTCAATTAAAAAATAAAATTATTAAAATGTATTTAAACAATTAAATTACTAGAAAGCCTACATATATATATTATATATATTATTTATATAAATAAAATTATAATATTTAATGTACAAAACTTCATGAGACAAATCAATGCTCTAAATCTACTCCGAATTAAAAATTTGCTTTGCGGGATAAATTTTTTTACTATATTCACACTCCATTGAAGCAAAATATGCGGTACAAGCATCTGCCACATAATTTTACTATGTTTCCTCAGATTTTTTAAGTCTAGCTTGCAGCTTGACCCCGTCATCCTAGTTTTGCCATTCCGGCCAAACGCATGAACTTCAATGGCAAGCGGCGGATGGCGGATAGAGAAAATAAACTAACAAAGACTTAATTACTTATATATATATATAATCAATTAATTTTTCGAGAAAACTTATAATTAAAATGAAAAATAGGGTTAGAAAGACTTATATTCCATAGTTTCAAATTAAATTAAAATGTAAAATATCTCCTTTGATTTTGGTGTCATTGCATTTTACCTCGCTTGAAGTTTGCAAATTTAAAATCATTAATTACATAAAACTTATAATTAATATACAATATCCACTTAATTAATCATTTCATTAAATTGCTTAATTTTTTCAAGAATTTTTTACAACAAAATCACAATATTAGTGTATATTAATTTATTATATTTGTTGGTGCATAATTTCTATATTATATAGTTAATTAAGAATAAATTAGATAAATAGAATTTTAATTAAATATTTAGAAATATAAAATTATGTAAAAAATAATTAATCAATATAAAATAATATTGCAATTTTTATCTAAAAATTAATAAAAAATTATATAATTTAATAAAATAATTAATTAAGTGAAAAATAAATGTTAATTTCAATTTTTATGATTTAAAATTTTATTTGGAAATTTATAAAATTAATAATTTTGAAATGTAACGATTCTAAGGGGCATTTTATATTTTGTTTTAAATTAAATATGGGTAAAAATGGAGACAAAGGTAATCAATTATGACGGGGTTAATTGGCTACGTAATGTCATTCATTTCTCTCTAATGTAGTGAAAGGGTTATTAATTTATTATTTTCTTTTTTATGTATTGAATATAATAAAACTTTTTTTTTGGATAATACAAAAAGGCCTAAGCCCAAAAAGCAAGTTTAACTAATAGTAATGTCACAAGACTTAGTGACTCTTGAAACATCAGTAAAAAGTGAAAGAGAAATTTGTGGTAAAGGATTATGGATTAGATGTGCTTTAGGATCTAAGGATAGACTAAATTTTGCCATCCAATTAGCGCATGTATTTCCTTCCTTGTAGATATGTTTGACTTACACCATCCACTCCCATGTAAGCATTCCATGTAAGACTGATATTAAGTGGTTACCCTTATAGTTATGATCTAATAAGCTTGAACATAAAGCTTTTGAGTTAGATTCCAAATAGGTTTTCTTCTAACCAAGATTCTAAGCTATTTGAAGGTTGGCAATAGCTCTTTAACATTCAGCTACAAAGGTAGAGCAATGTCCAAATGGTCTAGCAAATCCCATTAACAATCTCCTATGCATTGTCTTTTAATAGGCCACCACATCCAACTAAACAACTATCGCCTTTAGCTGTCCTATCTATGTTAATTTTTATCCATCCTTTCAATGGTGGATACCACCAATTAAATTGTTGCTAGATTTGAAAGCCATCTTCATTCCTAGTCTTAGGTTTCTTTAAAACATCACAAGCAAAATTAGTAATGATACTGACTAAGTTTGTTGGTCTCTCAAAGCTCAGCTGGTGAATTGATTTATTCTACTAGGTCTATAAGAACTAACAACATATAGCTTAAACAACTAACTAGTCATTTTTGAATTGATCATGTAAATTGCAGTTCTTTGATAGATTCAGCTGCACCTATTAAGATAGATTCATAATGCTGAAAAGTGCAAGTCGACTTAAGTCTACAATACTTATCCAAACTTGCTAGGCTAAAGGACAATCATAAAGAACATGTAGATACGTTTCCTCTTTGTTCAAACAACTTTTACAGTATTTTTAACCATGATCCCATATGCTTGTAATATTATTAGTCAGTAGTTTATTATGGTATACTTGCTAAATGAAGCACTTAATTCTTTAGGATATAGGAAGTCACTAGATTTTCTACCATGTATTATATGGTCTGTTCCTTGAATTAGCCATAAAATTATTATATACTAATTTAACTAAAAATTGTCCGGTTGGACTTCTGGACCAAATTGGTGAATCAGCATTTGTACTATTACTAGAGGGATACATTGCTTGAATACTATCAGTAATATTTACTAGGAAAATTGATTTTAATAGGACCTAGTCCTAATCTTCATGGATAGTGAATTCATTAGCAAGAGAGTGTTTTTGCTCCTCATTGATATTATCCACAGCATGATAAATCAATGGCTTTTTCAAACCTAGATCAATTATTTAACTAGAACCTGACAGGTGAGCCATCTTTAGTTTGTTGTTTGAGAGCTTTCTTTAAATCCATCCAAGTCAGAGAATCTTCATCACTCACACTAAGTTTTATGGACCAGTAATCTCTATGACCATATTTACTTTTTAGAACATCAATCCACAATCCATTTTCTACAAAGTAGATTTTATAAACAAGTTTCATCAAGTAAGTTGTATTCATTTTTTCCATGTTTCTAAGCCCTAGGCCCTTAGAACTCTTAGGTTGACAAATAGTTCTCCAGTTGATACTATGGATCTTTCTCACAGAAGCATCATGATTTTAAATAAAGTTCCTTTGCATCCTTTCTATAAATTGACACACTCATTTATGAAGTTTCTCTATTTGCATGTTGTAGATTGGTATACTTGAAAGCATCGAACTAACAAGTGTAATGCATCTAGCTATAGATATAGCTTTCATTTTCCATCCAACTAGTTTTCTACTGACTTTGTCAAGCAACTCATTGTACTTCTTGTGGCCTGAAAAGATTAGGTTGATCCCAAGGTATTTCCTTAAGTTCAAAGCTTGAGAAAAAACACTTGAATGTGCTATTGCATCCTTCAAAGAAGGCTTTGCATTTTTTGAAAATAGAATTATGGATTTTGTATTGTTAAACTTCTAGCCAAATGATCTACAAAATCTATCCAGACATCAAGAAATGCAATTAATTTAGTCTATAGAAGCTTCAACAAAAAAGCAAATTATATGCAAATAAGAGATGTGATATTTTAGGACTAGATCTCCTAGCCTTAATAGGTTTCTAGCTACCTCTGTTTACCTCATTGATTATTAGATAAGAAAGCTTTTCCATGCAAAGCACAAAAATATACATGAAATGGGGTCACCTTGTCTAATGCCTCTAAAAGATTTAATTTCAATTATTTTAGAGCCATTCTAGAGCACATTCATGTTGGATGTTATGATACACTCCATAATTAATTGAATAAGATAATTAGGAATTCTAATTTCCTTAAGGACATCAAATATGAAACTCCATCTAATTTTATCATATGCCTTTTCAAAATCAATTTTAATAGCCATATAACCAGTATCACCTCTTGTCTTCTTCATTAAATGGATTATTTCATTGGATATAATGATGTTATCTTGAATATGTCTTTTTGGGATAAAACTTGATTGAAAGGGAAAGACTATTGTTTCCATTAATCTTTTAAGTTTGTTAACAATCACCTTTGTAATGCACTTGTAGTTTACATTACATAATGAGATTGGTCTAAATTGGTTCACAAATTTTGGATGGCTAACTTTAGGAATCAATATAACCAAGGTTTGGTTTATTGATTGAATAGAAGTTTTTCCTTCAAAGGAACCTTTCATCAAGGAGAAAAGATCATTGTTTACCTTTTTCCATTTTGCTTAGTAGAAAAAAGCAAGAAATCCATCATTTCTTGGGGCCTTGGTTGCACCAATGTCAAATACCACACTTTTAACTTCTTTGCATGAAATTTTATTTGATAAATTTTGAAGATCAAGTTCTCTAATAGCTAAAAAGGAAAATTTTTTAAGAAGAGGAATGTAGTTATCTGAGTCTTCCAAAAATAGATTCTTGTAGAATTCAATGACCATAGTGGTCAATGAATTTTTATTATCAATCCATTGTCCCTTTGAGTTCCTTAGTATAGTAACCCTATTGGTTCTTTTATGGATAATTGTTTTGGTATGATAATGCTTCATATTTTGCTTTCCATCTTGAATCTATTTTGGTCTTGACTTTTAGTGCCAAAGCATTTCTTCCTATTTTAAAACCTTGGTAAGATCTATTTGTAGTTGCCTTTCTAATTTATCAATGTGAGGATTCCATATTCTTTTCATGGCTAATTGTGCACCTTGGATCCTAGCCAAGTAATTATTTTTCCACTTCTTTGTATAGCCAAGGACTTCCCTATTCCAAATTAATAATTAGTTTGGAAGTTGCAGTAAGTTTTGTTTTAGTGGTTTATGGTGATCCTAGGTTTTATCTAGGAGCTAATTGAAGTGGTCATGGAGCAACCATGCTGCTTCAAATCCAAAAGGTTCATTTTTTCTCTCCACTTTTCCACCAAATGGGTTAATTAATAGTTGGTGATGATTGGAATAAACTAGTAGGAGAATCTTGACTATAACATCTTCAAAAATTCGCTTCCAATTAGCATTGCAAAGGGTCCTATCCAATCTTTCAAATATTCTATCGTAGCCTTCTTTTAGGGGACCTTTCTAGGTAAAATATGAACCCTAGCAATCCATGTCGATTAAGTCACATTGTTCAATCTAACTAGAGAAAGTAGAATATCTACTAACTACACTCAGAGAACCTCCTTTCTTCTCCAAAGGGTGAGTTATGTCATTAAAATCACCTACTAAGATCCATAGAGTTGAAATTGATCTTGATAAGTCATAAAGTTGTCTTCAACATTCTCTTCAACTATCTTCATGGGGACTCATATAAACAAAAGTTAAGAACCAATGATGCCTTTGATAATCATCAATTCTTAGATGGACAAATTGAAAAGAAATATCAATTACACCTGTTTGCACTCTATCATCTTTCCATGCCTCTAGATAAGCCTCTTCCTTCTTGGATGTAAAATTTCGGAAAGTGAAGTTTACTAAAACTTTCAGTAGCTTTCCTATGCGGAGTCTTAGTCTCAAGTAATGCTATTACATTGGGATTATACTTCCTAATTATATTGTTGGCTTGCATGATAAAATTCGGGTTGCCAACTCCCCAACAATTCGATGATGTAAATATATTCATGATAACTAGAGGAATATAACTCTACTGGATTGAAATTCAACTATTCCGATTGGTCAAAATCAAGATTTTTGAATAGAATCAATCTGCATTCCACAAGAACTTCTTATGGGAGCTGTTTCCTCAACCATAGAAGTAAAAACTAATTGAGAGGAATAAATACCTTTTTTCGGGTATGGAGGTTCTGGTGGTGTAGTCATGGTGCCAGTATTCAGAACATTCTTAGCAGTTAATGCTAAATGTTGATCAACTATGGCATTCTGTGATAAGGATATATCGGGTACCATATTGATATCCCCTTTTTTGCACTGCAATCTGCTTGTCACTCTCTGGCCTTTCTGTTTGCTCGATTGAGTCGTTGGATAAAGAAACAGGATTTGCATTACTTGACTTGGTTGTTGGTGGGACGTTAGATTTTGACACATTTTGAAGAGGGGGCCTTTTTTCCACATTATGGTCGATTTTATACTTTCTATACTAATTTTGGCCATTATTATTTGGATCTATGTTCTCCTTTCCATTCATTAATGCACCCTTCTCCACAGCATTAGTCTCCGGATTAGGTTCATCGTGAAGATCAAAGACAGGATTTGCTAAAGTGGCAAACCTTGACCCTTCTCTCATATCCACTTTGTGGCCATTACTTTGAGGAATCTCACTTTTCCTGGATCTTCCGGAGTTCAGCACCACAACCATTCTCCAAATTACATGCTTTTGCCTCGTTCTAAATCTATTGTTTTATTCCTCCCTTATGTGTCTTGGTCTGCAGCCTAGATACATTGCCACTAGTATTGTTCTGTGAGCAGACTTTTGGACCTTCCTTAGCAGCACAACCTTCCGTGTAGTGTCTATATTTACCACACTTGAAACAGATTAAATGAATTCCTTAATACTGAATTCTAATATCCTCAATTCCAACTCTAAACTGAGGGAGTAATGGTTCATTTAAATCAATCAGTACATACACACACACACACAAGTTAGGATTTAAAAAACGGTCCACGACCACAATATTGCTTGCAATATTGCATTTTCAAGGTAGACCGTATCCATGATTTTCCGTAATTTTAGATCGTTATGGTCGCATTTTTTCACATTCGTTTGCATCGCAATGCGACCGTGACCATGACCGCAACTGCAATTTAAATCCTTGCACACAAGCATACTTCCCTCTAACCTTCTCTTCAGTTATGTAATTTATCTTGATTGTTTTCCTAATTCTATCACCAATAACTTTGAGGCATTTTCTATCATAATATTCCATAACCAATTCAAGAAATCTCACCCAAACTGCTACTTTATCTATTGTGGCTAAGGCAAGATTGATGTTGGGACTCTAGCTTTGGACTATTAGATAATAGTCTAGAATTACCCAAGGTCCTCTTGTTAACACAAATTCCTTATCTCTCCCACAAGAGAATTTAACAAGATAGTAGCCACATCCAAGATCAACTAATTCCCACCCACCAATACTTTTCCACAACTGCATTAGCCTCTTTTCCAAATACCAAATCCTACTCTTCTTCCCAGGAGTTTGATTATCAAGCATCAGTTTCTCCAAGGCTTTCTTATTCTATTAATCTCTTCCTGTGACAATTTGAGAACAGGGCATACTTTTTTGTTTTCAATTATTTCATCTATTACCTCGATACCCCCTTCTATTCCATCATCGCCAGTGTCAGAATCGGCTCCTACAGGCTCTAGACCATTATCGTTTGATTCCTCCATATTGACGTTGTCCTGGCTTAACTTTCCCTCCTCATTGTCATCATAATGTCCCAGAAGCTTGTTCTCGTACGAAACAAAATTGTTCATGCCGTGATCACTATGAGGCTGCAAAACCAGATCAATATCTTCGTAGACCTAATGTACCGCCTTCGAAATCGCGTTAATCGCGTTTAAATCAATTGGTCGATTTCCTCCATCGATGGCGTCCCATCTTGGGGTTCCAGCATAGGTTCTTGCTTGGGGTTTCGGCATTGCTCAGCGAAATCAGATGTTTGAAATAGTCCAAACCCACCCTCTCAGATGCTTATGCGACCAAACCGAAAATCACTTAATGGGCATAAAGTCTTCCTCTTAACAGAACGAGGGACATCTTAAACAACTGTAAGCAAATTCTTTGAGTCTCAAAAGAAGAAAAAAAATGAATATAAAAAAAGGTTTCAGCAGGATTTAAATTACGGTTGTGGTCGCAGTCACGTCACGATGTGAATGAATGCGATCATAACGATCTAAAATTGCAAAAAATTGTAGATACGATCTGTTCCGAAAATATAATATTGTGGGCAATATTACGGTCGCAAACCATTTTTTAAATCCTAGGGTTTGAATGAACTCTAACGTGTTACTCCAGTCCTCACAATATCTAGCTTATTAACTTGCTATTTTTTCAAACTAGTATGCTTCACAAGATTTAGGGTTTTTAATTAATGGTCAAATATTCAATGTATATCTGTTGACTATGCAAACTTGAAGTTATATGACACTATTATCTAAACAACTGTACAAAAGACGTTATACATAATTCTTTATGTGCTTGCTATAGATTCACTGTTTAAATTATTATATATATATATATTAATTGCTCAATAAGTTATTATTAATAATTACAATTTAATGATTATAATAATTATTAATATTGTAATTATTTTCCTTATAAATAGAACAATCAGTTTACATGAAGAAACATACAATAAATATTAAAGGAATTTTACTTAAATTTTATCTTTATACAGAATCATATTTATAGAATGTTGTTTGATATTTTTTCATTTGTTTATGCCTGTCAGCATGAAAGTACTGAAGAATTATGCCAAAAGGGGGAAAAAACTGAACTGATAATACAAATTACCAGTTTCTGGGTTAAATTCTTACGAAAAGGGTTAAAGTTTTAAACCTACATTATGAAAACTAGTCGTGCATTTGTTAATTCATTCTTTATTGATTTATGACTGCAATGGTCCCGAATTCATGTATTATTACCAGTTATTTATTCTCTGCTTTCTTATTATCACTTTAATGCATGTAAGGAAGAAGGCCTTATATATTTATTGCTTGCAGCGTTCAAGTGTCAAATCTCAAGTCTTAATAGAAATAATAAACACACGGCAGTAGCCCCATGCATAAGTCTTACTCAGGATTAATCCAATGCTCCCTGCTTCTTTGAAGATTCAAACCTTCTTAGCCTAAAAATAGTTAAATATCAAACCAAATGCCCCAACCTCATCAAACTGAAAATCAATTCTCATTTCCTCAAACTTCAAACGGCCTTAATTTCACCCAGAACTTTTGAATTAAATGGTATTTGATATTTTCTGAAAACTTTGTACCTCTCTTTATATTTAGAATTTAATCCTTAATTCTTTCACACACTTATATATACATATATATTTAGTAGCTTAATAACTCTTTAAATTTTCACTTCTATGGCATTTCAAGCCATATTTTCTGCATCTGGGGCTTTTTATCCAACTCCTTTGTTATTCTTCAACACATTTGCTTTGAAGTTTTGTATTTACATTATTGACTGGCCAAGAGAAGAGAAACACGGACTGTATTTTGATGTAAGTAGTCAATAGTATAACCATTAGTTGATGGCTGTTTTAATAGCCGTTAGCTAAAAATTGTGCAGTTAACTAATTATATTCGAATTGTTTGATGAAATTAGCCATTGAACTCACTAAAATATATAATGACATAAAATGATATGTTAATATATATAGATATATGAATTAAATTAATTCCTATTTATTTTGAGATTTAGTTATATTGATATAATAAAGATAATAAGAAAATAACTATTTAAAATTTGATTAATTATATTTTATAACATTATATATATTTATCTTAGATTAATAATTAAAAATTAAAGATTTATTTATATAATTAGGATATAAGCAGTTAATTAACTAAAAGACAATGAATAAATTCCGAAAGAAAAATTGTGAAGCTATAAGATATAAGGTACAAACTACTCAAGGAAGCGTGTTAGGATAGAGTTTTTTTTTTTTTTTTTAAATGATAATGCATCAAATACCTATATAAGTTAGGTTATAATTTTTTAACCATTTTAATAAGTTAAAATTTTACTAATTTGTTGTGCTAAACATATTCAAAGGCAATTTTACTTTTTGTTAGAAATAAGAAAGACATAAATTTTAATTTACCGTGTAGAATAAATTTTTATATGAGATTATTTTGAAGTTTCATTTTTCTTATTTATCATTTTAGCAAAATAATTTTAAATGTTACGAATGTACAAAACTTTACTGTAGCCGGTATTTGTTGATTCACATATTTTAATTTTTTTACACTTTTTTAATTGAAAAATTCTTGATGTACTCTACTTTCAAAAGTAAATTATACATTCCTTTTTAATAGATTGTGAGACTTGAAAAATCGTGAATCTCATTATCTGATTAATTTATTCAAACTTGAACCATGTCATACTTTTATCTAAGCAATTGTACTATACTAAATTTATAGAATGTTGTTTGATTTTTGCCCTTTGTTATGGCTGTTACCATGAAAGTACTGAAGCAATACCAAAAGGAAAAAAAAAAAACTGGGAAAACTAATAACACAAATTTCCAATTTGAGCGTTGAAATTGTTATACAAAAAGTTAAAGTTTCAAACCTGATTAAATTATTGAAACCAGTTGTGCATTTTTTTTTTTTTTTGCTTCTTCTGTGAGTCTAGGAATTTTGGGTGTGATTAGAAAACTGCGAGTGTTGCACATTTTCTATAGCACCTTGCAGCCTAATTCTTTCTTTATTACACTAATTTTCTATTAATTCATCCTGTTTGGTGGACGCATTTACACATTGGAATACGACGAGTAGCTGACTCATTTTTTCTCAGCTTTCACATTACCAATTTAATATAGAAAGACTTAATTGGAGAAAATTAAATTTGTCAAGAATTAAATTAAAAATAAAAACTAAATTAAAGGAAATCTAGATGCTTGAGGAATCCAGAGTGCTTAAGTCATGTTCCAAGTCTTCCCAAGCACATTTCCAAGTTGGCTCCTTTTTTTCAAAGGTATTTAAAGGTATTGTTCATAAAAAAAATCTTACTTTCTTGGATATAAATAAAAGAATATTATGTATATTTATATTTTGTGATTTAAAAAAATGATATCCAGAATTGTGATAAAAAAGAAAATTACTTTTTTTTTAAAAAAATTATCTCATATTAGACTTCTTAGATTTAATTTTATATATATAAATAATTTTTTGCTGTAGTGATATTTTAAAACTAATTCTATCAAAGATGTCTTGGTGCCAAACAAACGGAGCTTGATTGCCTTGAAAATGTCATAACCATGAGTTATCACTAGCCTCAAATCGAAAGAAGGTTAGATTCCGCATGGCACAAGAAACTTTTAATTTATTTGAAATAACTCATTGAAATAAAATTTATTTTCTTGGATAGATTAGTACACTAACATTCTAGAAGAGACATACAAGTCGTGGGATACCAAATTAGGCGTTCATCGTTTTGTTTGCCATGGAAGAGAAAAAATATTATAAATACTGAAATAAGATTCAAAATTGAATTTTAAATATTTTATATTATTAAATTAAATTTTATAAATTTATTTGGCTATCTTATATTTTGTAACAATTCTTAATTTATATTTAAAATTTAATTTCAAATTTAGTTTTCGATATATATAATTAAGGGTGAGTTTTTTTTATTTACCTAACTGATTAGATTCAAAAATAGTCATACAAAGGTACGTCTTCTACATCTAATATTATCAAATGAAAGCAAAAAGGAAAATAGTAGCAATATAAGGAGGCGGTCAAGGGTGGGTGTTGGGCTTCTGTCTAAAATTGTTCAAACCTAACCAACAAGTGAATTAAACTACCTTAACTGGTCCTACTTAACCGATTCACACCCCTTACGTATAGCATTGTTGGGGAATAAAATGGTTACGCGCATTAACTAATTAAGGCCATTTTCTTTTGAAGTTCTAATTTGAAGTCAATGAAGTCACTTTTCTACATACCAAACAAGTCTTCCAACGACGTGATCATGCCTCTAATCCGGCTTTCTTTTATGAATTAAATCTAACTTAAAGTGTTAGATTAATTAAATTCATGGTTCTAAATTTAGGTTTTCATTAAGTTTGATAGCATCTGAAGTTGCATTTATTGCGAAAATTAATTCATAGATTGGGTGTGTTATATAGAAAATTTTTCAACAATTTCAAGATATATTATAATAATAATTTCACGAAAATTTAATAAAAATATATGCATGGATGCACATTCACACATATCTATTGATAGAATTCTCCACTATTTAATTTCGTATTTTATTTTACTTTTTATTTTTATTTCCAAACCCTCATAAGCCTAATTCCATAGAAGATATAACAACTTTTTTTTTTCAAAAATGTGATATTCTTTCGTCCATTTTTTCATTTAAGGAAAAATTTATTATAAAAGAAAGCCTATAATAACCTTTGTTAGTTAAACTTTCCTTAAAGAGACAGTAAATAAAGACCAAGCGTTCATATAGATGCTGCTGCGACAAGCAGGAAGAGTATTCCCCCCCCCCCCCCCCGCCAAGGTTATTGTATAGCAACCCAATAATTGTAGCCATTCGAGATATTCTCCATGTATATATGATTTTACATTGCATTCAACATCTACAAACATCAGTGATACAAAACTGTAATTTTATTTTGTAATGATTTATTCGTAATTTTATTAATGGTAAAGGAGAAAGATTTTTCATGGTAAGTTTCCGATCCGAATTCCTCCTTTTTTTATTTCTATTTTCGGAAAAATAAAAACACATTATCTTTTCTAAGATTTAGTAATTTTCTAATTATGATCTATCATTTTAATACAAAAAGATTTTTCTATATTTTTTCGTTCTTAAAATTACCTTTTTGTTTTTCTCTTCTTAAGAAAAAGGAAAGGATCTCTATTGGTTATATCATGAGTCCATTTTTTTCCTAGAGATATTTTTCTTACCTAGAAAATTTTTATTTGTTTGTATTTAAGAAGAAGTAATATGCATATCACCTATATATTTTATAATTTCAAAATTACTGCAGGTGTTATGTAAAAAAAAATTTCTTTCTAATTAAAATGAAAGATGTTGTTTTTCATTACGTACAATTAAGGGTAGAGGCAAGCAATGGGATTTAAAAAAATCATATATAATATATTATAAAATATAACCAAGAAATTTATTTTTGACCTCTTTGTTCCAAAAATTATTTAAAGGATCGAGACTTGAGAAATTTTACTAGCCAAGATTGCAACATATTTGTAACAAAAACAATCTCAATGCTTGATGTAGTAATTTTATTTCTTTCTTGAAGGAGATCTAGGCTTAAAACTCTATAATAAATAACAAATTTGTATGATTCTGTTGAAATATATAGTAATTAATATACAACTTTAAAAGTTTAGGAATCATTTTAATAAGAAGACGAATAAATTACTTACTTTTATAACTTGCTTGAATCTAATGTTTTATATGGTTAATTCATTTTATTCTTTTAACAAACAAAACCTCTTTCCTTATTAATAAGTAATACCTTGAATATTATATTAGTATTATTTGTTGATATGCGTACAGGTGAGCGGTTTTATTCATTAAAAAGAATTAGTAATGTTAAAATAAAATTAACAATTCAGGAGTACGTATTATAAATTGGTTAGCATAAATTCTTTAAGGTGCTATTGATCCTATCAGTCACATGCAATAGTAGGATGGGTTTTTTATGCTCTATATCTTATAAAAATGAGTAAACATTATAAAAATTATGGATGACAAATAAATAGATAACTGTTTAGTTATTTACGAATATTGCATTTAATAATACTATTAATAATAGTATCATTGAGAACTAATTTCAAATATGAATATTTGATGTGAACATTGTAATACAATTCAATTTTTTATACTTTTATTCTATAAATATTTCGTGTCCTCTTTTATACATTAATAATCATTTATAAATTGATTCCACTAATCATTGTTTTTTGCTATGTCACTAATACAGTACATTCTTCATATTTAAGACAGAATAAATAAAGTATTTTTTCATTATCTTAATATTTTATAATTATTAATAGAAGTAAATATAATTATTCCTTAAAAAAATTCTGCGAAAACAAATAAACCTTAAATCATTGGAAAGAGGTATAAATTATCAAACAAGAAAAAAGTAATACATTAGTACGTAACAAAAACCATTATCTTTTTAATTGATGTAACTGGATAGTGGTTAAATTATAAACAAGTAAAAAAAATAATATATTAGTATGTAAAAGATAATATATCTCTTTTAAATTGATTCAATGCACAAATTGAATTCCCCAAATGCAACTGAAAATCTCTAAATTTGTGGTTATAAATCATTGTTTAGCTTTCAATCGGCCGGAGTATTGCTGTGCTGGCAATCATGGCACGCCGGAGAGATACCATCCTACCCATTATTCGAGGATTTTTAAGAATCAGTCTCCGGAGGTCATTTTTGTTCCGGCGGAGCCATGTTGTCACATCTTGTCCGTGATCGATGAATCCAATCGAAATCGGTTGCATTTCACTAAATATTTGATTTTTTTTTCAAATAATAGTATTAATTTATTTATATTAACTTTCTTAGAGTAAGGATTATGGACGGAAATAATTTAACTCAAGTCTTAATATAAATAGATCAAGTTTCTTTTAAAATCTGTTAGTTTGGACTTGACCTATTATAAATCAAAATTTTGGCTTGGTTTAATTTGTTTATAAAATTAAAATATTTTGGCTTAATTTGTTGACCTATTTAGGCCTAACTATTAAAATTTAAATGAATTATTGTTGGACTTATAAATTTAGATATGCATATTATAAATAGATTCCTCAATTAAAAAAGAATAATAATTTTGTTAAATAAATAAAGTATTGAACAAAATTTAATCTCCACTTTTATAGAAGCTTTAATTCTTCAACATGACAAATAATAATCATATTTATTTAAAATGAAAAGAGTAAGTGATACAATAATATAAATTCACTGCTTATGAATTTTAGAATTTGAGAATATTAATAATTGAATTAAAAAAGGAAAATAAGGCATAATAATAAAAGGGTAATAATAATTATAATGTAATTGATTAATTAATTTAAATAGATTAGACTAGAGTAACTTATTAATTAAATAAGTAGGTTAGTAGGCTAATAAATCAAGCTCTTAAAGTTAAATAGGTTAAGTCTATTTAATAAATAAGTCAATATTTTTTATCTAAATCTAGCTTATTAAATTAAATAAATAAGTCAAGTTAACTTTTTAACGAGTTAAGAACTACTTGGTTTATTTGTACCTCTAATAGGAATGGCAATAGGGTAGATAGGGACAAATTTTCTTCAAAACTATCCTATCTTACACTGCATTGGCCTACTATTTGCTTTGAATCTATCCCATCTTATAGGACAAGGTAAGTTGGGGCATTGTTTTGCAGGTAATGTTTTGAAACCTAGACTGACCCAGCCGGTTCAACTAGTTGAATTGACACCTAGGCTTCAAAATGAGCCGGTGGACCTTTAAACCCGGTTTGGGCAAAAACTGAGTTGGCTCGGTCCAACCTGATAAAACCTAAGGTTGAACTGGTCACCCAATTAACCTGTTCACCTGGTTCAACTATTTTTTTTCTTTTACATTTGACAAACTCTTTTCCAAAAGTTTAATATAATTGCTATTATATTTACTTTATATTAGAATATATATAATAGTGTTAATATTTTTTAAATTTAAAGAGTTGCAACTTAATCAAATATTTATTATAATATAAATTGCTATTATATTTACATTATATTAGAGTATATATCAAAGATAATATTCTATTAATATATTTGAAATTGAATTTATTAAAATATAAATTCCTAACAAATTATAATCTTAAAATTTGAATAAAATACATTATATTTTAATTACCTTGGATGTTTTGATATTAATTTGCCTATAGAGATAATTTTTTTATCATTTGCCTTTTATTTAAAGTAAAATTATGTTAGATAATTATTATACTTACAATAAAATTAATATTTATTTATATTTACTATTCACTTTATATATATAATATAATTTATTATATATAAAAATAATAAAATATAACAACCAGTTCAACCATTCGATTAGATAGGTTGAATCGGTCTGACTTTGGCCCGCTCACTTTGCTGGGTTAATGGCTAGGTCGAGTTTTAAAACATTATTCGTAGAGCATTGATGTCCTATGAGAAATTCCATAAAATTAGAAAAATTCAATAAAAATTTAAAGTTTTATATATTTGAAATTCAAATATAAGCAATACATAATATTTAACATAACCTCACCATGTATGTCTAAAGTACACATAATTTATTTAACAAATTATGACAAGTAGGGAAACAATAAACTTCCTTTTTTATTAATTTTTTTACAATTTTCATCAAAGAGCTAAACTATAATTATTAAAATATATTTAAATAATTAAATTACTAAAAAATTTACATATATAATATATATATGTATAATTTAAATTAATAAAATGATAACATTTAATATATGAAACTTTATAGAATAAATTACACTAATACTATCTATGCCCTGAATCTTTTCCGGATTGAAAAATCTGCTCTGCAGGATAAATTTTCTTATTATATCTATCGTAACAAAATATGTGATACAAGCATCTAGCTCAAAATGTGCTCAGACTTTTCAGTCTAGCTCGCAGCTTGATCCCGTCGTCACAGTTATATTATCTCGGCCAAATTCATGAACTTTAATTTTACTTTATATATATATATATATATATATATATATATATATATATATATATATATATATATATATATAATCAATTAATTTTGGGAAAAAACTTATAATTAAAATGAAAAATAGGATTAGCAAGACTTATATTCTATAGCTTCAAAGTATATTAAATCCAAAATATTATTTTTGATTTTGGTAATGGTTGCATTTTACACTTTTCAAAATTTACAAATTTAAATCATTAATTATATAAAATTTATAATTAATACCTAATGTCCATTTAATTATTCATTTCATTGAATTGCTTAATTTTTTCGAGAAATTTTTACAATGAAATCACAATATTAATGTATATTCATTTATTACACCATTTGTTCATGTATAATTTTTATACTATACAATTAATTAAAATTAAATTAGATGAAAATAATTATAATTAAATATTTAAAATAATGTGCAAAAAATGTAATTAATCAATATACAATAATATTATGATTCTTATTTAAAAAGTTAATAAAATTACATAATTTAATAAAATAATTAATTAAGTGAATGATAAATGTTAAGTTTATTTTTAATAATTTAAAAATTTTATTTGGAAGTTTGAAAATTAATAATTTTAAAACGTAACTATCCCAAGAAGTATTCTACATTTTTTTCTTAAGTTAAATACGGGTATAGATATAGACAAAGGCAATCAATTGTGACGGGGTGGACCGGCTAGGTAATCTCATTCATTTCTCTCCAACGTATTGAAAGGGTTATTAATTCGTTATTATTATTATTTTTATATATTAAATATAAAAAGGGTTTGAATGAACTCTAACCTGTCACTCAAGTCCTTACACTAAACTAGTAAGCTTCACGAGATTTGGGATTTTTAATTAATGTTCAAATATTCAATGTATATCTGTTGATTAATTTATGCATACTTGAAGTTATATGATACTATAATCTAAACAATTATACCAAGGATGTTACTCATAATTCTTTATGTGCTTGTTGTATGATTCACCGTCTAGACTATTTATGTATTTTAATTGTTAAATTAGTTATTATTAATAATTATAGTTTGAAAATTATAATAATTACCAATATTGTAATTTTTTTCCTTACAAAATAGAACAATCAATTTAAATGAAGAATCATCCAATAAATACTAAAGGAATTATACTTAAATTTCAACCTCATACAAAGTCATATTTATAGAAAATATTGTTTGATATTTTTTTTTTGTTTATGGCTGTCAGCATGAAATTACTGAAGAATTATGCCAAAAGGGGAAAAAACTGAACTGATAATACAAATTAATAATTTTTGAGTTAAATTCTTATGAATGCATTCATTATTGCCAGTTATTTATTCCTCAGCTTTCACATAATCACTTTAATATTGGAAGAGTTGAATGAAGAAAATTGTATTCGTCAAGAATCAAATTAAGAAAAAAATTAAATATAAAAAACTAAATCAAAAGAATATTTATTCAAATAACTTTAATGAAATAGCTAAAAGAGATTTAAGATATATTAAATATTTATAAAAGATAAAATCATATGTTGTATAAATGAATATTAACGGATATCAAATAATAACCCATAAGCCATTGAATAAATTAGAGATAGATCTAAATTCAAATAATTAAGCAATTGGTCTCGTTTGGGTATGTCTTATTAAATAAATATTCATCAATTCAAATAAAATTCATTGAACATGAATATGTTTACCATCCTTACCTATAACTTTTCTTTGTAATTGTTGCCATTTTCTTTTCACTTTTTTTTAATACCAAATCATTTTTCTTTGAAGCTTTTTAATATATTTCAATTGTAATCTATCATAAATTTTTACGTCCATCAATAAAAGATTATTAATTATCAAATTTTTTTAATTTTTTTTATAGACAGATTTTGGAATGGGGGAGAGAAAGAGAGAGAGAAGGCGGGGTCCCTCCCTCCCCGGTGCCAGTCGAAACGCATGGTAGCCCTTGCGATGGTTAGCTATTATAGAATGCCCATGATGCACGCTGTATTTGCGCATTCTATGAAATTACGACGAAATAATATTTATTGTGTTACTGACAATCTTGGAAGTTTCTGATAATTTTTTTTTCGAAGCCATGTGCGCATAAATAATGGAGCAGCGAAAATTTCAAAATTTGTATTTCACGTTTCTCTTTACTCAAGAGAGTAGTGAGATTATCACAATTTATATCTATTTTTATTTTTTTTTATTATGGAAAACGAGAGAAACGTATGGTAGAGAGAGAGAGAAGGCGGGGCGGGGGGTCCCTCCCTCCCCGGTGCCAACCAAAACGTATGGTAGCCCTTGCGATTGTTAGTCAATATAGAATGCCCATGATGTACGCTGTATTTGGGCGTTCTATGAAATTACGACGAAATAATATTTTTTGTGTTAGTGACAATCTTGGAAGTCTCTGATAAAATTTTTCATTTTTGAAGCCATGTGAACATAAATAATGGAGCAGCGAAAATCTCAAAATTTGTATTTGGCGTTTCTCTTTACTCAAGAGAGTAGTGAGATTATCCCAATTTATATCTATTTTTATTTGTTTTTCTATGGAAAAAGAGAAAAAAGGGGCAATCAACATCAATTACTCTTTTTGAGTATTACTACAGGAGTACTTCTTTATTGTAGAATGTTTGATTTTAACCATAATTATTACTTAAAAGATGAGTTCGTCACTGCAGTCCCACCAAAATATAACATAACATTTTGTTTTGAAAACAATAACATTTTATAATATAAATTATATCAGCAAAAACCCTTGTAAAACAATTAATTGATTAAGAATGTAAAATTGCGAAACTGAGATTAAGTATTTTTGTAGTTAAAAGGAAAAAAAAAAAAGCGAGGGGCATGAGCCCTGAGAATATGCAGCTTTGGATGCCATTTTGGTCACTTGTCCTAAAGTCACAGAGGACATAAAACCGCGTCAGGCATATTGATGCTACCGGGACGGGTGATGCGATGCTTTACATAGACTTGTCCTCTCTTAACTGTTTCGATGCATTGGAATATGACTTATCCTAGGGAAATTAAATATAATATACCAGTCATATCGTCGAAAAATATCACAATTTTGTAATTAGGATTATTTTGGTATTTTATTTTGTACTTTTATTTCTACATGCACTCTCATAATTTGGACTCCATCGTAAATTTCACATCTTCTTCTAGAAAGTGTATGTTCTCGCGTCATTTTTTATGTGAGTTAAAATTTATTCTTATTAAAAGACATGTAACCAGAATTGTTAGTAGAATTTTTCCCTAAAGAAACCGTAAATTAATTAACGGTGTGTTTGGATAAATAATTTCAGGTGTGCAATTCAATTAACGAGGATTTCAAATTCCTGTTGTTGAAATCTCCGTTTGGCTACCAAATTCATGGAATTTTAAAATATTGTGGGAAACTTAACAGTTAATTTTAACCTCTAAAATTCAGTATTTCTAATTCCGTTAATATAGGGGTCATTTTTCAAACGACATGTTCTTTCGTGTGAGAATATTGCATATCTATCTCTTCTATCAATTGTTTAGCCTGAACAGCCATCCTCTTATATCCCATGTTCTCCCAATATACAATTCCATGAATATATATCTCAATTTTTTTAATATAATAATTAACGATATACTGCACCTTTTGATAGAACTTACTTTTATGTTGATAAAATTGTGTGTTAGACAATTTAAAGATTTATTAATTTTCATAGTATGCCTTTTTTAGTTAAAAATGATTAAAATATATTCTAAATTAATTAAATATTAAAAATAGTAAAATTAAAATATCTTTAATAATCCCTGTATCATATATAGTTCAAATTGTTTATTTTTAATTCAAGCTTATTTTTTAATCATATATTAATCAATATAAAAATGGTCAAGAATGCATTAATATAATTACACAGTTACCCAAATAAGATATTCTATAATTGCATGGAATTGAAATGAAGTCATCCATAGTTCTTGTATTTCAATTTTTTTGAAATTTATAAATGTTTCGTGTTAACACAACCTATGATTCATATATGTAGAAAAGCAAGCGTTCATGTAGTTGCTGCCACAAGCTGGAAGAGAATTGTCCCCACTAAGGTTATTGCGGAGCAACTCCATTATTGCACCCTCTCAAGGGATTCTTCATGTATAAAACATTGCATTTCCCCCACCCCAAGATACAAGTAATTTTCCATATAATATTACTCCCTCTTTTTTTTATCTATCACATCTAAAAAATTACTCTTTTTTATTATTTTAAAATTTTAATGAAGTATTAAATATTCTTTATTTAAAATTATCCTTCTTTTTTATTAATAAATACATTATTGTTTTATACTCTTAACCCATTTATATTTATACCATCATATTTTTCTCTTTATTTTCAACTATTTTAAATTTTGTACATAAAAAATAGTTGAAGATAAATAAATTAAATTACTTTTTTAATGTATATGAAAATGATTACTTGTGACAGATAATAAGAAATGGATGAAGTATATTGTAATGATTGTATTTATTGAAAATTAATTTTACTGATATTAACACAATCATTACAAAAAATATAATTACTTTTTTTAATAGTATAAGTAATTAAACTATATTTATTGCCAGCAGTCCAAGCCCCCAGTTATCAAAAACTGGCTTTGAGTGACAAACTGGAGCTTCCGACTCGGTAGATGTTCCATCTTCTTGGTCAAGACCAAGGATTTAAATTGCGGTTGGGGTTGCGTTGCAATGCGGACTAATGTGAAAAAAATAGTGGCTATAACAGGTCTAAAATTATGAAAAATTACGGATGCAGTCTACTCCAAAAATGCAATATTACGGGCAATATTATAGGTCATGGACCATTTTTTAAATCCTAGCTCAGGACGCTTTTGGGCTCGCAACGGATGCTCCAGCGACTCCGAAAAATTCACTTACGCCATCGAAGACTGTGCCTCTGGCCAAGTCGGCTGCAACGGCACCGGTGGAAACCTGCCAGCAACTTTAGCAGAGCTCACGGTTGCAGCTAACCGTGGACAAGATTTCTACGACATTAGCAATGTGGATGGATTCAACGTGCTGATGTCCATTGCTCCGCAAGGCGGAAACGGTGATTGCAAACCTTCAAGCTGTCCTGCAAACATAAACTCGGTTTGCCGGGTAGAATTGCAAATGAAAGGGTTTGAAGGAAACGTCATCGTCTGCAAGAGTGCGTGCTTGGCTTTCAATCAGGATCAGTATTGTTGCCGTGGAGCTTACGGCACGCCGCAACCATGCCCACCGACCAAGGATTTAAATTGTGGTTGCGGTCGCGGTCGCATTACGATGCCAGGTGAATACAGAAAAATGCAGCTATAATGATCTAAAATTGCGAAAAATTGCAGGACACGGTCTGCCCAAAAATGCAATATTGCGAGCAATATTGTGGTCGCGGATCATTTTTTAAATCCTAGCCACCGACGAACTACTCGCAGTTTTTCGAGCAGCAGTGCCCTGATGCTCATAGCTATGCCTATGATGATAAAAATAGCACCTTTACTTGCTCTGGCGGGCCCAGCTACACCGTCACGTTCTGCCCTTGATCCCAGTGTGAGATTGTAACAGAATTGAAAAATCATATTTGCTATAGCAATAAATAATCATGTGATACTTTGTTGTATCACTATCAACTATATGTATTTCTACGAAGTTCAGTGATTTTTTTCTTAATTATAATAATTTATTTTCACTTTTCCTCGACTGTACAAGAGTTTTATGTTACGAATGTTAACATTAGATTTCAAATAAGGAAATTGAAGATTATTAGGGTTTTGGGAGGGAGGATTATAGCATGCCAGCAAACAACACGGTGCCAGTATGAAACTTGAAAACCTGATTTCTAAATTGCAATTGTGATTGTGACATTTTTTTTCTTGTGATCATAGATATAGTGAAAGTAAAAAAGTGGGTGCTAGACATTATACCCATCACATTGTATAATAAAAAGATTTTAACTTTTATTTATTATTGGTTTAAAATTTTTATACTATGTTAATAATAATATGACACATCATTAAAAATTAACAATTTTTATTAGTAATAAATATTTTAATAATTTTTGTTAATATGATAATATATAAATAAGTAATAATATAAAATATTAACAATAGATTAAATTTAGATCTTAATAAAAATTATATAATAATAATAATTTTATATTATTTGATACTAATTCTTTTAATTAAATATAATATTATATCATATTAAATAAAATCAAATTTTAAAATAAATTATCAAAATTTTCATCTTCTCTTATGTTGAAAAGTCTTGCAAATGGGTGTATTTTTGTGGTGGTCCTCGTGCTCAAAGCAGTATTGGGGTGTTGCTTTCGCAACATGCATTGCATCTGTGATATTAATTCTTTCGCAACATGCATTGCATCTGTGATATTTTTAAAGAAGAGCAACAATTACAATGTGATGTAGTTGCTACGTCCCTCGCATCTACAACATTAATGTTGCAACACCGCAATTTGAAACCTCAATCAGTACCATAAAAGACAATGGGTCTGTTAACACTGTTTCTAAGAACATTTAGTAATTATTTTCAATCAGTAACATATAAACCCCCATAAGCCTAATTCCATAGAAGATTTAACAATTTTCATTAAAAAATGTGATATTCTTACGTCCATTTTTTCATGTAAGTTAAAATTTACTATAAGAGAAACCCTGTAGTTATCAATCTTTACTAATTTTAATATATTAAAAAATTGAAAATTAAAATTTTAATATACATGACTCCTTAGAACTAATAAATAGGGAAATAAGTCGATAAACATCTGCTGCCAGCTTACAATGTAAGCGTAGCAAGACCACTAAATATGTTCATTTTTGTTTTGCCATGCCTTTGGATAAAGGAAAAGTTCCATTCCAATTAATAAAGAAATTAAAAGTGGAATAAAAGGTATAATTCAGGAATATTAATATCTTTATTATATACAAAAATATAATTTTTTTTCTTCTTAATGTTAATGAGTTTGGTTTCTTATTCAATGGTTTTAGTTCATTTGAAAGATTTAATTAATAAAAGAAATATTAAAATATGTAACATTTAAATAAAAATTTCGATTCTTAATTATTTTGAATGTAACTATTCGAAGGACGTATTATGCATTTTTTTCTTAAATTAAATGTGGGCTGCAAATGGAGATAAGGGCAGTCAATTCTGACGGGGTGGACCGCCTCTCATTCATTTCTCTCCGACGTAGAGAAAGGGTTATTAATTTATTATTTTCTTTTTTTATATATTGAATATAAAAAAGTTTTGAATGAACTCTAACGTGTTACTCAAGTCCTTACACTATCTATCTTATCTTATTAACTTGCTATTTTCTCAAGCTAGTATGCTTCGCAAGATTTAGGGTTTTTAATTAATAGTCAAATATTCAATGTATATATGTTCATTAATTTACGTAATCTTTGAGTTATATGACACTATTATCTAAACAATTGTACGATTCACTGTCTAGCTTATTATATGTATGTTAATTGCTCAATTGGTTATTATTAATAATTATAATTTATAAATTATAATAATTATTAATATTGTAATTATTGTTCTTATAAATAGCACAATCAATTTAAATAAAGAATCATACAATAAATATTAAAGGAAATTTACTTAAATTTTATCCTCATGTAAAATCATATTTATAGAATGTTGTTTGGTAATTTTTTTTTCTTTGTTTATGGCTGCCAGAATGAAAGAACTGAAGAATTATGCCAAAAAGGACAAAAACTGAACTGATAATACAAATCACCAATTTTTTAGTTAAATTCTTATGAAAAAAGTTGAAGTTTTAAAACTACATTATGAACACTAGTTGTTCATTTTCTTTTTCTAATTCTTCCATGTCGACTATGAATTTTGGGTGTATAGAAATTGCTGGATGTATTGCACATTTTCTATAAAACCATGCAGCTTAATTCTTTCTTTATTAATTTATCTTCATTTGACCGCAATGGTCCTGAATCATGCATTATTAGTAGTTATTCATTCTCAGCTTTCACATTATCACATTAATATTGGAAGAGTTAAATGAAGAAAATTTTATTCGTCAAGAATCAAATTAAAATAAAAAATAAATCATTACACCCGTGAGGAACCAAAGTAATATACCAGTCATATTCCAAGACCTTTCCAAGATGATCTTGCTTTATTGTCTAAAAATATCACAATTCTGTAATTAGGATTATTTTGGTATTTTATTTTTTTACTTTTTTTTTTTGTAATAATAAGAGTAGTTAAACCACTAGATACATATACGTGATGACCAAGGATCAAACTCTAAATATAATGAAAGATAAAGTTTTTAAGGATATCGAGTGCCATTTGAACCAAAGGCTCTTAACTTATTTTTTTACTTTTATTTCTACATGCACTCTCATAATTTGGAATCCATCGTAAATTTCACATCCTCTTCTAGATAGTCTATGTTCTCACATCATCTTTTAATGTGAGTTAAAATTTATTCTTATCAAAAGATATGTAACAAGAATTGCTAGTTAAATTTTCCCTAAAGAAACCCTAAATTAATTAACAGTGTGTTTGGGTAAATAATTTCAGGCGTGCAATTCATTTCAAACGAGGATTTGAAATTCCTGTTGTTGAAATCTTCGTTTGGCTACCAAATTCATGGAATTTTAAAATATTATGGAAATTCTAACAGATAAATTTAAACTTTGAAATTCAGCACTAGTTAAATATCAAAGCAAATGCTTAAGTCTTAGTTAGGATTAATCAAATACTCCCTGCTCCTTTGAAGATTCAAACTTTTTAGCCTAAAAATAGTTAAATATAAAACCAAATGCTCCAAGTTCATCAAACTGAAGATCAACCCTTATTTCCTCAAACTCAAAACAGCCTTAATTTTACCGAAGGTTTTTTATTTAAGTGGATTTGATTACCTTCAAAAATTTTGTACCTCTCTTTACATTCCCAATACTCACATGCATATACATACACGCATATATATAATAGTTTAATTACTCCTTAAAATTTCACTTCTATGGCATTTTGAGCTATTTTTTCGGCATCTGGGGCTTTTTATTTTACCTCCTTTGTTTTTCTTCATCACATTCTCTTTAAATTTTTGTATTTACATTATTGACGGGCCAATTGAACAGAAACAAAGACTCTACTTTGATGTAAGTAGCCAATAGTATAACCATTAGTTGATAGCTGTTTTATTAGTCGTTAGCTAAAAATTGTTCAGTTAAGTAATTGTATTGGATTGTTTGATGAAATTGGTTGTGGAACTGATTAAAATATATAATGATATAAAAAGATATATTAACATAAATAGATATATTTAAAGTAAATTAATTTATATTTACTTTAAGATCAAATTATATGAGTGCAATAAAGATATTAAAAGTAAGAATATAATTATAAAAAAATTTGACTAATTATATTTTATAATATCATATATATATTAAATTAATAAGTATAAAGCAAATATTTATTTATATAGTTAGGACATAAATAGTCAATTGACTAAAAGACAATAAATAAACTATTAGAAATTTTAATGTAGGTCTCACATTAATTTATAAATGGCAATTAATATTAAATTTTGTCATGTGAATTCTAAATAAAAGTGACAAATGGAATTGGGTCCTATATGGTATTCTGGTCAAAATAAGGGTTAGTTGGGTATGGATCTTGTGATGGGTATGATCCATGACCTAACCCAATATATTTAATGAAGTTCCCTACCTCTAGTAATCTAACCTTACTATATGTTATCCTATTAAGACTTAGACAATTTTGTTCTCTCCTCAAAAGAAAAGTGGGTGGTTATGATAGAGCCAAAATCGATCTCATAACATTGTCGATCAAATAGTTTTATAGGAATGTAGAGAATCAAATAATTCAATATTGAATAAAATTTTAAACTCTAGGTATTTAATTACAGAATTCTTTGTAATGATATGTTTGAGTTCTTTGATTTCATTCACTCGTGCTATAATTTAAAGCTAAGATTTAGAAACTTATTGTACATTAAAATTATTTCCAACAATTGGTATCAAAGCTAGGTTTGGATTTGAATTGTGGCTAAGAATTTGAAATAATTTTTGGTGAAATTTGTAAAATTCTTTGTCTCTCTTTGTCTTCCATAAAAGAATTTGTTGTGATATGTGATTGTTATTGCATCTCTTTGTATTTGGGTAAATTAAATGAATGCTTACATATATATAATCCATTACTTGAGATGCATCATATATATTGTATGGCTGGGAATAAGAAGGGATTTATTATTAACCTTTTCGAACATGTATCATGGTATCAATCAAGTAAGTGTGTTATAGGCCTATTTGTCTATAATGGTTTCTTTTGGAGTTGTTGCATTTAATACATGTACTTATTAGTTTATATGTGAATATACTTGAAATATGCTATGGTGTATATGTGGTTCTAGAAATATGATCTTTTGCATATTAGCTGTTGAATGAGAGCCTATTCAGAATACAAAGAAACCTGATTGATTTCATAATCATAGGCAAATTAACATGTAGAAGTGTTTAAAATGCATGTTAAGCATTTGAGATCTGGCACATTATAGTCTTTATTCCTCCACTTTTGCATATATGGTTGATTTTGAATTATATGGCTTGATATTTTAGAAGAATATTAGAATGTATATGTGTGTTTGGTAAGAATATGATTTATAGATGAAGTGGTAAAGAAATTGAAAGTGGCAATTTTAACAAAAAAAAAATTCTCTATAACTTATTTCAAAGCTTTCTTTAAAATTTGAAACATCACATTACTAGGTAGTTTTAGGCTAGAAATAGTTGGATTCGATTGTGGGAGGTTGGATTAGAAATTCTATAACAACAATGGAGCCTTGATTCTACTGAAGAAGAAGCTGATACAGTGCGTGCGGTGCACGGCCAGTTGCACAACCAACATATGGTGGCCATGTGCCATAATGCCAGCGACAGTGGAAGTGTTGGGGTACTCCACTCTTTGAGCACATAATTTTGAGCATTTTTTTTTAGAATAAAATTTTTATGATAATTTTTTACCCAAATTTTTTGAATAATTATTTGAAATAATTTTGAACTAAAATTTTTCCTAGGTAATTCCTATATTATAAGCTACCTATTGTAATTTTTGTAGCAATTTTAGGGAACTATTTGTATAATGTAATAATTTTAGAAATTTATTACACTAGTTAGGAATTATTGTGTACTTATATTATGCCACAAAAATTTTATATAATTGTCTACTCACTTTCAGGGAACCAATTGCATAAATTTTGTACAAAATTTTGGAAAGGAAAAATTTAGTTTAAATTATACAAGTGAAAGGCCATATTGTTAATATTAAATATTCTTTAGTATTATATTATTAATATAGTAAGTTAGGTATAGTATGAGTGTAAAGTTAAATATTATATTCCTAGAATTTCAAACACCCTTCATTGTTGAGTTTTAGGAGTATGATATTTGGTTCTTGTATTCTATTGCAAGGACTTAAATGCCCTTCAATGTTAGTCCTTATAATGTGATACTATTAATATTGTGTACTATAATTTTATAAGGAAAGATTTAGCATAATTAGGTTTCTGACATGCATCAAATGTTTTTGATGTTTCTTAAATTTTAATGTCTATGCAACAAAATTTTAAGATGCTAATAGGACATGTTATATTTGATAGGGCCGAGTTCTAGATGATACATTTGGCAATTTTAAGTGTAGAATCCATAGTGAGTTTGAATTTGAATATAGGGCAAAATTAAAACACAAAAGTGTTTTCACTTAAATTGAGATAGTGTGGTGATCAATTTGGACTGGGCCATCAAATGAGGCATCCCTAAATTGGAAAATATTTGATATATTTATTTCAAAAAATAAAAATAAGTGAACTTAGATTAAATAAAAAAGGGCCATTAATTGAAAGAATGATCAATAATGAGATCGGAGGGCTATTGAGGCCTATTATAGATGTTATTTTGGTTTGATTTGATGAAAATATAAAATTTTGATTTTCTTGACTTTATATACTAAATGTTTTTCTACTAGATTTTGTTAACTTCTTGAAAAATGTTTTATAACTAGAGATAGGTTTTGTTCATATTTTATGTTATATTAGAAAAATGCATATTTATAGAATTTGAATAGTGAAAATTCGTTTTGATTGGTTATCATGTTTTAACAAATAAAGCTTGATTTTAAGGTGTTTTAGGGTACATGTTTTGAAAGGGTTATTTAGTATTTTACAAAATCCAAAATTTAAAGTTTAACTTTAATGCCATCTCTAGAGTTTAATAGGTTTGATCCATTTAAGGATGTCTTAAGATGGTGGGAGATTATCAAATTTTTTGTAAAAGGCAGGAATAAAAAAAACAAACATGATTTTAAGCTAAATGGTGATGCTTATGTAAGTTTATAGGTTCAAGAACAAGTTGATCAATAGTTAATAACTACTTTAGAAGGAAGGTGCAATTCATTGACTACTCTATTCTCTTGACATTTTAAAACTCGTTTATGGTTTAAAGTAGCTAATTTTAGTGGAAGCTATATTAGTCAGAGAAGATAGTAGCCTTCTTAATTAGTAACCTAATAGCCAAATAGTTTTTTGAAAGTGAGAATTAGAAATGTATGTTTACATAGTTGTATCTTGTTTTAGTGAGATTATAATTTTCCTTAGATGTTAAAGAAAGTAGTATAGATCAATATATGAGGGGTTTAGGTATCTTGATAATTTTTGGATCTACATGATGATGACACACTTTTGAGTTGGTTATCATATGGACATGTTGGTTGAGACAAAGCAATTAAATTAAATTAAACCTAGTTAAAATTGGCTTAGAAACCAAGTATGGTAGGCCCAAAATTGCATGTATAGTAGGCTTATAAACTTAAAATCATTTGTATGGTAGGCCTATAGCACACAAATCCTAGGTACATTTGGCTTATCTTATTTTAGTACTTAAATAGTCCAACGTGTCAGTGTACTCTCATATTTGTTAATTGGGGGGAATTAAATTTATTAGGCCTAAATATTTTCTAAGTAATAAGGTAATCCCATATGCATAGCCTGTTGTTAATTTAGGTCAGTGGTTTTGGATTGCAAATTGTTTTATATCTATATGATACAATAGTTTACACATTGACTTATAAAAGATTGAGAGATTTTATCTGCATAGGTTACTCAAACTTGTTCTAGTAATTGTCCAAGTAAGCATAACATTGTGTTTGGACATGTATTAGGAGGCATTGTGTTATAGAATTATTGTGCAATCAATTGCAACAACCTCTATTAAAGGGTAGTGCATGTTGCATGTTATAAATTTCTCATTAAGTTAATAGGTTAAGGGTCTTTTGCTCTTAGCCAAATTTATTTCATGATAATGTTGTTGCCATGGTTTTTCTCTCAACAATAATGAATTTGCCTATGTAAAAGACTTCAAATTGAACTACCTATTTGTGAGAGAGAAAATACAAGAGTATATTATTTAATTTTCATGGATCATATACTTATGGATCCACTAACTAGAAGGCTTGGGGTAAATATAATAAAGTGAATTTCCCCATGCTTTTTCGGTTTCTTAGGTTAGTAGGACTTTTGTTGATATAAGCTCATTAATATCCTATGATATGTTTATAGTAAATACTCATAATAAGATATTTGTATTTTTGCCAAATATATTGTACACATTTTGGTTATAGTGTAAGAGTAGAGACATTCAAATCTAGTCTCATGATTGTGAATAGAGACATTTAGACCTTATCTCATCAATGTGTTGAAAATATTTATTCTTATAAGGCATCTTAGGTGGATGTTAGGATTATTATGTGGGGAATTTACATTTAGTCATATTAAGATCATGTATATTTTGTTATGTAGATTATATTTAATCATTTGGTCAGTGAGGTATAGGCATTCAACATGTTTAATATTGATATCCCTTCGAATATGATATTTAGTGTTGTTGGATGATTATGATCTCAAATAGACCTATAGGTGAGATAATATTATTTTAACATTAATTCTTTCCAAAGAGTTATCATTTATAAGCTAATGTGAGTCCAAGTAAGAGATTGTTAGAAATTTTAATATGGGTCTCATATTAATTTATAAATGGCAATTAATATTAAATTTTGTCATGTGAGTTTTAAATAAAAGTGACAAATGGAATTAGGTCTTATATGGTATTATAACCCAAATGTAGGTTAGTTGGGTATGGATTCTATGATGGGTAGGATCTATGACCTAGTCCAATGTATTTAATGAGGTACCCTACCTCTAGTAACCTAATCCTAATACATGTTATCCCATCGAGACTTAAACAATTTTGTTCTCTCCTCAAAGAGAAAGTGGGTTGTTATGATAGAGGCAAAATCGATTTTATAACATTGTTGATCAAATAGTTTTACAAGAATTTGGAGAATCAAAGAATTCAATGTTGAATACACTACGCCAAAAATGTCCTTTACCGACAATTATTTAATGGCAATTATATAAATGCCGCTAATTCATTTAATTTGTACAACTTTCTTTGGCAATTAAGAATTTGCCAGTATAACTACACTATTTAGTGGCAATTAACTCCAATTGCCGTTAAATATTAAAAAAAAGTAACTTTTGTTTTTCTTTCTTTACACTCATTAATTTTAGTCTTAGTCATCCGGCGGGAAACCCAAGTGGGAAACCCATTTCCTTCCCTTTTTCGCAAATAGCATCCCTATTTCCCAAATCCCACAAATTTTTTATCCCTCTATTGTGAAGAACATATTTCCCAAATCTGACAAATCTTCTTCAAGCAAAGCTCCTCTCCTCTACCGTGAACAACTCTGTTTCCTTGATTTCACAAATTTTCCTCAGAGCTCGTTTATTCTTCTGTGAACAACACTCTGGCGCATACTATTCCTTTAGGGTATGTTAAATCAATTGTCTCTTATCTATAATTTTTTGTAAAACTATTTCTATAGAAAAATATCTCTAGCTAAAATAAATAGAGCATAGAATGTTTCTCTGTTTTCTCATCTATCTTCATCTTTCATTGTATGTAAAGCAACTGACTGCTAAAGGAAAAAGGGAAAACGAAATAGATGAAGATGCTCCAGTGGGAGATCTCGCAAGAAGCCACAGGTAGACAAAGGCAAATCAACTACAAAATGGAAGAGGAACCCAATGTACTTGCGCTTGTCATGATAGTTGCTATAGCAATACAAACCTATCTTCAGAAAAGGTTCCTAGAACGAGACACAACAACATGCCACTTGCTGAATTGCTTGTCAAATGTAAGTTTTAAATGAATTCATCAAACATTTATATCTTCACTTCGTATCTCATAGTTCAGTAAAAATGAAAATTTTACTTACAAGATATATTTGATTTAATTTGACCTCTTTTCTTTATGTATTCATTTATGATTTCTAGAATTTTTTGCCCTTCACTAATAGAGGATGTTGGCCCATTCAAATGAGGAGAAAAAATGGCCTCCTGGATTGGACGATTAAAAAAGGGAATAATGCGTAAATCATTCTTGATTTAAAATATGATTACTAGATCAATGAGGTTAGCCTATTAAAGTGGTTATCCCTTTAAGGGATCATGAGATCATCTTCTTAATGGTACTAAAATATATGTGATGATCACTCAATTATAACATATGATAATTAGTCTATTCAAATGTTTATGATCTGGGCATCCAAGCTGATATCTAGCACATTATAAAAAAATCCTTCATTATACATTAACCCATTTACTCTTAAGTTTTGAAGACCCTCAAAACAATTGTTATAAAAAAAGCCAGGTACATTCTCCTAACTTTTAATTATTTTCGTTACATTTTATCATTATTCTCTCTCTAACTTGGATATTAAAAGAGGGTCATTAGTAATACATACCATGGAGACTTCTTGCATGTCATTATTTTAGATGATCATTCTATCGTCATGTTCAGCTGATTGCCGCTGCAAACATCTGCCTTGATAAAATTTAAAATAGTATTGATGTCGTCTACAATGCAACACAATTAACAATAAAAGAAGGTCCAATTATATTAACAAAACATCAAGAATTATATCAGCTTTTGCTTTGAAATTGGGTAATGTTACAGGAAAATGAGCACTGCTCATTCAATTTTTATTCGGTAAAAAAGAACAAGCTGAATGATAGATGCATAAGTATAATATTATTTTTTACCATTTTAGTGTCTTAATGAAATTATTTGTTGGTGGTACCCATTGGAATTTTTCTTAGTTGAATTAGAAACGTTGGTTGCAGAATCCACATGAGTAACTACTAAGGAAAAAGAGTGAATCATATGGCTATATTTTTTAATTTTATTATACATGACTAGATTGTGTAGGTATTAGGGGAAGATAATTTTTGAAATGTTCCACCGTTCCTACATTAAATACTGCTCAGTAACTCGATAGTGTCAAAATTAAAAAAAAATGGAAATAGAGAATGATATGGCTTTTTTGCTTAGCTTGGTTTGCAACATTAGATCACTGGTTGAAGACTTATTTTTGTATCAAAGGAAGTTATTAGTGGAAGACTTTTTCAAGTAACATTCTAGTTTAAGGGTTAAGTCCTAGTCACTCTGGTTCTTGAGTTGTCCTTTCTCCTTCAATTTTCTAGTCTTTTTCCTTCTCAATTGAATGTTGACACACTACTGCTTTCTTTAAACTATAAGCTAAACAAAGTAGTTGCTCTATTGACTAGGAGATTGATAATTATTTATCAACAATTCAGGGAAAAAATTAATTCTTATCTATACAGGCTTCTTTGATCAAAGTCATCTTAACTTAGATTCCATTAATTGTTACTGCTAATATATTCATATCTTGGAAGTAAAATCAACTTGGAGATTTAATTTTTGTTGTTTCCTTTCTGGTCATATCCAATCCTACTTGCTTCAATGAATCCATCTCTCAGCTTGCAATTGGCCAATTTTAATCTGAATTCTCATTCTTTGTCAAAATGATAACCTATTTCTGCTTGTCTAAATTATTAGCTAAAGAAAGTTGTTACTGCTTTGCCAAGAAGACTGATAATCTTTTTCACTTATCACCACCCTGATTATGTAGATGGTAAGCTTATTGTCGAGAGAAAAGTGACTTTAGTCTTTTGGGTGGGTTCTACTATGTTAATATACGAAGTTTGGCTGTTATAAGTCAAGTATTTTTATTTTGTTTACTTGCATTTAAAAGCTAAGTCAGCACAAAAATTAGAGGAAGAAGTGAAAGATTTGAAGGAGAAGCATGCAGAAGAAATGAAGAAGATGATGGAAAGTCAAGAAAAATTACTTGATGAAGTAACATTTATGAAATCAGTCATGAACAAGTTTCTTCCCACAGAATTAATTGGATCTTCAAGTTCCAACAAAAGCACAAGTGGACAGGTATATTATTTAATATTTAATCCTTCATATTTGTAGAATTTGATAAATATTGATGCTATTTTTAATATTCACAACATCCTATTACAGGCTCATGATGCCAATAGTGGTCATAGAGGTATAGGACTATCACAAGTGCCAAGAATCCAAGTCATTCTTCCCAATAACAATCCAACTGTTGGACATGGTAACTTACTTGAATTCTATGTCAACTCTATTTTGTATTTCTTTTTATATGTTAACTCTGCCTCCCTGTTTGTGCTTCTGGACATTGTGTCAACTATTAGATAGGATTGAATTAAAATCTGTCTGATTAGATAGGACTGCATTAGTCCAAGATTGCTCTACTAACTCAGAAGACTCGATGCTTGGCTTTCCAATCCTCCAAGTGTTTGAACTTGATCACTACAACAGTATATGTAGAAACATGAGTTTTCGTTCTTAACCTTAATATTAGAACTGAAACTACATTTGACCAAATATGAGATTAATTCATTGCATGGGAGCTTGTCCTAGGGGGGAAAATTGGGTTTAGATTAATTGGTCCAAAACCTAAGTTCTCTTGTTGTAGTGATCAATTAAAGTCATTAAAATCTCAATTGACCTGGAGCAACGTGAAGAGAAAGGCAAAAAAAGCACTTTTGGAAAAAGTCAGCAAAGTTCATGAATTGTGCTTTTTAGGTGATTTCTGTAACTTGAAATCTGAACTATAAAAAGATAGAATAAAAATGTATTTATAAATTGTTATATTTATTAAATTGAATTTAATAATTTTTTTAAAATTTATTTTTTATGCATATAATATTATTAAATACAAAAAAATTCATGAATTATGCATACTATGTGTTGATTACGGGATTGAGTTAATTATATTAGATTATTTACGGTGAAGGGGGAAGTAAGAAGCAAGTGTACAATGTCACAATTAACTTTTTCTTTCCATGTGTCGATATTCTTTATTATTATTATTATTATTATTATTATTATTATTATTATTATTATAACAGCTGGCTAGCTACAGAAGAAAAAAGGGTTTTCAACTCTAAAATGGGAGAGGACTGTTGAAAAAAAAAATCATGTTTCTACAATATTTTTTAATTATAATGTTAAAATTATAAATTTGATCAGATGCAAAAATATGGGATAATTTTATGGAAATGATCATAAATATTATAAATATTTATATTATTTGAGGGTTTAATATATTATGTAAAGATTTATGTAAAGATTAGCAAATGATCATAAATATTTGGACTGTGCATAAATGATCATAAATATTATAAAAATTATCCCGTATCTCATGCTTAAATTTATGTAAAGATTAGCAAATGACCAGATGCATCATGAACTCTCAATTAAAATATTTAAACTTTTGCTTTTTTGTGTTTAATATTGTTTACTCAAAAGTTGTACGCTACATAGTAGCAAAAATATGGGATGATCTTATGCTTAAAAATTTGATTGAACAATTTTCTTCAGTTTCTTCTCAATATTCTTTCTTTTAAACCTGTTTATACTTTAAATATAGAATAACAAATTTCTGACTTCATAAATTGATAAAACTTTGATAATTATCATAAGAAGGACAAAAAGGAGAAGAATTTCAGTACCTGGCTGCGTTTATGGCCTCTTGATTGAGAGATTGGCTCCTCTGGAGAAGAAAAATTACTGCAGGACGTGCAGTTTCTTTAAATTTCCAAGTTGACTTTAAAATTCAGGTGTGGCTTTGTTTTTATTTTGTAGTTGAATTGAATTAGCCATTGCTGAATTGACTCGTCACTGTGAAACTGAAATAGTCGTATAAAAAAGAAAGACTTCAACTTTTCTATAGATTTATAATTAATGCCTTCCTTACACGTCTTGTATTTGATTGATTTTCCTTATCTGCACGAAAAAAACTTGGAATTAAATTACGGGAATATAAATGACATTATATGCTTCAACGAGTCTTGTAAAAAAAAATTATTTCTTGCAAATTTTTTATTAAAAATTATAATTTTTGGGTACAGTTAAAAGATTTTTTAAAATTTAATAAAATTTAAATGATGAAATTATAATTATAATTTCAATTACAATTATAATTCTTATATAATTATCGCAAGTAAAATATACGTGAACTTATAATTTTTATGGAAAAAAATATGTTCAATATAAGGGGAAAATGTATTATAGAAGGTTGCTCGTCTCATTTCCTTTGTCCTTTTTCTTTCCCTTTAATGCAATATAGCCATAGTCTTGAAGTGGATGAATTTCAATTTTGAAAGAATCTCTCTTACTGTTAAAAATAGTTTTAAAGATAATTTTCGGAGATCAGTTTGATTTACAGCATGTCATTATGCCATGTGTACAGTTTGAGACTAGTTGGGAGATACAAGTGTGGAAGGGTGAATATGCGTGGGGTAATTGTGCTGGCATGTTACTCTGTTTATAATGAGAATGGATTTTCATCTTCTGAGAAATGGATGAAGTGAATGTTGGGGAGAGGTAGATACGGAATTCTTTTATTTGAAACTGTGGATCTTAAAATAAAAATTATATCTATATCTCTCCATAATTCACAGAATGAAATAAAGGATCCACATCTGTGTGTAATGGGGTAGGAGGCGATGTATTCAGCCAGCTGTCTCACCTGATTTCATGCTCACTGTATTATATTTTCTGTAGAATCTGTATTATTTTACCTGCCATTTAAATTGTGTCAACTATAATTGTTGACATATGGCCTAGATTAGTATATCAAATTTAGTACTTATTTCACATAACTATATTTTTAACTTCATATAATTATTTTTGGAGTCATTGTCTTCTATATATAAATCTGACTGCTTTGTAATAGTTGGCTACTCCTTGTAGCATCGTTGTGGTCATTGTTTGGGAGTTCATTGGTTTCAAGAATAGAACCCATTCTAATGCTTATTTATTGAATATTTTTTGAGATTGAAGTGTGTTTATGTATAATTTTCTAACTATTTCTAATTAATTTTTCAGGTCATACTCTATGATCTTCACAAGTATCCAAGATAAGATGATTGGGCAAAAGTTGAAAATTTATAATGCTATCTAGTAGTTTTATGAAGGTGGATGGATATTAGTGGATGAATTATTAGAGTGATTTTCTATTTTCTAATATATGAAGGTGTTAAAACTAAACCTATACTAAACTTGTTTATTTGAGAAATTAATACAATTTGATATAATTTTGTGACATTTAATTACCTTTTAGCAGTAACTTCTTTGTATTAAAATTAAATTTGAATTCCAAATATCAATAATGAAAATATGTTTAAAAAGTATAATAATAAATATTATTGCAAATTAATTCCAATGAATTGGAGTTTTATTGAGAATTGTCAACTATTAGTATATTAGGGGCAACAATATTTGCCACTAAAAGATAGTAACACTTTTGAATTAGAGGCAATAGCTTTGATGCTAATTAATTGCCACTATTATTAAAATTCTTTAGCGGCAATTATTGTGATAATTAGTGACAAAATATTATCATTAAAAATGAATGGATTGGCTTATTATTTTGAATTAGAGGCAATAATATTTGCCATTAAATAAATGTCACTACCATTAAAAAGTTTTAGCGGCAATTATTTAAGATAAATAACGGCTTAACATTTGCCACTAAACATTAGGCGTTAAAGGCAATAACATTTGCCGTTAAATAATTGCCGCTATTATTGAAAACTTTTAGCGGCAATTATTAGATATAAATAGCGGCATAACATTTGCCACTAAAGATTGTACAAGCCGATCATGCTATAAGTGCATTAGGGGCGATAACATTTGCCGCTAATTAATTGCCGTTATTGTGTAACATTTTTAACGGCAATTATTGTAATTTTTACCGGCATTTAGCTTTATTGCTGCTATAGCCTTTGCCGACACAGGCTTTGACGGCAAATGTTTAATTGCAGGTAAAAGAATTAGTGGCAATTTTTATTGCCGCTAAAAGGCAATTTAATTGCCGCTAAAAGCTGTTTATGGTGTAGTGATAAAATCTAGAACTCCCGATATTTAATTACACAATTTCTTATAATAATATATTTGAGTTCTTTGATTTCATCCATCTTCTGCTATAATTTAAAGTTAAGATTTGGGAAATTATTATACATTAAAAATTGATCCTAAAATAAATTTCAAAAGAAAACTTGGGAAGCTAGTAAGGTACAATGTACTCTAGGAAGCGTATTTTCTTTTTATGATTAGTTAAAGCATAAACACTTGTAAAATTTAACTTATAATTTTTTGAGTAATTTAATAAGTTATAACTTTACTTATTTGTTGCGCTAAACATACTCAAAGACAATTTTACTTTTCACTAGAAATGATAAAGACATAAACTTTTAATTTACTACTGTAGAATAAATTTTTATACGAGATTATCTTAAAGTTTCATTTTTCTTATTTATCATATTAGCAAAACAATTTTAAATGTAGAAATGTAGCGAATATAAAAAATGGTATTGGAGCAAGTATTTGTTGATTTACATATTTTATTTTTTTATACTTTTTCAATTAAAAAATTATTAATATACTCTTTCAAAATTTAATTATATCTTTCCAAAGTAAATTATACACTTTTTTAATAGATTGTGTGACTTGTAAAATTATGGATCTCTCTATTTGTGAGGAGGGAGTGAATAGAGAAAGAATTTAGAGAAGTAAATGTAGTATGACTTTGATTAATTTATTTAAACTTGATCTATATGACATAATTATCTAAACAATTGTACACTATAGGAATATTGGTCATTAGGGCAGATTTTTCCCTAACTCCCAAACGCCATGGGAAATAAAACCTAATATTGTTTGGGCCAGTCTAAAATTAGGGGCCCTTTTTTCTTTTTATTTTACATTTTCTTTCCTTTATTTTGTGTCCCTTTATTAGGACATTAAATGATACATCAATGCCTAACAAAATTAGAGAAAAAAGCTAGTGTCTTCATTGCTTGCTTGGGCACAACTTCAAGCATTGGAATTTAGCAACAACGGAGGTTGAGGCTTGCACAATGGAGGTCGAAGTCTTGAAAAGTGGAATCTTTATCATTCCTTGATGCTTCACTACATTGGAAATAGACCAGTGACTGGTAATAAAAATGGTGGTAAATCTTCTAATTGTTGTCAAATAACATTGATCCATTTTATTTTAGATTTAGGGCATTCTTATATTCTGGGTATTGAAATTTTCATACTTTTGAACTAGCTCTCATAGTAGAAAATCTATTAAGAACTAGCTTCAAGAGCTGCTTCAACTTACCATTGTGCTTTTGCACTAGGGTAGGTCTCAATCACACGCCAAGGTTCAAGGCCACTATCAACTTTAATGGTGACATCTTTGAGAACCCTCACTATTGCTCTACTCTTTGTCATGTTGAGCACTTTACTGCTGAAGTCGCTCTCAATTCCCTCTCTAATCGGGGTTATGACACTCACTGCTAGGATTTTGGTAAGTATTTTTGTTTCTGACTTTGTAACTATTTTTGGTGAGTTTATTTCAAATAGTGTTTCACTTGTGTTTTTAAGGAGTTATGATTTGGAAAGCTTTAATCTTGGTTGTTCCATCATTGTCATTTTTTGCTTAATGAGGGCAATTAGGGAGAAATAAAGCTCATGTTGTGTTGCATCATGTTTAGTAACCTGTTCACTTGCTCTTTTCCGGGTAGAAATCTTTTGCTCATAAGAGACATTTATTTAAGGTTCTAACTGACCTTGGGTCTCTGATCCAAGGAATCACAAGTAGTGACCTGACCTTCACATGAACAGAATATTAAGACATTCTATTTGGATTTCTGAAATTTTCATTTGTGTATGTTAGTGGAACAAGTTATGTATCATGGGAGAGTAAGAATGCTTCCTTCAACCAGGGTCTAAGTGTTGCATCCCAGTTTCTCTTATTTAAATCAACGTGCCACGTGACTTTTCAATTGTGCATTATTGGTGATCAATTGTATTGATCCATAACAAGTAACTAATGGACATTAATGAATCTTGTTTGGTTGATAAATGATTAGTTAGTGGGATCATTGCTTGACATAGTTGTATTTGAATGAAAAAATTGCCAACAATGACATGATAGCAAAATTTCTTAGCATTATCGATCACAATTTCTTCCTATATATGATTTAATTTAGTTTATGATTATTGATAAATTAGTTCTTTATTTTATTGATTGATATTTATTTGTATGTGTGCGGACACTTTTTAATATCCTTCCGAAAAGAAGCTAATGATAGGCATGAAAGATTTACCCTCCTTTTGCTTTCCTATTCATGTTAAGGTCTGATTGATGTATTTCTCATTACCAAAATCTAACATGTACTTTATCTCTCCTAATTGCTACTCTGTGTTTACTAAAAATGTCTATTACCATTGGTTGGTGGTGAGTTGGTTTCCTTTCCACAAACATTTTCATTTATTAAATGTTGATTTATAGGGAGAGTTATTGAAGAGGACTCCGTCTTTTAATGATTCGAAAAAAAATTGTTTGTGGGAAGGTATGTTCATCAGTCTCAAGCATTTTCTCCATAAAGCATGTATTCCAACTCTCTCAAGATTTGATTTATGAGATAGGCTTTTGGTGGTGTATTAATATGATATAATTGTATAATTTTATACTTAGTCTAAGTACTAAGGCATGCATATGTAAAGAAATATTTAAGTCTCTTTGTCTCTCTTTTAATCTTATAATTGTATCTTTTACCCCTTTTTCTTCCACATTCTGTCCTTTGTAGGAAGAGCAAACATGTTTCAAAGATGAGAAAATAATGGTAGCATATTTCTTTTCCTTTTTCTTTTTTTAAAGGAACATTTCATATAGCTTTGAAATGTTCAAATGGATCTTAGTTAATTAAGCCATTAACCTATTTCTTATTTAGACCTTACAGTTTTAAGTTTTTGTTTAGATAGATAAGCATTCACTACATCCAACCAATAATTTTCCATTTGTTTATCACTTGCAGGAGCATTTTGGTAGAGATGATGTATCATGTCAATTCTCACCCAGGGTAACTCGCTTATTAATACTATCTATGAAGTTTAGTGTGTTAGCTTTTTATATAATGTGACACTTGTTTCAATTTTCTAGAAGTATTTTACTTATTTGTATCTTGATTCAGACATGCAAGCTCATTGTATTCAAGATTGTGTATATCTATAAAATTTTCACTAATTTATTTCAAATTTCATTTTTCTTAGCTTTTTGAAAGGGATGTGGGCTTGTGAGTGGATAACAATATATGCTAGAGATACATTCTTGGCAACTTGCTGGTTTGATGGAAAAACTTCACTAGTATTTTCTTATAGATAGTCCATAAAGTTCAAAACCTTTGAGCTGTCAAAGAACATCATAATTTGACACCAGTAATGTAAAAGCCTAGGCATCAATACCAACGATATTTACTCTAGTTTTGGTCTATTGCCATAATATGCATTTTGGATGTGTACATGTTTACTAATTGGTTAAGTGTTTGATTGTGTACAATTTCTTTTTCTTTTTAAGCATTATGTCCAAACTTGTAGAGCATGTTTGATTTCATTTAATTGTTATTCTTTTATTTTTAGCAGTGTGACAAATAGATTGTGAAGCTAAGATATGTGGTTGGTGAAACAAATTGCAAATGCCCTTTTTTAGTCTTGAGCAGGCAGCAGATAATGGAACGCTTTATGGAGTTTGCTTGCATGTTCATGAAATTCTTTAGTGACCGTCTAATATCTTGGTGGTCACTGACTTGACAATGTTTTTTTTTTTACTTTTGTGCTTAAAATTTATAGTTGTTGACAATTTAGATTGCAAAATAGTTGTATAACTTTGCCTCTTATTTTGATCCATTTTGAAACAATATAGGGTGTTTTATCTGCTTCAATGCAATCTCTTATTCCCGTGGCCCGTCCATTCCAGTGGCAGAGTTTATTGCTTCCTTTAAGTTTATTATATGCTACATTTTTTTGAGTTTTGTATAGTACTAGAATTGGATATGCAGAGAGGAAAAACCATGCAAACCCTTAAAATAACCACTATTGATTCTCTTTGTCACATGATAGAATGCAGATAATACAGTCAATTTCTTATTTGTGTGCTCTCCCTAGATTTGAATAGGTGCTATATACATAACTCTGTCTACTCTATGCAGGATATGCACTTAATTTTGTTGAAGGGCTGGTTGCAAGTGGAATATTTTTATCTTCCTGAAACTAGCGAAGCAAAAATTACATTAGTTTTATCCCTATGTTGTGCTTCTTATCACTATTGTGATATAGTAAAACGTATACTCTCCAGATGTACCGAAAATCATGAGAATTGATTTTATAATATTTACAAATTTCTTAAAGTGTTAAACAATTTATTTTTTCAATAGCATTTTGCACCGAAAAATCTATGACAATTATATTTTTTTAAAATTCAAAATTTTGAGGCGGATAAAAACATTAGTAATTTGCCGGAATTTTTCAATTTTTTTTAATTTTTTGAAATTTTGAGATGGTCAAATGTCCGAAGGAAGTCTCAGGGAAAAATCCGTCAGAAATATTGTGGAAAATGATTTTCCACACCCTGATTTTCCACGGTTTCCATTTCTGCATGAAATTCTGTGGGAAAAAAATAATCTGTGGGAATTAATGAAATTCACAGAAAATCTGTGGAAAATCCATGAAAAATTCATGGTAAAAGCTGTTCCAAATGAGATATATTCCTGCAGTGGTACTATATTAAATTTATAGAATGTTGTTTGATTTTTCTCCTTTGTTATGGCTGTTACCATGAAAGTACTGAATACCCCCACCACCACCCCCCCAAAAAAAAGAGAAAGCTGATGACACAGATTTCCAATATGAGCGTTGAAATTGTCATGCATGAAGTTAAAGTTTTAAACCTAAATTATTGAAACTAGTGGTGCAATTTTTTGCTTCTTCTGTGTGTCTTGGAATTTTGGGTGTAATTAGAAAACTGCAAGTGTTGCAACTTTTCTATAGTACCGTGCAGCTTAATTCTTTCTTTATTACACTAATTTTCTATTAATTTTGCTGCAAATTAAATCGTTGAGATCAAATTTAAGCTTATTAGTTCATCCTGTTTGGAGGATGCATTTACATGTTGGAATATGACGAGTAGCTGACTCATTTTTTTTCTCAGTTTTCACATTACCAATTTAATATAGAAAGACATAATGGGATAAAATTGAAAATTTCAAGAATTAAATTAAAAATAAAAACTAAATTAGAAGAAATCTAGATGTGTGAGGAATCTAAATGTAGTGCTTCAGTCAATGTTCCAAGTATTCCCAAGCGCATTTCCGAGATTGGGTCCTTTTTTCTAAAGGTGTTTTTCATTAAAAAAAATCTTATTTTTAATGTATAAATGGAGGAATATTATGTGTATGTATATTTTGTAATTTAAAAAATGATAAATGGCACCATAATAATAAAAAATAACTTTTTCTGTAAAAAAATCTTAAATGAAATTTCTCACATTTAATATTAAATATATAAATAAATTTACTCCTGTAGTGATATTTTAAAATTAATTCCGACAAGGATATTTTGGTGCCAATCAAACGGAGCTTAATTGCGTTAAAAATGTCGTAACCATGCAGTTATCTTTAGCCTAAAAACGAAAGAAGACTAGAATCTACTTGGCATAAATGGGTACACTAGCACATTCTTTTAATTATTTGAAATATGTTATTGAAGTAAAATTTATTTTCTTCGATGGATTAGTGCACTAACATTCTAGAAGAGACATACCAGTCGTGAGAGGCCAAATTAGACGTCTATCCTGTTGTCCGCCATGAAAGAAAACAATGTTATAAATGTTGAAAGTGGGATCAAAATTAAATTTTGAATATTTTATATTCAATAAATTAAATTTTATAAATTTATTTTATTATTTTATATTTAATAATAATACACGATTTATATTTTAAATTTAATTTTATATTCTATTTTCGATATATATATATATAATTAAAGGTGGACTTCTTTTTATTGACTTGACCAACTAGATTAAAAAATAAGTACGAAATACGGATTTCAGAGGAGGAAAATAGGTACACCCTTTTACGTTAAAATTCAATGTGGCCCCCATCTTTCCGTAGCAATAAAGGTCCCAGGTAAAGAAGAAAGATTTTTCATGGAAAGTTTCCTAACTGATTTCCGTTTTTTTTTTTCAGTAAGATAAGGATACAGTATTTATTTTTAGGTTTATTATTTATAATTAAGATGCATCATTTTAATATAAAAATATTTTTATATATTTTTAATCAAAATTACCATTTTCTTTTCTTAAGAAAAGGAGAGGATGTCTATCGGTTGTATTATGATTCCATTTTTTTCTCTAGAGACACTTTATTGTTAGTTCGAAAATTTTTATTTGTTTGTATTTAAATAGAACCAATATGCATATCCCTTGCATATTTCATGATTTAAAAACTAATAAAACAACTTTCTCTGTGAATGGTGTTGTTTTCCACTACGTATATTCAGGGGGTAGAGGCAGGAAGAGGGGTTTAAAAAAAATCATGTATAATATATATTATAAAATATGACAAAAAATTATTTTTGACCCATTTGTTCCAAAATTTATTTGCAGGATTGAGAGTTAAGAAATTTTACTGGATAAGATTGCAACATATTTGTAACAAAAGCAATCTCAATGTTTGATGTAGAAAATTTATGTCTTTCTTGAAGGAGATCTACGCTTAAAACTCTATAATAAATAAAAATTTGTGTAATTCTGTTGAAATATATGGTAATTAATATACAACTTTAAGCGTTTAAGAATCATTTTTTTAAGAAGACGAATAAATCACTTGCTTGAATCTAATATTTTATATGATTAATTCATTTTATGCTTTTATTAAACAAAAACTTCTTTTCTTATTATAATTTTAAACTGTTAAGTCGCAAATCTTTTAATTTTTGATAAGTAACAGCTTGAATATTATATTAATATTAATTGTTGATATGCGAACAGATGAGCGGTTTTTTTTATTAAAAAGAATTAGTGATGTTAAAATCTATAAGGAGTACATATTATAAATTGTCTAGCATATATGCTTCCGGGTGATATCGATCCTATCAAACATATGCAATAGTAGAAAGGGTTTTTTCTGCCCTAAATCATATAAAAATGAGTAAACAGTATAAAAATATGGATGGCAAATAAATAGATAATTTTTTAGTTATTTAAGAACATTGTATTTAATAATATTATTAATAATAGTATCATTGAGCACCAATTTCAAATATGAATATTTGATGTGAACATTGCATAACAATTCAATTTTTTATACTTGCATCCTATAAATATTTCGTGTTCTCTTTTATACATTAATCATTTATAAATTGATTTCACTAACCCTTGTCTTTGGCTATGTCACTAATTAAGTACATTCTTCACATTTAAGATAGAATAAATAAAATATTTTTTTATTATCTTAATATTTTATAATTATAAATATAAGTAAATATAACTATTCCTTACTAGGATTTAAAAAATGGTCCGCGACAGCAATATTGCCCGCAATATTGTATTTTCAGAGTAGACCGCATTCATGATTTTTCATAATTTTAGACTGTTATAGCTGCATTTTTTTCGTATTAATCCGCATCGCGACACGACCGCAACTGATACCGCAACCGATACCGCAACCGCAATTTAAATCCTTGATTCCTTAATAAAATTTTTTCAAAACAAATAAAACTTAAATCATTGGAAAGAGGTATAAATTACTAAACAAGGGAAAAGTAATACACTAATGCGTTACAAAAACCATTATCTTTTTAATTGATGTAATTTGAAAGAGGTTAAGTTTTTAAACGATTAAAAAATTATATATTAATATGAAAAAAATAATATATCTCTTTTAAATTGATTCAGTGCACAAATTAAATTTCCCCAACGCGGCTAAAAATATCTAAATTTGTGCTTATAAATCTTTGTTTAGCTTTAAATCGGCCGCAGTACTGCTGCGCAGGAGAAATGCCATCCTCCCCATTATTCGAGGTTTTTTAAGAATCAGTGTCCGGAGGCCAGGAGTTATGCTTACGGTGATAAGTCTAGCCTTTTCGGCGTTCGGGCGGAGCTTTGTTGTCACATCTTGTCCGTGAATCCAATTGAAATCGGTTGCATTTCACAAAATATTTGATTTTTTTAATAATAGCATTAATTTATTTATATTCGTTCAATGACTTTCTTAACGTATGCTTGCAAACAATTTAAGTTAAAACAGGTGTAAATATAAATAAGTCCTTTCAAAATTTATTAATTTACACTGATTTGTGACTCTTTGTAAACCAAAATTTTGTCTTGATTTACATTGTTTATAAAATTTAAAAAGCTTGATTTAGTTTGTTAGTTTATATAATCTTAACTGTTAAAATTAAATAAATTATTAATAGATTTATAAATTTGGGTTTATATGTCATAAATAGATTCCTTAAAAAAAGAATAATAATTTTGTTAAATAAATAAGGAATTGAACAAAATTTTATCTCCACTTTTATAGAAGTTTTGATAATTCAACATAACAAATAATAATTATATTATTTAAGATGAAAGGATTAAATGATACAATAATATAAATTCACTACTTACAAATTTTAAAACTTGAAAATATTAATGATTGAATAGAAAAGAAAAGGAAGATACAATAATAAAAAAGTAGTAATAATTATAATACAAGTAATCAATTAATTTAAATAGACTAAATTAGAGTAACATATTAATTAAATAGATAGGTCTAATAGGATAACAAACTGAGTTTAAAGTTAAATAAGTTAAGTCTATTTAATAAATAGGTCAATGTATTGACCTAGATTTGGTTTATTAAGTTAAATAAATGAATCAAGATAGGTTTTTTTAATGAGTCAAATTATAAGCTGTTTATAAATTACTTAATTTACTTCCACTCTTAGTAGGGATGACAATGAGGTGGAGCAGGAGCAAATTTTCTTCAAACGACTCCCACCCCACCCCACATTGTCTTGCCATTTGTCCTGAATTTGTATTGTCTCAAAAAAAGAGGAAAGTTGGGGCATCGTTACTTAAGACACCATGCCTTGCAAGAAAATTTGCGAAATTGAAAAAATTAAAAAAAATTATCAAAAGTTTCAAATTTTATATATTTGAAATTCAAATATAAGCAATACATATTTTGGAGAATTCTAAAGTGTGCTTAAGGATTTCAAACCCAATGTAGTGTGGCAAAATTTAGAACATTAGTTGAGATTACAATAATAATCTTTTTTCTTCTCTTTATTAATTTTTCTACAATTTTCTTATAAGAGTTAAATTAAAAAAATTAAAAATAAAATTATTGAAATGCATTTAGATAATTAAATTACTAAAAAATCCACATATAATATATATGCACACCATTTATATGAATAAAATTGTAATATTTAATATACGAAACTTATGAATTACATTAATACTATTCATGCCCTAAATCTATTTCGAATTAAAAATTTCTTCTGCAAGATAAATTATTCTATTATACCCGCATCCTCTATGTGCCGCTTGACGCCGTCTTCAAAGTTTTATTTTCCCGGTCAAATGCATGAACTTTAATTTTAGGGAGAATGGCGGATGGCGGATAGAGATAATAACTAACAAAGACTTATTTACTTTATATATAAAACTATATAATCAATTATTTTTGCAAAAAGACATACAACTAAAAAGAAAAATATGATTAGAAGGACTTATATTCTATAGTTTGAAATTAAATTAGAATGTAATTTTTTTTAATTTTGGTGTGGTTGCATTTTATACTATTCAAAAATTGCAAATTTAAAATCATTAACTACCTAAAATTTATAATTAACGCCTAATATCCATTTAACTAATCGTTTCCTTGAATTGCTTAATTTTTGCAAGAAGTTTTTACAATGAAATCACAATACTGACGTATATTCATTTATTATATCATTTTTTTGTGCATAATTTTTATATTATATAATTAATTAAAGTTAAATTAGATAAATAGAATTTTAATTAAATATTTAAAAATAAATTGTAAAATTATGTGCAAAAAATATTTAATTAACTAACAAATAATAATATTTTGATTCTTATCTAAAAAGTCAATAAAAAATTATATATCTTGATAAAGTAATTAATTAAGTAAATAATAAATATTAATTTTAATTTTTATAATTTAAAATTTTATTTGTAAATTTTGAAAATTAATAGTTTTAAGATGTAACTATTCCAAGGGAGTATTTTACATTTTTTTAAAATTAAATACGGGTAAAGATGGAGACATAGGCAGTCAATTGTGACAGGGCGGACCAGTTACGTAATCTCATTCATTTCTCTCCAACGTAGGGAAAGGGTTTTAATTTATTATTTTCTTTTTCTTTATACATTGAATATAGAAAAGGATTGGATGAACTCTAATGTGTTACTCACGTCCTTACACTATCCAGCTTATTAACTTGCTATTTTCCCAAAATAGTATGTTTCACAAGATTTAGGGTTTTTAATTAATGGGCAAATGTTCAATGTATATCTGCTGATTAATTTATGCAAACTTGAAGTTATGTCATGACATTATTATCTAAACAATTGCAACAAGGACGTTACGCATAATTCCTGATGTGCTTGCTGTACTATTCACTGTTTAGATTATTATATGTATATTAATTGCTAAATTAGTTATTATTAATAATTTCAATTTTATATTTATATTAATTATAAATATTGTAATTATGTTCCTTATAAATAGAACAATCAATTTAAATGAAGAATCATACATTAAATATCAAAGGAATTTTACTTAAATTTTATCTTTATGTAGAATCATATTTATAGAATGTTGTTTGATATTTTTTTTTCCTTTGTTTATGGCTGTCAGCATGAAAGTACTGAAGAATTATGCCAAAAAAGGGGGAAAAACTGAACTGATAATAGAAATTACCAATTTGTGAGTCAAATTCTTATGAAAACTAGGAATTTTGGATTTATAGAAATTGCTGGAAGTATTATACATTTTCTATAGTACCATGCAGCTTAATTCTTTCCTTATTAATTTATCTTCATTTGACCGCAATGGTCCTGAATGCATGCATTATTACCACTTATTTATTCTCAGCTTTCCCATTATCACTTTAATATTGAAAGAGATGAATGAAGAAAATTGTATTCATCAAGAATCTAATTAAAAAATTAAATATAAAAAACTAAATCAAAAGGAATTTACACCCGTGTGGAATCAAAATAATATACCAGTCATATTCCAAGTCTTTCCAAGACTTTTCCAAGATAATGTTACTTTAATATCACAATTTTGTAATTAGGATTATTCTGCCATTTTATTTATTTATTTTACTTTCATTTCTACATGCACTCCAATAATTTGGACTCCATCGTAAATTTCACAACCTCTTCTAGGAAGTCTATGTTCTCATATCATTTTTTGTGAGTTAAAATTTATTCGTATTGAAAGACATGTAACCACAATTGTTAGTTAAATTTTCCCTAAAGAAACCGTAAATTAATTAACAGTGTGTTTGGAAAAATAATTTCAGGCGTGTAATTCATTCCAAACGAGGATTTCAAATTCTTGTTGTTGAAATCCCCGTCTAGATACCAAATTCATGGAATTTTAAAATACTGTGGGAATTTTAACAGATAAATTTAACCTTTAAAATTCAGTATTTTTAATTCCATTTATGTAGATGTCGTTTTTCAAATGACATGTTCTTTCGTGTGAGAATAAAAAATATCTGTCTCCTTTATTACTCGTTTAGCCTGAACACCCATCCCCTTTTATCTCATGTTCTTCCAATATATAAGTCCATGCGCGACTATATAACTCAATTTTTTAATATAATAATTAATAATATACTGCACCTTATGATATAACTTACTTTTATGTTAATAAAAATTGTGTGTTAGACAATTTAAAGATCTATTAATTTTCATAGTATGCGTTTTTTAATTAAAAATAATTCAAATATATTCTAAATTAATAAAATATTAAATAATAGTAAAATTAAAACATTTTTAATAATCTATCTATCGTATATAGTTTAAATTACTTATTTTTTTATTAATGTTTATTTTTATCATTTATTAATCAATAAAAAAATGTTCAAGCATGCATTAATATGAATACATATTATACTCAAATGAGATATTCAATAATTGAATGGAGTTGAAATGAAATGAAATCATTCATAATTTTTGTATTTCAAATTTTTTGAAATTTATAAATGCTTCACCTAAACACAACTTGTGAGTCATATATGTAGAAAAGTAAAAGTTTATGTAGTTGCTGCGATACGCTGGAAGAGAATTTTCCTCACTAGTGTTATTGCGGAGCAACCCCATTATTGCACCCTCTCAAGAAATTCTTCATGTATGACTTTACATCGCATTCCCCACCAATGAATATTAATGACACAAGTAATTTTCCATATAATCTTACTCTTTCTATTTTTTTATTTGTAGCATTTTAAAGAACATTTTAATTTTTTTATTTGTAGTTTTAAGATTTCAATGAAACATCAAATATTCTTTTTTTTAATTTATCATTCTTTTTTATTAATAAATGTTTCATTATTCAATACTCTGAATCCATTTACATTTATTCTATTATATTTTTTTCTTTATTTTCAACTATCTTGAACTTTGAGTATAAAAGATAGTATTGAAAAGTTTATTATAAATAAATAAATTAATTAAAATATATTTTTAAGTTATATGAAAATGGTCAAGTGTAATAAATAATAAGGAGCGAATGGAGCAAATTGTAATGTTTGTGTTTATTCCTAATTAATTTTGTTGATATTAACACAATCATTACAATAAACATAATTATTTTTTTAATAGCAAAAGTGATTAAACTATTAGATCGACATATTTATAGATTAAGAGTTTAACTTTGATACAAGGAAAGGTATAAAGTTTGTAAGAAATATCAAATGCCCTAGAAGTTAAAAGTTCTCACCGCAACAAACACAAATTTAACTGCATGATTTTAGGAGAAAATACTTTGGAAGGTTTCAGTGGAAGAAAATTAATACGTCTTTCACATTAAACATCAATGTGGCTACCCAACTTTCCTCAACAGCGAAGGTCACAGGCAAACGAGAAAGACTTTTCACCTAAGTTTCTCTCACCACGTACGAGAGTATCGGGATTCGAAAACTTATGTATTTTTAGATTGCATGCATTAAATCAGTTTAAAAAAGTATATTAAAAATAAATAAGGAAAAATATATTAATATGTAATAAAAATTATATTTTTAAATGATTTAATGCACAAATTAAATTCATTCAATTCAACGTTAAAATATGAGATAAATTGTAGTTGGTTATAAATTTTTGTTGGTAAAAAATAAAAATTTAAATTTAATTTGTTTGTCAATATTAATTAATTTTAAAATATTAATTATTTATATATTATTAAAAAATTTTAATTTTATTATATTTTTTATTCATATATTTTTTATTATAGCGTAAAAACTTGCAACGCGGACCCGATCAAATTTGAACTAAAAAAACAAGGAGAAAGCGCAGAACCACTTTGAGTGCTCCACGTAGCATACATTCATTTTTTATGACATTTCAACCCGAACTGCCTATATATACCAACGCGCACTTGAACCAATAACTCATCCCCCAACAATTAATTGTCACCAAACATGAAGGTCACCGGAGTTGCTTTCTTCCTCCCTTTGGCCTTCTTTTTCTTCGCAGGTTGGTTAAACCATTCCCCCTCTCCCTTCACTTCTCCAACTAATGTCTTCAAATTTAATTTTATACTAGCAATCTCTTTCCCTCTTGGCCAAGCAAATCTCAAGAGATTATACTTTTTGCTAAAATGGTCAACATATTTATGAATATATATTTCTAGTTTAGAGTTTTTTGTATGATTATATATGGATAAAATAGTGATCGTTTTAGTTTTGGTTTATTGACAAGGAAACTTATATTTAAGAGTTTCAATATATTATTTAAATTTTCCATTATCTCACTGCCTTGTAGGCAGAATAGTGATGTAACGATATAAATTTATCGCACAGAAGTCAAAGGAAAGTGTAAAAATTTATATACTAATAACATCACTTTCTATTTTCTCCTTCAATTATTCATGAACTGCACATATATGAATTATGAAGTAATTTATGCCATGCATAAAATAATTTGTCACCGTTTCTCGAATGTTATGTATAGCCAATTAATCGAATGATGTTTCTTCTTATTAAGATGTGAAAAGAAATATATATATATATATATATCATTTTATATGCAAAAAGATTTTGTTTCTTTTTTTATTATTTCATTTCAAATTTGATGAAACGGTAAGAAAAATACTAAAATTTCTACTTCTATTAGTTGCCTAAAGTTGATTTAGAAGAACATATACGCTTGGACCAAATTGGAGAGAAAACTATTGACACATACACTGTGTTTTTGTGTGTCAAAAATCGTTTGCTACAATATTTTTTTTAAAAAATAGTTAAACAACACATTTTTTAAATTTATATCACTACAACAATTATGTAATATTAAGACAACACCTATACTAATAAGATAATATCTCCACTTTTATAGAAGCGTTAATACTTCAACATGACAAATGATAATCATATTTATTTAAAATGAAAAGAATAAATGATACAATAATATAAATTCACTGCTTACAGATTTTAGAATTTGAGAATATTAATGATTGAATTAAAAAAAGGAAAAGAAGGCAAAATAATAAAAGGGTAGTAATAATTATAATGTAATTGATTAATTAATTTAAATAGATTGGATTAGAGTAACTTATTAATTAAATAAGTAGGTTAGTAGGCAAATAAACCAAGCTCTTAAAGTTAAATAGGTTAGGTCTATTTAATAAATAAGTCAATATTTTTATCTAAATCTGGTTCATTATATTAAATAAATAAGTCAAATTAGCTTTTTAATGAGTAAAGAACTCCTTGGTTTAGTTTCCACCCCTAATAGGAATGGTGATAGGGTGGAGGGAGACAAATTTGTTTCAAACTATCCTATCTTGCACTACATTAGCCTACTATTTGCTTTGAATCTATCCCATCTCATTGGACAAGGTAAGTTAGGACATTGTTTCGTAGGGCATTGAAGTCCTATGAGAAAATACACAAAATTAAAAAAATTAGAAAAAATTCAATAAAAACTTTAAGTTTTATATATTTGAAATTCAAATATAAGCAATACATAATATTTAACATAACCTCACCATGTATGTCTAAAGTACACATAATTTATTTAACAAATTACAACAAGTAGGGCAACAATAAACTTCTTTTTTTATTAATTTTTTTTACAATTTTCATCTAAGAGCTAAATTAAAAAAATTTAAATTAAAATTATTAAAATATATTTAAATAATTAAATTACTAAAAAAATTTACATATATATTATATATATGTATCATTTATATTAATACAATGATAACATTTAATATATGAAACTTTATAGAATAAACTACACTAATACTACCTATGCCCTGAATCTATTCTGGATTGAAAAATCTGCTCTGCAGGATAAATTTTCTTATTATATCTATCGTAACAAAATATGTGATACAAGCATCTACCCCAAAATGTGCTCAGACTTTTCAGTCCAGCTTGCAGCTTGATCCCGTTGTCAAAGTTATATTATCTCGGCCAAATGCATGAACTTTAATTTTAGGGACAATGGCAGATGGCGGATAGAGAAATAAACTAACAAAGACTTATTTACTTTATATATATATATATAACCAATTAATTTTACAAAAAACTTATAATTAAAATGAAAAATAGGATTAGAAAGACTTGTATTCTATAGTTTCAAAGTATATTAAATTGAAAATATTATTTTTTATTTTGGTAATGGCTGCATTTTACACTTTTCGAAGTTTACAAATTTAAAATCATTAATTATATAAAATTTATAATTAATACCTAATATCCATTTAATTATTCATTTCATTGAATTCCTTAGTTTTTTTCAAGAATTTTTACAATCAAATCACAATATTAATGTCTATTCATTTATTATACCATTTGTTCATGTATAATTTTTATACTATAAAATTAATTAAAACTAAATTAGATGAATAGAATTCTAATGAAATATTTAAAATTATGTGCAAAAAATGTAATTAATCAATAAATAATAATATTATGATTCTTATTTAAAAAGTTAATAAAAATTACATAATTTAATAAAATAATTAATTAAGTGAATAATAAATAATAAGTTTATTTTTTATAATTTAAAATTTTTATTTGCAAGTTTGAAAATTAATAGTTTTAAAACGTAACTATCCCAAGAAGTATTCTATATTTTTTTCTTAAATTAAATACAAGTATGGATATAGACAAAGGCAATCAATTGTGATGGGGTGGACTGGCTACGTAATCTCATTCATTTCTCTCTGACGTATTGAAAGGGTTATTAATTCTTCATTATTGTTTTTTATATATTAAATATAAAAAGGATTTTTTTTGGGTAATCAAAAGGGGTCAACAAATAGTGATCTTTGTGTCTCCAGAAACATCAGCTAGAAACATAGTTGAAAGACAGGGTGGAGGATTGCGGAGAATATGAGTTCTTGATTCTATAGAAATGCTTAACTTAGCTAGCTCATCTGTATAGGAGTTTCCTTCTCAATAGATGTGTTGAAATTGCACTTCCTAATCTTGTTTCAGTGATCTTTGTATTATTTGGATCAAATGATTACCTTTATGATTAGTATTACTTAAACAATGGCGGAAGGCCTTAGAGTCACACTCAAGAATGACCCTTCTGTAACCTTATTTCCAAGCTACCTAAAGTCTGCATAAGGCTCCCTAGCATTTTGCTGTAAAAACAGAACAGAAACCTAATGCTCTCGCAAAACCAACTATCTAATTACCATGCGTATCACGAATTACACCTCCACAGCTAGCTTTCCTTTCTTCTCCCCTAGTTGATCCATCAATGTTAAGTTTGATCCAATGTTCTAGAGGAGGATCCTAGTAAATAGAAATGGATCCAAACACTCGCTTCATAGAGCGATGCTCATTAGTTATTGCTTCTCTTACTTGATCTGCATAATGTTTCACAACATAACCTGGCCGGATAGGAAGCTGAAATTTTCCTAATGAAGCATTTTATTTCTCCATTGCAATAGAAACAAACAACCAATTGTGCATGTACTACTCCAACTACTTTGTTGGTCATGAAGCCTGTGAAAATCCTGATTCAGATTCAAATAGAACCATCAATGGTTGGGCATGCATAGAAGTCAGATATACACTCTGGATTTATAATATTCCTCTAAATTGCTCTCGCTTTTGGACAGTCTCTCAAGACATGAATCATTATTTCTTTCTTCCCACTACAATCTCGACAATCAGGACTCCCCTACCCCCATCTGCTAGTGTAAGAGTTTGTAAGAAGCCCATTTTGTATAGCTTGTCAAAAAAAGCATTTAACTCTTTAAGGAGCCTTGATTTTCCATAATCGAATGCAGATTTTATCAATTGGATTCCACTGGCCTTGCATGAGTGAATTGTATGCATCTTTGACAAAGAACCTATCAATTGGATTAGATGTCCAAGTTATTTTATCTAGACCCTGCTTCCAAATTGGGGCATAGGCGAGCTTGAAACTAAACTAGGATGAAGCTAGGAAGTAATGATTACAGTTGCCCCCAGTCCTAATCAAACTCCTTTATTACAAAATCTAGAACATTTACTTAGCAGTTTTCCACAAGTTCTCAAGCATAATATAGCAACAGTTGCTCCAGACCTAACTAGTTATCCAGTTAGAACCGAACTGAGTCTCCATTGTTGACCTGCCAAACTAAAAGTTTAGCAGTATCCTTCCAAGAAGATATGGTATCGCGCCAGATAAGAGAGTCATTACTACTTGCTACTAGATTCCAGGGCTAATTACTCCTAAATCCATATTTGCCTTTCCATACTCTCACCCATAATGCCTTCTCCTCAACACAAATTTTATAACAAAGCTCCATTAAATAAGCAGTATTCATTTTTTCCAAGTTCTGAACACCTAAGCCTCTAGACTCCTTAGGTTGATAGATTCACTTCCAGTTCATTAGATGAAACTTCCTCAAACAACAATCATGCCCCCAATAAAATTCCTTTGGATTCTTTCTATCTCCTACGAAACTCTTTTAGGAATTCTTTCTACTTGCATATTACAAATAGGAATACTTGAGATGATTGAATTTGCAAGAGTTATGCAGCTAGCCATAGATAAGGTTTGAGATTGCCATCCTGCAAGCTTATGTTTAATTTTGGATAGGATATCTTCATAATTGCATCTACCTCTTCTGGAAGGGAGTAAATTGATGCCAAGATATTTTCCCAACGAATGAGTTGGAGAGAAACCACTAGTTTTTGAGATCTTAGCAGCCAGCACTGGGTCCAGATTTGATGAGAAAAGAATTTTAGACTTGTTATAGTTTACTTTCTGGCTTGAAGTTGCACAAAATCTAGATAGACACCACATTATGCATTGAATTTGATCTAGAGATGCTTCTACAAATAGTAAAAGATCATCAGCAAACATAAGATAGGAAATGAAAGGATTAGCTCTATTAGCTCTGATTGGCTTCCAATTGCCCGCTTGAACTTCATCTAGAATTATATGAGATAATTTTTCTATGCATAGGACAAACAAATAAGGAGAAATAGGATCTCCTTGCCTGATTCCCCTTATTGCCTAGAATTTTGTGGTTTTATTACCATTCCAAAGGATATTTAGTTTAGATGTAGATACACATTTCGTAATCAAGTTGAAGATCTTTGAAGGGATACCCACCTCCTTTAAAACATCAGCTAAGAATTTTCAATTGATTCTATCATAAGCCTTTTCTAGATCAATCTTTAGAGCCATAAATTCTTTCTTACCTCTCTTTCTCCTTATTGAGTGAATCATCTCACTCACAATAATTATATTATCTCTACTTGGTATGAAGCTAGATTAGTAAGGGGACACTTTACTTGGAAGGAGAGGTTTTAACTAGTCAATAATGATCTTGGTAATACTTTTATAGCTCACATTAAATAAAGATATTGGTCAGAATTGGTTTATAAATTCTGGCTAGTTTACCTTTGGTATCAGATAAAGCATGTTTGATTAACTAGCTCAATTTTATATTTTCCTTCAAATACATCCTTAATAAATGCTAAAAGCTAGGAGCCTACAATATCCTAGTTAGCTTGATAAAAGCTAGCAGGGAATCCATCAGGACTGGTGCCTTAGTGGCGCTCATATAAAAAATTACACGCTTAATTTCAAATGGAGACTGCGCTTGATTAAGGTTTCTGATTTCCATATCTCTTAGTAGTGGAAAGGAACATTTAATTTGTAAAAAGATATATTAAGTATCTATGTCAGTAAATAGACTTTTATAAAAATTCACAACCATATTAGAGAGTTAAGTTTTATCTTTAATCCATAATCCATTTGAGTTTCTAAGCATACACACTCGATTGGATCTCCTTTTGTTTACAGTCTTGAGGTGATAGTATTTGGTGTTACGATCTCTATCTCGGATCCATGAGGTTCTAGATTTTTGATACCATAATGCCTCTTCTTGATTTAAGATTTCAAGCAGATCCTACCACAGTTGTTTTTCTAACTTATCCAAGTAAAGGTTCCATTTTCTTTCCAATGCTACTTGAGCACCTTTTATTCGAGCAAGAATCATGTTTTTTTCCGTTTTATATGCCCAAACGCCTCTTTGTTCTAAATGGACAACTGTTTGAAAGGCTATTAATATTGTCTTGAAAAGAATTTGTATTACTCCAATTCTCCTTAAGGAATGTAAAGAATTGGTCATGAATGTTCCATGCTACTTCAAAATGAAAGGGTTTATCCAGGTTCTCACTCTTCCTTCCATAAATGTCTAGAAATAATGGGTGACGGTCAGAGTATACTCTTGGGAGGACTTTAACAATTGCATCCTTAAACTTCTGTTGCCATTCAATATTACATAAACCTCTATCAAGTCTTTCAAATATACGATCATAATCATTTCTAATTGGCCCTCTCCAAGTGAATTGGGAGCCTTGCCATCCTAGATCAATTAAACCATAGTTATAAATCCATTTTGAGAAATCAAAATACTTTCTTGCCATAATTAGTGCACCACCTTTCTTTTCCAGTGGATTAGTTATTTCATTAAAGTCCCCTAATAAAACCTAGGGCTCAGTGATATTCTTCAACATATCCAGGATTTGAGAAAAACCTTCTTTTCGTAGTATCAGCACAGGGGCTCATATAGACCACCATTAAAAGCCAATTGGAATAATTATCTTCTACTATTCTACAATGAATAAATTGGAAGGAGGAATGGAGTATCTGAGCCTTCACTCTTTCTTTCTTCCATCTAATCCAAATGCCATCTGTCAAACCTCTCCCTTTTTGAACAAGGAAGTCAGTGAAGGACATTTGCTTAAAGATTCCATCTGCCCAACTAGACTTTACTTTCATCTCTAACAAGGCAAGGATATGAGGTTTGTACTTACCAACCATACTCTTGGCATGAACAATAAAATTTGGGTTACCAACACCTCTACAGTTCCAAGTCATAATAGGTATCATCAAATAAAATAAGAAGAAGAAGATTGAAACCTATCCTTCCTTATAGGAGGGTGCACCTAGAGCACTGGTCTGATCTGCATCTAGCTATATATTAGGTCTCTGCCACCATTGATTCACACCATAGATTTTGTAATGGGGTCGCCCTAGTTTCTGTATTTAGATCAGGCAATTGACCCAAAGAATCAATATTCATTTCTTCTGACATATGGTCCCTCCCTTGTGACAAATTGGGGAAGGCCATATCTAATTTCTTCTCCTTTGGGATACCCTAGGTAACAAAAATTGAGCTAGTTGTCATACTATTCGAGTTGAGTTTTTTGCCAGTCGGTTTATTGGATTGTTTAAACTCTGGAATTTGGCTTGAAATTGAAATATCCCTTGTGGGTGTGGTGTTCCCTGTCATTTGGTTAGTATCTCGCCTGGTAATAGTTTTCCTCTGTATTAAGTTATGTGGCCTAGCATATGGTTACTGCTCAGGGAAGGCGCTATCTGGTATTAGATTCTCTTTATCAACTATTTCCTTTCCAATTGGCTCTTTACCTAATCCCCTTGCTATCTCTTCTTCACCTCCTATATCAGACACAAACATAGGATTAGCTAAGGCATAGAATCTAGATGTTGTTACTTCATTTTTAGTAGATTGTTTCAGGTTAGGTTTTGGTTTTCTATTTCTTTGTGGTTTTTGGACCACCATCCAATCTCCAAACTCTATTGTCGGTTGATTTTTCCTGGAAGATTGATTTTGGCCATTCACAGAACCATCCTTATGCTCCATAGTTGTTGGCCCAACTTAAAGGTCCTGGCCTTTATTCTACTAGACATCATTCACCTTACAACCATCCTTACATCCTTTTGAGTAATGACCATATTTGCTATATTGAAAGCATATCAAATGAATCCTTTCATATTCAATTTTAATGTCATTTGTGCCAATTCGAAATTGTGGCAAGTAGAGGTTCATTTAGATTGATCAAGACGCAGATCCCTAGCATATTTGGCTCTAGGTTTTTCCTCCATCATATAATTAATTTTGGTGGTTTTGTCTATGTGATCCCAAATAGCCCGAAGACATTTGCGATCGTAATATCCCATAGCCAATTTAGGAAATTAAACCCAAACTGCCACCTTGTTAATCTTTGTTGTAGTTGGATTGAAATTTGGAACCCATTCCTGGACTGTTAAGTAGTGATCTAGGATTAGCCATGGTCCTCCAGTCAATACTATATATCTCCCACTCCCTGATGTGAATTTCACCAGATGGTAGTCATACCCCAAATCAACAAAACCCCAGCTCCCCTCCATAATTGAGTTAATTTTTTTTCTAGAATTGTAAATCCAACTTGTCTCCTTAATAGTTTAATAATCAAACAATTTCTCCACAATTTCCAAATTCTCTCTATTTCTTTATCGGAGAGTTTTAGCACAGGGCAGAGTTTATTACCTTCCACAATCTCATCTATTATCTCCACTCCTTCTTCATCATTAGAATCCTCTTACTTTGAATTGCAATTGGACAAATCAGTGTCGTCGGTTTCCAAATCCGCCTCACCTTCATTGTCTTGGTCCATTCTCTCGTGGCTCTCATGGATCAAGTTTCGCGGCTCTAGGAATGCTACTATATTAGCATAAGAACAGAGTCCGGTAGTGTCGCCTTCAAATCCTCTGCTATCCCGTTTGTGTTTCTTCGTACTCTGCCGTAACTGATCGGTTTCCTCCAGGTGCACAGGTTTAAAAAGGGTTTAAAAGAACTCTAACGTGTTACTCAAGTCCTTACACTAAACTAATAAGCTTCACAAGATTTGGGATTTTTAATTAATGGTCAAATATTCAATGTATATCTGTTGATTAATTTATGCATACTTGAAGTTATATGACACTATTATCTAAACAATTATACCAAGGATGTTACACAGAATTCTTTATGTGCTTGTTGTATGATTCATCGTCTAGACTATTATATGTATTTTCATTGTTCAATAAGTTATTGTTAATAATTGCAATTTGAAAATTATAATAATTATCAATATTGTAATTATTTTCCTTACAAAATAGAACAATCAATTTAAATGAAGAATCATTCAATAAATACTAAAGGAATTATACTTAAATTTCAACCTCATACAAAGTCATTTTTATAGAAAATATTGTCTGATATTTTTTTTTCCTTGTTTATGGCTGTCAGCATGAAATTACTGAAGAATTATGCCAAAAGGGGAAAAAACTGAACTGATAATACAAATCAATAATTTTTGAGTTAAATTCTTATGAATGCATTCATTATTGCCAATTATTTATTCTCAGCTTTCACATTATCACTTTAATATTGGAAGAGTTGAATGAAGAAACTTGTATTCGTCAAGAATCAAATTAAGAAAAAATTAAATGTAAAAAACTAAATCAAAAGAATATTTATTCAAATAGCTTTAATGAAATAACTAAAAGAGATTTAAGATATATTAAATATTTATAAAAGATAGATTTAAATGTTGTGTAAATTAATATTAACCGATATCAAATAATGACCCATAAGTCATTGAATAATTTATGGATAGATCCAAATTCAAATAATTAAGCAATTAGTCTCATTTGAGTATGATTTATTAAATAAATATTCATCGATTCAAATAAAACTCATTAGATATGAATTTTTTTACCATCCTTACCTACAACTTTTCTTTGTAATTGTTGCCATTTTCTTTTCACTTTTTTTTAATACCAAACCATTTTTCTTTGGGCGGGGGCGGGGGGTCCCTCCCTCCCCGGTGCCAATCAAAACGTATGGTAGCCCTTGCGATGGTTAGTCAATATAGAATGCCCATGATGCACGCTGTATTTGGGCGTTCTACGAAATTACGACGAAATAATATTTATTGTGTTAGTGACAATCTTTGAAGTCTCTGGTAAAATTTTTTATTTTTGAAGCCATGTGAACATAAATAATGGAGCAGCGAAAATTGCAAAATTTGTATTTGACGTTTCTCTTTACTCAATAGAGTAGTGAAATTATCACAATTTATATCTATTTTTATTTTTATTTTATGGAAAAAGAGAAAACAGGGACAATCAGCATCAACTACCTTTCTTGAGTGTTATCATATGAGTACTTTCTTATTGTAAAATGTTTGATTTGAGCCATGATTATTGTTCAAAAGAGAAAACAGGATCAAGTTTTGCGGCTCCGGAAATGTTACTATATCGGCATAAGAATAGAGTTCGGTAGTGTCGCCTTCAAATCCTCTGCTATCCCGTTTGTGTTTCTTCGTACTCCACCGTAACTGATCGGTTTCCTTCGTTGAAGGATGCACAGGTTTAAAAAGGGTTTGAATGAACTCTAACGTGTTACTCAAGTCCTTACACTAAACTAATAAGCTTCACAAGATTTGGGATTTTTAATTAATGGTCAAATATTCAATGAATATCTGTTGATTAATTTATGCATACTTGAAGTTACATGACACTATTATCTAAACAATTATACCAAGGATGTTAGGCATAATTCTTTATGTGCTTGTTGTATGATTCACCATCTAGACTATTATATGTATTTTAATTGTTCAATAAGTTATTATTAATAATTACAGTTTGAAAATTATAATAATTACCAATATTGTAATTATTTTCCTTACAAAATAGAACAATCAATTTAAATGAAGAATCATCCAATAAATACTAAAGGAATTATACTTAAATTTCAACCTCATACAAAGTCATATTTATAGAAAATATTGTTTGATATTTTTTTTCTTTGTTTATGGCTGTCAGCATGAAATTGCTGAAGAATTATGCCAAAAGGGGAAAAAACTGAACTGATAATACAAAATAATAATTTTTGAGTTAAATTCTTATGAATGCATTCATTATTGCCAGTTATTTATTCTCAGCTTTCACATTATCACTTTAATATTGGAAGAGTTGAATGAAGAAAATTGTATTCGTCAAGAATCAAATTAAAAAAAAATTAAATGTAAAAAACTAAATCAAAAGAATATTTATTCAAATAGCTTTAATGAAATAGCTAAAAGAGATTTAAGATATATTAAATATTTATAAAAGATAGATTCAAATGTTGTATAAATTAATATTAACCAATATCATATAATGACTCATAAGCCATTGAATAATTTATGGATAGATCTAAATTCAAATAATTAAGCAATTGATCTCATTTGAGTATGACTTATTAAATAAATATTCATCAATTCAAATAAAACTTATTGGATATGAATGTTTTACCATCCTTACCTACAACTTTTCTTTGTAATTGTTGCCATTTTCTTTTCACTTTTTTTTTTAATACCAAATCATTTTTCTTTGAAGTTTTTTAATATATTTCAATTGTAATCTATCATAAATTTTTACCTCCATCAATAAAAAACGATTAATTGTCAACCTTTTTTTAAATTTTTTTTATAGACAGACTTTGGAATGGGAGCGAGAGAGAGAAGGCGGGGGGCGGGGGTCCCTCGCTCCCCGGTGCCAGTCGAAACGTATGGTAGCCCTTGCGATGGTTAGCCAATATAGAATGCCCATGATGCACGCTGTATTTGGACATTCTATGAAATTACGACGAAATAATATTTATTGTGTTAGTGACAAGCTTGGAAGTTTCTGATAATTTTTTTTTTATTTTCGAAGCCATGTGAGCATAAATAATGGATCAGCGAAAATTTCAAAATTTGTATTTCGCGTTTCTCTTTACTCAAGAGAGTAGTGAGATTGTCACAATTTATATCTATTTTTATTTTTTTTATTATGGAAAAAGAGAGAAACGTATGGTAGAGAGAGAAAAGGCGGGGCGGGGGGTCCCTCCCTCCCTCCCCGGTGCCAATCAAAACGTGTGGTAGCCCTTGCGATGGTTAGTCATTATAGAATGCCCATGATGCACGCTGTATTTGGGCGTTCTACGAAATTACGACGAAATAATATTTTTTGTGCTAGTGATAATCTTGGAAGTCTCTGGTAAAATTTTTTATTTTTGAAGCCATGTGAACATAAATAATGGAGCAGCGAAAATTGCAAAATTTGTATTTGACGTTTCTCCTTACTCAATAGAGTAGTGAAATTATCACAATTTATATCTATTTTTATTTTTATTTTATGGAAAAAGAGAAAACAGGGACAATCAGCATCAACTACCTTTCTTGAGTGTTATCATATGAGTACTTTCTTATTGTAAAATGTTTGATTTGAACCACGATTATTGTTCAAAGGACGAGTCCGTTACTATAACCCCACTAAAATATAACATAACATTTTATTTTGAAAACAATAACATTTTATAATATAAATTATATCAGCTAAAACCCTTGTAAAACAATTAATTGATTAAGAATGTAAAATTGTGATACTGAGATTAAGTATTTTTCTAGTTAAAAGAAAAAAAAAAGGCGGGGGGCATGAGCCCTGAGAATATGCAGCTTTGGATGCCATTTTGGTCACTTGTCCCAAAGTCACAGAGGACATAAAACTGCGTCAGGCATATTGATGATACCGGGACGGGTGATGCGATGCTTTATTATACCAGTCATATTCCAATACTTTTCCAAGATGATGTTACTTTATCGTCGAAAAATATCCCAAATTCGTTATTAGGATTATTTTGGTATTTTATTTTGTACTTTTATTTCTACATGCACTCTCATAATTTGGACTCTATCGTAAATTTCACATCTTCTTCTAGAAAGTGTATGTTTTCACGTCATTTTTTATGTGAGTTAAAGAGACATGTAACCAGAATTGTTAGTTGAATTTTTCCCTAAAGAAACCGTAAATTAATTAACAGTGTGTTTGGATAAATAATTTCAGGTGTGCAATTCATTTAACGAGGATTTCAAATTCCTGTTGTTGAAATCTCCGTTTGGCTACCAAATTCATGAAATTTTAAAATATTGTGGGAAACTTAACAGTTAATTTTAACCTTTAAAATTCAGTATTTCATGCTTAAGTCTTAGTTAGGATTAATCCAATACTCCCTGCTCCTTTGAAGATTGAAACTTTTTAACCTAAAAATAGTTAAATATAAAACCAAATGCTCCAACTTCATCAAACTGAAGATCAACCCTCATTTCCTCAAACTCAAAACAGCCTTAATTTTACCGAAGGTCTTTGATTTTAGTGGATTTGATTACCTTCAAAAATTTTGTGCCTTTCTTTACATTCAGAAATTGATTCCCAATACTCGCATGCATATACATACACACATATATATAATAGTTTAATTACTCCTTAAAATTTCACTTCTATGGCATTTTGAGCTATTTTTTCCGCATCTGGGTCTTTTTATTTTGCCTCCTTTGTTATTCTTCGTCACATTTTCTTTAAAGTTTTGTATTTACATTATTGATGGGCCAGTTGAATAGAAACACAGACTCTACTTTGATGGGTATGATCCATGACCCAACCTAATATATTTAAAGAAATTCCCTACCTCTAGTAATCTAACCCTAATATATGTTATCCTATTAAGACTTAGACAATTTTGTTCTCTCCTCAAAAGAAAAGTGGGTGGTTATGATAGAGCCAAAACTGATCTCATAACATTGTCGATCAAATAGTTTTATAGGAATCTAGAGAATCAGATAATTCAATATTGAATAAAATTTTAAACTCTAGGTATTTAATTACAGAATTCTTTGTAATGATATGTTTGAGTTCTTTGATTTCATTCATCTTGCGCTATAATTTAAAGCTAAGATTTAGAAACTTATTGTACATTAAAATTAATTCCAGCAATTGGTATCAGAGCTTGGTTTGGATTTCAATTGTGGCAAAGAATTTGAAATAATTTTTGATGAAATTTGTAAAATTCTTTGTCTCTCTTTGTCTTCCATAAAAGAATTTGTTGTGATATGTGTTTGTTATTGCATCTCTTTGTATCTGGGTAAATTAAATGAATGCTTAAATATATATAATCATTACTTAAGATGCATCATATATATTGTATGGCTGGGAACAAGAAGGGATTTATTATTAACCTTTTCGAACATGTATCATGGTATCAATCAAGTAAGTGTGTTATAGGCCTATGTGTCTTTAATGGTTTCTTTTGGAGTTGTTGCATTTAATACATGTACTTATTAATTTATATGTGAATATACTTGAAATATGCTATGGTGTATAAGTGGTTCTAGAAATATGATCTTTTGCATATTGGCTGTTGAATAAGAGCCTATTCAGAATACAAAGAAACCTGATTGATTTTCTAATCTTAGCCAAATTAACATGTAAAAGTGTTTAAAATTCATGTTAAGCATTTGAAATCAGGCACATTATAGTCTTTGTTCCTCCATTTTTTCATATATGGTTGATTTTGAATTATATGGCTTGATATTTTAGAAGAATATTAAAATGTATATGTGTGTTTGGTAAGCATATGATTTATAGATGAAGTGGTAAAGAAATTGAAAGTGGCAATTTTTAACAAAAAAAAAATTCTCTATAACTTATTTCAAAGCTTTCTTTAAAATTTGAAACATCACATTATAGGCAGTTTTAGGCTAGAAATAGTTAGATTCGATTGTGGGAGGTTGGATTAGAAATTCAATTACAACAATGAAGCCTTGATTCTGCTGAAGAAGAAGCTGATACAGTGCGTGTGGTGCACGGCCAGTTGCACAACTAGCATATGGTGGCCACATGCCATAATGCCAGCGACAGTGGAAGTGTTGGGGTACTCCACTCTTTGAGCACATAATTTTGGGCATTTTTTTTAGAATTTTTTAGAATAAAATTTTTATGATAATTTTTTGCCCAAATTTTTGAATAATTATTTGAAATAATTTTGAACTAAAATTTTTCCTAGGTAATTCCTATATTATAAGCTACCTATTGTAATTTTTGTAGCAATTTTGGGGAACTATTTGTATAATGTAATAATTTTAGAAATTTATTACACTAGTTAGGAATTATTGTGTACTTATATTATGCCACAAAAATTTTATATAATTGTCTACTCACCTTCAGGGAACCAATTGCATAAATTTTGTACAAAATTTTGCAAAGGAAAATTTTATTTTAAATTATACAAGTGAGAGGCCATATTGTTAATATTAAGTATCCTTTAGTATTATATTATTAATATAGTAAGTTAGGTATAGTATGAGTGTAAAATTAAATATTATATTCCTAGAATTTTAAACACCCTTCATTGTTGAGTTTTAGGAGTATGATATTTGGTTCTTGTATTTTGTTGTAAGGACTTAAATTCCCTTCAATGTTAGTCCTTATAATGTGATACTATTAATATTGCATACTATAATTTTATAAGGAAAGATTTAGCATAATTAGGTTTTTGACATGCATCAAATGTTTTTGATGTTTCTTAAATTTTAATGTCTATGCAACAAAATTTTAAGATGCTAATAGGACATGTTATATTTGATAGGGCCGAGTTCTAGATGATACATTTGGCAATTTTAAGTGTAGAACCCATAGTGAGTTTGAATTTGAATATAGGGCAAAATTAAAATACAAAAATGTTTTCACTCAAATTGAGATAGTGTGGTGATCAATTTGGACTGGACCATCAAATGAGGCATCCCTGAATTAGAAAATATTTGATCTATTTATTTCAAAAAATAAAAATAGGTGAACTTAGATTAAATCAAAAAGGGCCATTAATTGAAAGAATGATCAGTAATGAGATCGGAGGGCTATTGAGGCCTATTATAGATGTTATTTTGGTTTGATTTGATGAAAATATAAAATTTTGATTTTCTTGACTGTATACACTAAATGTTTTTCTACTAGATTTTGTTAACTTCTTGAAAAATGTTTTATAACTAGAGATAGGTTTTGTTCATATTTTATGTTGTATTAGAAAAATACATATTTGTGGAATTTGAATAGTGAAAATTCGTTTTGATTGGTTATCAAGTTTTAACAAATAAAGCTTGATTTTGAGGTGTTTTAGGGTACATGTTTTGAAAGGGTTATTTAGGATTTTACAAAATCCAAAATTTAAATTTTAACTTTAATGCAATCTCTAGAGTTTAATAGGTTTGATCCATTTAAGGATGTCTTAAGATAGTGGGAGATTATCAAATTTTTTGTAAAAGGTAGGAATCAGAAAAACAAACATGATTTTAAGCTAAATGTTGATGCTTATGTAAGTTTATAGATTCAAGATCAAGTTGATCAATAGTTAATAACTACTTTAGAAGGAAGGTGCAATTCATTGATTACTCTATTCTCTTGACATTTTAAAACTTGTTTATGGTCTAAAGTAGCTAATTTTAGTGGAAGCTATATTAGTCAGAGAAGATAGTAACCTTCTTAATTAGTAACCTAATAGCCAAATAGTTTTTTGAAAGTGAGAATTAGAAATGTCTGTTTACATAGTTGTATCTTGTTTTAGTGAGATTATAATTTTCCTTAGATGTTAAAGAAAGTAGTATAGATCAATATATGAGGGATTTAGGTATCTTGATAATTTTTGGATCTACATGATGATGACATACTTTTGAGTTGGTTATCATATGGACATGTTGGTCAAGACAAAGCAATTAAATTAAATTAAACCTAGTTAAAATTGGCTTAGAAACCAAGTATGGTAGGCCCAAAATTGCATGTATAGTAAGCTTATAAACTTAAAATCATTTGTATGGTGGGCCTATAGCACACAAATCCTAGGTACATTTAGCTTATCTTATTTTAGTACTAAAAGAGTCCAACATGTCAATGTGCTCTCATATTTGTTAATTGGGGAAAATTAAATTTATTAGGCCTAAATATTTTCTAAGTAATAAGGTTATCCCATATGCATAGCCTGTTGTTAATTTAGGTCAGTGGTTTTGGATTGCAAATTGTTTTGTATCTATATGATACAATAGTTTACACATTGGCTTATAAAAGATTGAGAGATTTTATCTGCATAGGTTACTCAGACTTGTTCTAGTAATTGTCCAAGTGAGCATAACATTGTGTTTGGACATGTATTGGGAGGCATTGTGTTGTAGAATTATTGTGCAATCAATTGCAACAACCTCTATTAAAAGGTAGTGCATGTCGCATGTTATAAATTTCTCATTAAGTTAATAAGTTAAAGGTCTTTTGGTCTTAGCCAAATTTATGTCATGATAATGTTGTTGCCGTGGTTTTTCTCTCAACAATAATGAATTTGCCTATGTAAAAGACTTCAAATTGAACTACCTATTTGTGAGAGAGAAAATACAAGAGTATATTATTTAATTTTCATGGATCATATACTTATGGATCCACTAACTAGAAGGCTTGGGGTAAATATAATAAAGTGAATTTCCCCATGCTTTTTCAGTGTCTTAGGTTAGTAGGAGCTTTGTTGATATAAGCTCATTAGTATCCTATGATATGTTTATAGGAAATACTCATAATAAGATATTTGTATTTTTGCCAAATATATTGTACACATTTTGGTTATAGTGTAAGAGTAGAGACATTCAAATCTAGTCTCATGATTGTGAATAGAGACATTTAGACCCTATCTCATCAATTTGTTGAAAATATTGATTCTCATAAGGAATCTTAGGTGGATGTTAGGATTATTATGTGGGGAATTTACATTTAGTCATATTAAGATCATGTATATTTTGTTATGTAGATTATATTTAATCATTTGGTCAGTGAGGTATAGGCATTCAACATGTTTAATATTGATATCCCTTCGAATATGATATTTAGTGTTGTTGGATGATTATGATCTCAATTAGACCTACAGGTGAGATAATATTATTTTAACATTAATTCTTTCCAAAGAGTTATTATTTATAAATTAATGTGAGTCCAAGTAAGAGATTGTTAGAAATTTTAATATGGGTCTCATATTAATTTATAAATGGCAACTAATATTAAATTTTATCATGTGAGTTTTAAATAAAAGTGACAAATGGAATTAGGTCTTGTATGGTATTATAACCCAAATGTAGGTTAGTTGGGTATGGATTTTATGATGGGTAGGATCTATGACCTAGTCCAATATATTTAATGAGGTACCCTACCTCTAGTAACCTAATCCTAATACATGTTATCCCATTGAGACTTAAACAATTTTGTTCTCTTCTCAAAGAGAAAGTAGATGGTTATGATAGAGGCAAAACCGATTTTATAACATTGTTGATCAAATAGTTTTACAAGAATTTGGAGAATCAAAGAATTCAATGTTGAATAAAATCTCGAACTCCCGGTATTTAATTACACAATTTCTTATAATAATATATTTGAGTTCTTTGATTTCATCCATCTTATGCTATAATTTAAAGTTAAGATTTGGGAAATTATTATACATTAAAAATTGATCCAAACATAAATTTCAAAAGAAAACTTGGGAAGCTATAAGGTACAATGTACTCAAGGAAGCGTATTTTCTTTTTTTGATTAGTTAAAGCATAAACACTTGTAAAATTTAACTTATAATTTTTTGACTAATTTAATAAGTTATAACTTTACTTATTTGTTGCGCTAAACATATTGGAAGACAATTTTACTTTTCACTAGAAATGATAATGACATAAATTTTTAATTTACTATGTAGAATAAATTTTTATACGAGATTATCTCAAAGTTTCATTTTTCTTATTTATCATATTAGCAAAACAATTTTAAATGTAGAAATGTAGCGAATATACAAAATGGTATTGGAGCAAGTATTTGTTGATTTACATATTTTATTTTTTTATACTTTTTCAATTAAAAAATTATTAATATACTCTTCTTTCAAAATTTAATTATATCTTTCAAAAGTAAATTATATACTTTTTTAATAGATTGTGTGACTTGTAAAATTATGGATCTCACTATTTGTGAGGAGGGAGCGAATAGAGAAAGAATTTAGAGAAGTAAATGTTGTATGACTTTGATTAATTTATTTAAACTCGAACTATATGACACAATTATCTAAACTATTGTACACTATAGGAATATTGGTCATTAGGGCAGATTTTTCCCTAACTCCCAAACGCCATGTGAAATAAAACCTAATGTTGTTTGGGCCAGTCTAAAATTAGGGGCCCTTTTTTCTTTTTATTTTACATTTTCTTGCTTTTATTTTGTTTCCCTTTAATGGAACATTAAATGATGCGACAATGCCTAACAAAATTAGAGAAAAAAGCTAGTGTCTTCATTGCTTGCTTGGGCACAACTTCAAGCATTGGAATTTAGCAACAACGAAGGTTGAAGCTTGCACAATGGAGGTCGAAGTCTTGAAAAGTAGAATCTTTATCATTCCTTGATGCTTCACTACATTGGAAACAGACCAGTGACTGGCAATAAAAATGGTGGTAAATCTTCTAATTGTCGTCAAATAACATTGATCCATTTTATTTTAGATTTAGGGCATTTTTATATTTTGGGTATTGAAATTTTCGTACTTTTGAACTAGCTCTCATAGTAGAAAATCTATTAAGAACTAGCTTCAAGAGCTGCTTAAACTTATTTTTGTGCTTTTGCATTAGGGTAGGTCTCAATCACACGCCAAGGTTCAAGGCCACTATCAACTTTAATGGTGACATCATTAAGAACCCTCACTACTGCTCTACTCTTGTCATGTTGAGCACTCTACTGCTAAAGTCGCTCTCAATTCCCTCTCTAATCGGGGTCATCACACTCACTGCTTGGATTTTGGTAAGTATTTTTATTTCTAACTTTGTAACTATTTTTTGTGAGTTTATTTCAAATAGTGTTTCACTTGTGTTTTTAAGGAGTAATGATTTGGAAAGCTTTAATCTTGGTTGTTCCATCATTGTCATTTTTTGCTTAATGAGGGAAATTAGGGAGAAATAAAGCTCATGTTGTGTTGCATCATGTTTAGTAACCTGTTCACTTGCTCTTTTCCGGGTAGAAATCTTTTGCTCATAAGAGACATTTATTTAAGGTTCTAATTGACCTTGGGTCTCTGATCCAAGGAATCACAAGTAGTGACCTTCACATGAACAGAATATTAAGACATTCTATTTGGATTTCTGAAATTTTCATCTGTGTATGTTAGTGGAACAGGTTATGTATCATAGGAGAGTAAGAATGCTTCCTTCAACCAGTGTCTAAGTGTTGCATCCCAGTTTCTCTTATTTAAATCAACGTGCCACGTGACTTTTCAATTGTGTATTATTGGTGATCAATTGTATTGATCCATAACAAGTAAGTAATGGACATTAATGAATCTTGTTTGGTTGATAAATGATTAGTTAGTGGGATCATTGCTTGACATAGTTGTATTTGAATGAAAAAATTGCCAACAATGACATGATAGCAAAATTTCTTAGCATTATCGATCACAATTTCTTCCTATATATGATTTAATTTAGTTTATGATTATTGATAAATTAGTTCTTTATTTTATTGATTGATATTTATTTGTATGTGTGCAGATACTTTTTAAATATCCTTCCGAAAAGAAGCTAATGATAGGCATGAAAGATTTACCCTCCTTTTGCTTTCCTATTCATGTTAAGGTCTGATTGATGTATTTCTCATTACCAAAATCTAACATGTACTTTATCTCTCCTAATTGCTACTCTGTGTTTACTAAAAATGTCTATTACCATTGGTTGGTGGTGATGTTGGTTTCCTTTCCACAAACATTTTCATTTATTAAATGTTGATTTATAGGTAGAGTTATTGAAGAGGACTCCGTCTTTTAATGATTTGAAAAAAACTTGTTTGTGGGAAGGTATGTTCATCAGTCTCAAGCATTTTCTCCATAAAGCATGTATTCCAACTCTCTCAAGATTTGATTTATGAGATAGGCTTTTGGTGGTGTATTAATATGATATAATTGTATAATTTTATACTTAGTCTAAGTACTAAGGCATGCATATGTAAAGAAATATTTAAGTCTCTTTGTCTCTCTTTTAATCTTATAATTGTATCTTTTACCCCTTTTTCTTCCACATTCTGTCCTTTGTAGGAAGAGCAAACATGTTTCAAAGATGAGAAAATAATGGTAGCATATTTCTTTTCTTTTTTTTTAAAGGAACATTTCATATAGCTTTGAAATGGTCAAATGGATCTTAGTTAATTAAGCCATTAACCTATTTCTTATTTAGACCTTACAGTTTTAAGTTTTTGTTTAGATAGATAAGCATTCACTACATCCAACCAATAATTTTCCATTTGTTTATCACTTGCAGGAGCATTTTGGTAGAGATGATGTATCATGTCAATTCTCACCCAGGGTAACTCGCTTATTAATACTATCTATGAAGTTTAGTGTGTTAGCTTTTTATATAATGTGACACTTGTTTCAATTTTCTAGAAGTATTTTACTTATTTGTATCTTGATTCAGACATGCAAGCTCATTGTATTCAAGATTGTGTATATCTATAAAATTTTCACTAATTTATTTCAAATTTCATTTTTCTTAGCATTTTGAAAGGGATGTGGGCTTGTGAGTGGATAACAATATATGCTAGAGATACATTCTTGGCAACTTGCTGGTTTGATGGAAAAACTTCACTAGTATTTTCTTATAGATAGTCCATGAAGTTCAAAACCTTTGAGCTGTCAAAGAACATCATAATTTGACACCAGTAGTGTAAAAGCCTAGGCATCAATACCAACGATATTTACTCTAGTTTTGGTCTATTGGCATAATATGCATTTTGGATGTGTACATGTTTACTAATTGGTTAAGTGTTTGATTGTGTACAATTTCTTTTTCTTTTTAAGCATTGTGTCCAAACTTGTAGAGCATGTTTGATTTCATTTAATTGTTATTCTTTTATTTTTAGCAGTGTGACAAATAGATTGTGAAGCAAAGATTTGTGGTTGGTGAAACAAATTGCAAATGCCCTTTTTCAGTCTTGAGTAGGCAGCTGATAATGGAACGCTTTTTGGAGTTTGCTTGCATGTTCATGAAATTCTTTAGTGACCTTCTAATATCTTGGTGGTCACTGACTTGACAATGTATTTTTTTTTTTTACTTTTGTGCTTAAAATTTACAGTTGTTGACAATTTAGATTGCAACATAGTTGTATAACTTTGCCTCTTATTTTGATCCATTTTGAAACAATATAGGGTGTTTTATCTGCTTCAATGCAATCTCTTATTCCCGTGGCCCATCCATTCCAGTGGCAGAGTTTATTGCTTCCTTTAAGTTTATTATATGATACATTCTTTTGAGTTTTGTATAGTACTAGAATTGGATATGCAGAGAGGAAAAACCATGCAAACCCTTAAAATAACCACTATCGATTCTCTTTGTCACATGATAGAATGCAGATAATACAGTCAATTTCTTATTTGTGTGCTCTCCCTAGATTTGAATAGGTGCTATATACATATTACACCATTTATATGAATAAAATTGTAATATTTACTATGCGAAACTTATGAATTACATTAATACTACTCATGCCCTAAATCTATTTCGAATTAAAAATTTCTTCTGCGAGATAAATTATTCTATTATACCCGCATCCTATATGTGATACAAGCATCCTATATGTGCCGCTTGACGGCGTCTTCAAAGTTTTATTTTCCCGGTCAAATGCATGAACTTTAATTTTAGGGAGAATGGCGGACGGCGGATAGAGATAATAAACTAACAAAGACTTATTTACTTTATATATAAAACTATATAATCAATTATTTATGCAAAAAGACATACAACTAAAAAGAAAAATATGATTAGAAGGATTTATATTTTATAGTTTGAAATTAAATTGGAATGTAATTTTTTTTTAATTTTGGTGTGGTTGCATTTTATACTAATCAAAAATTGCAAATTTAAAATCATTAACTATATAAAATTTATAATTAACGCCTAATATCCATTTAACTAATCGTTTCCTTGAATTGCTTAATTTTTGCAAGAAGTTTTTACAATGAAATCACAATACTGACGTATATTCATTTATTATATCATTTGTTTGTGCATAATTTTTATATTATATGATTAATTAAAGTTAAATTAGATAAATAGAATTTTAATTAAATATTTAAAAATAAATTGTAAAATTATATGCAAAAAATATTTAATTAACTAACAAATAATATTATTATGATTCTTATCTAAAAAGTTAATAAAAAATTATATATCTTGATAAAGTAATTAATTAAGTAAATAATAAATATTAATTTTAATTTTTATAATTTAAAATTTTATTTGTAAATTTTGAAACTTAATAGTTTTAAGATGTAACTATTCCAAGGGCGTATTTTACATTTTTTTAAAATTAAATACGGGTAAAGATGGAGACATAGGCAGTCAATTGTGACAGGGCGGACCAGTTACGTAACCTCATTCATTTCTCTCCAACGTAGGGAAAGGGTTTTAATTTATTATTTTCTTTTTCTTTATACATTGAATATAGAAAAGGATTGGATGAACTCTAACGTGTTACCCACGTGCTTACACTATCCAGCTTATTAACTTGCTATTTTCCCAAAATAGTATGTTTCACAAGATTTAGGGTTTTTAATTAATGGGCAAATGTTCATTGTATATCTGCTGATTAATTTATGCAAACTTGAAGTTATGTCATGACATTATTATCTAAACAATTGCAACAAGGACGTTACGCATAATTCCTGATGTGTTTGCTGTACTATTCATTGTTTAGATTATTATATGTATATTAATTGCTAAATTAGTTATTGTTAATAATTTCAATTTTATATTTATAATAATTATAAATATTGTAATTATGTTCCTTATAAATAGAACAATCAATTTAAATGAAGAATCATACATTAAATATGAAAGGAATTTTACTTAAATTTTATCTTTATGTAGAATCATATTTATAGAATGTTGTTTGATATTTTTTTTTCCTTTGTTTATGGCTGTCAGCATGAAAGTACTGAAGAATTATGCCAAAAAAAGGGAAAAAAACTGAACTGATAATAGATATTACCAATTTGTGTGTCAAATTCTTATGAAAACTAGGAATTTTGGATTTATAGAAATTGCTGGAAGTATTATACATTTTCTATAGTACCATGCAGCTTAATTCTTTCCTTATTAATTTATCTTCATTTGACGCAATGGTCCTGAATGCATGCATTATTACCACTTATTTATTCTCAGCTTTCCCATTATCACTTTAATATTGAAAGAGATGAATGAAGAAAATTGTATTCATCAAGAATCTAATTAAAAAATTAAATATAAAAAACTAAATCAAAAGGAATTTACACCCGTGTGGAATCAAAATAATATACCAGTCATATTCCAAGTCTTTCCAAGACTTTTCCAAGATTACTTTATCGTCTAAAAATATCACAATTTTGTAATTAGGATTATTCTGCCATTTTATTTATTTATTTATTTTACTTTCATTTCTACATGCACTCCACTAATTTGGACTCCATCGTAAATTTCACACCCTCTTCTAGGAAGTCTATGTTCTCATATCATTTTTTGTGAGTTAAAATTTATTCGTATTGAAAGACATGTAACCACAATTGTTAGTTAAATTTTCCCTAAAGAAACCGTAAATTAATTAACAGTGTGTTTGGAACAATAATTTCAGGCGTGTAATTCATTTCAAACAAGGATTTCAAATTCTTGTTGAAATCCCCGTCCAGATACCAAATTCATGAAATTTTAAAATACTGTGGCAATTTTAACAGATAAATTTAACCTTTAAAATTCAGTATTTTTAATTCCATTAATATAGGTGTCATTTTTCAAATGACATGTTCTTTCGTGTGAAAATAAAAAATATCTGTCTCCTTTATTACTCGTTTAGCCTGAACACCCATCCCCTTTTATCTCATGTTCTTCCAATATATAAGTCCATGCGTGACTATATATCTCAATTTTTTAATATAATAATTAATAATATACTGCACCTTATGATATAACTTACTTTTATGTTAATAAAAATTGTGTGTTAGACAATTTAAAGATCTATTAATTTTCATAGTATGCATTTTTTAATTAAAAATAATTGAAATATATTCTAAATTAATTAAATATTAAATAATAGTAAAATTAAAATATTTTAAATAATCCATCTATCATATATAGTTTAAAATACTTACTTTTTATTAATGTTTATTTTTATCATTTATTAATCAATACAAAAATGTTCAAGCATGCATTAATATGAATACATTTGAACTCAAATGAGATATTCAATAATTGAATGGAATTGAAATGAAATAATTCATAATTTTTGTATTTCAATTTTTTTGAAATTTATAAATGCTTCACCTAAACACAACTTGTGAGTTATATATGTAGAAAGGTAAAAGTTTATGTAGTTGCTGCGATACGCTGGAAGAGAATTTTCCTCACTAGTGTTATTGCGGAGCAACCCCATTATTGCACCCTCTCAAGAAATTCTTCATGTATGGCTTTACATTGCATTCCCCACCAATAAATATTAATGACACAAGTAATTTTTCATATAATCTTACTCTTTCTATTTTTTTATTTGTAGCATTTTAAAAAACATTTTAATGTTTTTATTTGTAGTTTTAAGATTTCAATGAAACATCAAATATTCTTTTTTTTAATTCATCCTTCTTTTTTATTAATAAATATTTCATTATTCAATAGTTCTGAATCCATTTACATTTATTCTATCATATTTTTCTCTTTATTTTTAATTATCTCGAACTTTGAGTATAAAAGATAGTATTGAAAAGTTTATTAAAAATAAATAAATTAAACCATATTTTAAGTTACATGAAAATGGTCAAGTGTAACAGATAATAAGGAGCGAATGGAGCAAATTGTAATGTTTGTATTTATTTATAATTAATTTTGTTGATATTAACACAATCATTATAACAAACATAATTATTTTTTTAATAGCAAAAGTGATTAAAATATTAGATGAACAAATTTATAGATTAAGAATTTAACTTTGATATAAGGAAGGGCATAAAGTTTGTAAGAAATATCATATACCCTTGAAGTTAAAAGTTCTCACCGCAACAAACACAATTTTAACTGCATGATTTTAGGAGAAAATACTTTGGAAGGTTTTAGTGGAAGAAAATTAATACGTCTTTCACATTAAACATCAATGTGGCTATCCAACTTTCCTCAACAACGAAGGTCACAGGCAAACGAGAAAGACTTTTCATCTAAGTTTCTCTCACCACGTACGAGAGTATCGGGATTAGAAAACTTATGTATTTTTAGATTGCATGCATTAAATCAGTTTAAAGAAGTATATTAAAAATAAATAAGGAAAAATATATTAATATGTAATAAAAATTATATTTTTAATTGATTTAATCACAAATTAAATTCATTCAATTCAACGCTAAAATCTGAGATAAATTGTGGTTGGTTATAATTTTTTGTTGATAACAAATAAAAATTTAAATTTAATTTTTTGTCAATATTAATTAATTTTACACTAATAATTATTTATATGTTATTAAAAAATGTTAATTTTATTATATTTTTTATTCATATCTTTTTATGCATACATTCATTTTTTATGACATTTCAACCCGAACTGCCTTTATATACCAACGCGCACTTGAACAAATAACTCATCCCCCAACAATTAATTGTCCCCAAACATGAAGATCACCGGAGTTGCTTTCTTCCTCCCTTTGGCCTTCTTTTTCTTCGCAGGTTGGTTAAACCATTCCCCCTCTTCCTTCACTTCTCCAACTAATGTCTTCAAATTTAATTTTATACCAGCAATCTCTTTCCCTCTTGCCCAAACAAATCTCAAGAGATTATACTTTTTGCTAAAGTGGTCAACATATTTATTAATACATATTTCTAGTTTAGAGTTTTGTGTGATTATATATGGATAAAATAGTGATCGTTTTAATTTTGGTTTATTGACGAGGAAATTTATATTTAAGAGTTTCAATATATTATTCAAATTTTCCATTATCTCACTGCCTTGTAGGCAAAATAGTGATTTAACGATATAAATTTATTGCACAGAAGTCAAAGGAGAGTATAAAAATTTATATACTAATAACATCACTTTCTATTTTCTCCTTCAATTATTCATGAAGTGCACATATATGAATTATGAAGTAAGTTATGCCATGCATAAAATAATTTGTCACCGTTTCTCGAATGTTATGTATAGCCAATGCGTGCGAGCAGTAATAATCAGCAAGATTGTAATATTTTTGCACTTACTTCAGCACCATATTGGCTCAATGCAATAAATTTATAATATTTAACCCTGACATATTTTTTTTTATCCATAACAGCAGCCAATGCAGCTACAATTACGTTCACCAACAAGTGCCCCTACACCGTATGGCCAGCAACCCTAACCGGCAGTCAAAACCCCCAATTATCAAAAACCGGCTTTGAGTTACAAACCGGAGCTTCCGACTCGGTAGATGTCCCATCTCCTTGGTCAGGACGCTTCTGGGCTCGCACCGGATGCTCCAGCGACTCCGGAAAATTCGCTTGCGCCACCGGAGATTGTGCCTCTGGCCAAGACGACTGCAACGGCGCCGGTGGAAACCCGCCAGCAACTTTGGCAGAACTCACGGTTGATGCTAACGGTGGACAAGATTTCTATGATGTTAGCAATGTGGATGGATTCAACGTGCCGATGTCCATTGCTCCGCAAGGCGGAAACG